>JAZHYW010002092.1:0-315620 GCA_037355805.1 Ixodes ricinus
CTTATGTGCATTTGTGGAATGTGTACGTGTAAAACGTCCTCGAGGCATGTGCGCAGTACGTATGTCATCGGGTCTACCGCGAACACCGTGCCCTTTTGCACGATCTACACGAGCAGTGTGGCTGCGACTATATAGTTACCCCCCCCTCATTTCTATCGAGTCGACATCTCAACAACGTCCTTGGATATTTTATCGCATGTTAAAAATGTATCTATATCTGTGTCTCACCATATCCGACATTTTATTACCGTTTTGTGTTTTAGGATTGTCACGAAAGTTAGTCAACTGCGCACACGTGCGCTTGCGCAGTGGACTAACTTTCGCGGCCTATATATACGCACGCGGAACGCCAAGAGGGTTTGTAGCGTAATTGAAGTTTAGTCCGCGAAGGTGGTGAGATGAGTGAGTGGCGCGTGCGAAATGTTCCACCGAACATGAGCCCGAATGTTCGTGGCAAAAAGACGCGTGGCACAGTAAATACGATATTGGTATCGTGATGTTAGTAACTGGCAAGTGGCATATTTGTCGAGGCGCATTACGTTTAGTACAATAATGCTTTCATTGATCTCGAATAATCGACTGTTTGAATGGTAAGAAATATACATATATATGTTCCAATTAAATATTTGTTGGGCATCGTTAGGAATTGCTAAATCGGTCGATTTTGTAAAGATTTCGGAGTGCGTACTGTCGGGGTCTTGAAAATGAATCCAGCTTCAAACGCGCGTGCGCGTTTTTTTTATCCGCATTTTTGTTTTGCCAAGTTTGCGCCTGTCGCAAAATTTTGCGCATGACCACGATTTCCACGTGCTTCTAACCCACAAATTTACCGATTTCGTGGTTTCCCATAGCGCTCAGCAAGTTTATAATTGTAATGATGCGTTTATTATTACTAATTAAAATGAAGTTATTAAAAGTAGTTATATATTTGATTATCCCCCCTCCCTCTCCTTACCCGCTTCACCCCGTTCCCCCGCCTCTCTCTCCGATGTCAGTAATCAAGGAATTCAAGCGATTTCTACATGCTTAATAATAACAATCATCCCAAACGCCACGCACCCCACGAAATTATTATATCAGCACCGACTAATACTTCATCCATAATTTCTTTTCCCGAGCAGTTCCCAGTTTCTGTAGGAAACGTTTGCTCCATGTTCGGTCAAACAACCGGAAGCTATGTCAAATCAACAACCGCAGAAAAATAAAAACAAGAAAAAAAAATAAAAGAAACTTGGAATTTTTGCCGAGGACCATCGTAACAAGAACCCCATGACCTGCTCAAAGCACAGCAGCCTCGGCGAGGGCACCTATAATGCGCAACCACGACGTTGCACGTCCACATTGAACGGTCAAGTCGTGGACGGTCGCATCCTAACTGCACGCGTGCGCGGCAGACCCTCGCTCCCAGCAAAATTCGGGAAATTTTTGACCCGCATCCGCCGGCTTCGTTGAAGTTACCTGGGCATGACCGCGGTGCTTTATGGCCAATCTTACCGCGCATAGTTTCTAAAAAACGAGTACGTTCCGTGATTGCAGTTCTGCGTACAAGCGTGCACGCAGTCGTCTGTTTGCATTGGCTCTCTCTCCTCGAGGTCACTGCGTGAAAGCGGGTCGACTTTGCTTGGACAGTGCACGCGCCTCGGTGGGTAAAGTCCGTCTCGCCTTCAGATGGACCGTGGAGAACGCTACGTGCCATGGACGCCAATCCCAGTGCCACGTGAGTTTCGCGTGACATTCGGGAGGGGCGCAGCAACGTGTGGGCCGTGTATAGTCACGTGACATGTTCACAGCGCTGGATTGGATGACCCGTAGCGCCCGCTGCGGTCCATGGTTATAAAGCAACCCTGCAGCAGTTGTGTTGGTACACTCTTCCCTTTCCGGCAACGGAGTCGATGAAAACTCGTCCAGGTTTTATTATCCGCAGTGCGGAGGTGGACTGGCCGCGCGGTGTTTTACCCGTACGGGACATCATGCGCCATTCCGGACCACTTGAATAATACAAATAACCTTGCGCTTCGGCGATCGTAAACGTCCGGGGATGAAGTCTCTCCTTCCTTCCCTGTCTGCTTTGCTTTTTCTGATCCCTTCTATTTTCCTCACTTGAACAACAAGGCGTTAGAACAAGGACTGCACAATCCCCTTACGCGGGAGAGTATACGTCGGCCATTAGAGCGGTTTTACTGCTTTACGAGCTAATAAAACTCGACGAAACAATCTACGTGACTGAATCCCCCGGCTTTCTAGTGGTACCGCCTTAACTGCAACCACAAGCCCCCCTCGAGGTAGACAGAATAAAACACGAAACAAATGTGCGGGCCCCAACGTAACCGTGTGCCAATTAAAAAGACACTGCAATAAAAAAAAAATGTTTTTTTCTAATGAAACACGTTTATTAAAAAAAAATTACCGCGAAAAAAAATTTGTTTGTTCCCCTATCAATATTTACGTTGTTAGACGCAATTTAGGGGCAGAATCTTGAGGTCGCAGCCCGTTGAGCCCCGTCCCGTGCTTACATGGTGCTTGCATCTCTTATTGGCTGGAGAGATGATTGACGTGTGAAAGGTTGGTTTTAAATTTGTATCTCCGTGCCGTAATAGTATATATATAATTTACTATATATATATATATATATATATATATATATATATATATATATATATATATATATATATATATATATATTGAGAAGCAGCTAATCAAGATAGATTTATTATCGTTTTTGAATTTATTCTGATAGCTTCTCCCGCTTTGGTTTGAAACGTTTACAAACGATTATTACATCACTGTCCTTATGCGCCACAATAGCAATGTAAAAAAGAAAAAAAAGTTGTTTTTTTGTGTGTAAGCGCTATTCCAACCAGTGTTTGCGTCTTCTTTTAGGTGTTTACTTACGAGGGTCGCTTTGTTGTATTATTAATGACGTAATTTTACTACAAATGATTGTACGATCAGCTTCGTTCTCTTGTTGCATATTCAAGATCTGCACAATAACCTAATAATACGTTACCACCGAGCGAGCATTGAAACCGATCAAAAAGCAAACGATCTCACGTTTAGACTCCAGTTAGTCACTTTTTACGTTTAGACTCGAGTTAGTCACTCCAGTGACGCTCTATATAGTTTAGATTATAGAGGTGTGGAGTATGAGTAAGTACTCGGCTACGTGCCTCGCTCTGGCGATTATTGTAAAATAAGAAATGATATAATGGATATCCATGTTTGCGTGAACGTTTCAGCAGCCGCACCCAATCCGCGGATGTATATAAGTTCTACTAAAATGCAACGGTACCGAGTTTTTTTCGCAACCGTGCAAGCGGCCGCGGATAACCACTCTAAGAAAGCTGGAACGTCTGCTTTACCGCAAAGCACTTGGTCAGATACAACATAAGAAAGGCAGTGCGTGGGAGAAAAGGGGCGAGCACGAGAAAAGCCGTTGTGGAAAGGAGGTCGCTCCTCTCCGCTTCAGCTTTCCTAGTTTCCGCTCTTTTCCCCCTCGCACTGTCTTTCCTATGTTGGTATCTCAGAGCCTCTCCCAAGGGCTTTGCGGGAGAGCAGACGTTCCGGATGAGTAAATCCACAAGGCGCCGCCATCTTGCTCATTGGGGTGCGCTTGAGTGCACGTCATAATCCGATTACGAATCGGATTATGGACGCGCCCAAGCGCACCCCAACGGAGCAAGATGGCGACGCCCTGAGGCCGTTTGCAAGTACGGTCTGTGGGAGCCTCCATCTTGCTGCTGGGGCACCAAGCTAATCCGGTTACGACGCATTAGCAAGGCGTCGTAATCAGATTATGGCCGCGTCCAAGAGCACCCCAAGTGAGCAAGATGGCGGCGCCCGAAGACCGGAATTGCAAACCTGTATACGAAACTGCAGAAATACGACTTCCCGGCGTTTCCGGTGCGATCCGCTTCTCTTCCTTCGCCGAGCTGCTACGCTGTGCTTTGTACTCAAGTTTTTTTCGAACTTTGTTTCCTCGAGAATAACTTAAACGAAATAAGTACAGCCTTATCCGTATGTCAGGTCGTGTTACTTTCAGAATTGCGATCGGAAACGCAGGCTCGCACAAGACCCCTCGTTATCCGCATACTGCTGGTCCGAGCTGTGACGGCTTAGCCCTTAGCCTATTATTTCTCTTTCGACCGTGTGATGTGTCCGTCTCCGCACTGTTTTCTTTCGTGTTTCCTTCCTAAAACCATTCTTGCTCCACTGGCGCAACAGCCTGTTTATTCATTACGCAGGTCCCACCCAAAGGCTGCGCTCTCGAAGAGAGGGGGAATTCTCCAGAATGACCTCTAGCCCCCAAGAACAACCGTCCGCGTAATGGAGACCAATTTGAAGTTGCGGCGGTCTCTCGTCAAAAAGCAAACTCCGGCTTATTAGGGCCGGCCCAAAAGAACTCGTTGCGAGACCGGAGGGGGAAGGAATCGGAGCGTACGCCAATTGACAGCCCGGGTTTTGGCGCAGAGTGCCACTCGCCGTTCCCTTTGTTTGTCCCGTCGGGAGCTTATGTGGTGCCCGCAGCTATCAGCGAGAACATAACACCCGGCTTGGAGCGAGTTCGGGCACGGCCAGGCCATTAGGAGAACGGTGGGCCGATGCAATCGCCGCTATTCCTCGTCAGCAGCAAGCGCGGGGTTGGAACTTGATATCGGCTCGTGTTGTTTACGTGACGGTTCCACTATAAAGCTAAACGGTTGCCGTTAATGGAAGCAGTTCATATATATAGGGTGTCCGAAGTCACCACACTCTGAAAAATCCCGTGCGTCTACTTTCCCGCACAACACTCGGAGAGTCAATCACCGCAACTTACGGAGGCAGCTCAGCGAATGACGATGCTGAAACATATGTTTAGACCAAAAACGCGGTCTGAGTTGTGACGTTAAGCAATGCAAGCGTGACGTTTTGCATTGCTTAATGTCACAACTCAGAGTGTGTTTTTTGATCTAAACATATGTTTCGGCATCGTCATTCGCTGAGCTGCCTCCGAAAGTTGCTATGATTGGGTCTCCGAATGTTGTGCGGGAAAGTAGACGCACGGGCTTTTCTTAGAGTGGCAGGCTCGATCTAAAATGGGCCGTCAAAATCGGCGCCTGCACGCAGCAATCTAAACTTTTCGTCAAAGGTGTATTTCCCAGGTCGGTTTTTTCATGTAAAATTACAAAGCGTAGCTCCCTTTCTGTAAAAAATAGGGCCAAAAACTTGCCAGGGTCAACGGCGGGCGGCGACGCCGATGACCGAGGTCGAGTGGTGGGACGCGTTTGGGGCACGTATATGTATATAGTTCCTTTGGTGCGAGTAACTTGCTTTTTATCGAATATATTATTAGGCTGTTGGTTGAGAACCTGCAGGAAGTGATGCCAACGGTATGCTTTCTAAGCTTCGGGATTATTTCGATTGCTCGGAGCCGCGTGACCTAAAGGGTGAGTTCACACTCTTGCGACTGCTTACAACTGGAGTGCTTTAAAACCTCTTAGGATCTCGTACGACGAGAAGAGACACTGGCGCCATCTATCGAGTAGCCGTAAAACACTTGGCATTTTCGTGTATTTTTTTTCACGCATCATTTTTTGTTTTAAAAACATTATTTTGGCAATGTATTAAACGACCATTTCTCATAGATAGCACACGCACGTTTTATCTCACAAATACTGGAAAACCTTCGCTGTAAATGTGCACTGCCCAGTTGTCACTGGTTGGTCGCCGTCTTCATCCACGTCAATAGCTATATTATGTGATGAAGCGAGGTTTCCGGAGATCTCAGCCGTTGCGAAGAGTTTTCAAAGCTGTCACGGCGCATTTCGTAAATGTACGAGGTGATTTTTGCCCCGCTAACTTATCTTGAAGTTGACACGCCTACTGCCAAAACCCTTTCGAATAATCGAAGCACGAGCCGCTATAATTTTGACGTCATCAGCGTTTGGCTGGTCTTCGTTTCAGTCCACGCGTGACGCTCGGTGGCGTTCCACGGAGGTGCAGGAAGCTGCTCGCAACATTCTTTGATTATTCTGGCTGGTGTTGCCGGCGCCCGTCGTGCGGCCTCCCACGGTCCGTTTTCGTAAAGTCGCGATCACACTGCCGATACATCATGCAAGAGACAGTCTGAAGACAGTAGAGAGGTTTAGGGAACCGTGTTTGCACATTCGATACGGTACGATGCGCCCTCCGGTACAAAGTGTGCATGTGCGACGCAGCAGAAGACTCGCACATGCGCAGTTCGTACCGGAGGGCCCATCGTACCGTATATCGGATGCACAAAAACGGTTCCCTACGTATTCGCAACTTCAGAGGAAGCGGCGCCACCCGGCGGAGGAGACGTGAAGGAGAGAAGCGGGGAGGTACCACCTCTCCAAGCGTGCAACAGCCACACCCTTCGCGAAAGTGACGAGGAACGCAGGAGGAGCGGGGTTTAAATGTACGCCCCGTTGAAGTCTCGAACATGCGGACGTATATATGTATGTATACACAGGCTGCGGTTTGACTCGGAGCCACCGCGGCGGGGCTGTCACTCTGCCTGCGGCGAGCTTCACATTGTTTCGCGGAACCAGTGACTCGAGCGATTAGTTGGAAGATTCCGCGGTAGCTTCGTGCTTGATGCGAATGCGAGATTCGTTGTTTTGTTTGCTTCTTGCATGGTCGGGTGGATTTTTGGGGTGTGGCGAAGGGGTATAACGTATCTTCGGAGAAGGCCTGTACGGAAACCTCAAATTGTCGGCGAATTTCAGCGCTGGCAAGCAAATTGCTGTGTGTATTTATACAGCCGGAAGTTAGTTGCCTCGTGGGCGTCTGGTGTCTCAGCTGTAGATGAACAATTTAGCCAGCAGTACAACCGCTAGCCTGGGGTCTTCAACGTGCACCACGAGTGTATACATGACCGCACGCCGGTACGATGCTTATCCAGATCGAAACGGGCAGGGCAGTTTGGAGAATTCGGCTAGAACATCGGCACGGGCTGGTGATTTTATAGAGTGTCGCTTTATTGCGGACGTTTAGTGACGTCTGTGTTCAGATGACTCGAATGAAACTTTTCCGTGAACCGGAATAGTTATAGCATATCCATGATCGAGTGATGATACAGCGGCAAATAGAGGCTATATGCATTCTTTACGTTTAAATTTGTTCCGAGTTCAACTTTTACAGGACGTCGATACATCTACAGTGGCGCACCGTTTTAAATGTTGGTCGTTTTCAAAGATTGTATCGACGGTTGTAATTTGTCGACCATTCCAGCGCCCAGCGTCGCGCCCTGGCGTGACCATAGGATATAGAGCCTAAATTTAAGAGAGGGGCCAGCCAGAAACCGTGGAGAGTCGTTTGCAATTTAATGGCGGACGCTTCCTGTGCGTGGTTGATCGCAAGTGCGCATGCGTTGCGTTGTCGCGCGGCGAGGAGGAAAGCCGGCGGAGAGGCGGAGACGCTTGTGGACGACCAAAGCGTTCGTCGCCTCCTGGCAGCTCGTATTGCAAACGCGTCCCATAAACCCGCCTTCTCCGAAGTTCAAGCTGGTCCCCATCCTATAGTCCGTTGCAACTCAAGAAGGTAGGACGAGGAAAGGAAAGCCGGGGAGGAGGAAGCAGGCGGAACGCTGGAGAGGAGAGGGGAAACCTCCTCCTCTCTCCAGCGTTCCGCCTGCTTCCTCCTCCCCGGCCTTCCTTTTTCTCGACCTACCTTCTTGAGTTGCAACGGACTATATAGTATGATGCACCCATTGCACCAACTAGCTCAACTCAAGCTTGTATAGCAGCGTTTTGTAGACAACCGACTCGAGCGTGTAGCTTTGATGAGGACTGTTGTTGCGCGAGTGCTCAGCATGGGCCTGAGTCGGAACCGCCATTAGCGACCTTCGCCTGTGCCTGTTCCCATCTCTAAAGCCCTCTCGCCGGGTTGCCGAGTCACTAAAACTGCCGATGAAGAACGCACAGCGCTTGCGTCGGGAACAAGAACAGTGGGGTGTCTGGAAAGGCAATAACAGTTCTGTGTTATTGCCTTTTCAATAAATGTGGTTATTCATTAGGCTGGGCCTATGCGCAGATGCGTCAAAGCGTCTACCTTCCACATCGCAAAGAACTCAGCAGACGGAGTGTACCCAACGCTATTATACGGTTTCAGCTTGCCACGTGCTATGTGAAATTGATGTGAGTGGTTCGGGCGCGAGCTAGTGGACAGTTTTAGAATAGGGGGCCACGACGCTTTGAGTGCCCCGAGCAGCTTGGGGAATCCGGAGGTTTGGGGCCCCCTGTACTCTAAAACTCCCTAGTGTCTTTAGAAAGCTCCTTGCAGCGCTACGCTCTCACGCGTGGCCCTTGGAGAGTGCCACGCATGACGTAGGCAGCCAGGCGGGATGACTTTGGACCACTCGGGGAAATTACGGCGCTATAATTACATATCGGGCGTCCCGATCTTTTCCCCGCGACTTCGCTGCGCCGCATTTATACGTGGACGTGTGGTTTCTGAGCCAGCTTCGCAGATGCCTCCCAGCTTCTCTGTACTTCCGATTTTTTTGGCTCGTCATTCTTCGTGGAGGCGATCCGATGGGCCCCGCAGATTGCGCTCGACGCGGGAGCTTTTAAAATGAATCTTCCTCCTCGCCCTCCACCCGACGAACGCGGGGAGAGGAACACATTTCTCGCGCACGTATTCTGCTGCGGATCCGGCTGGTCGATGTTATACACTTCAGATGCGGCCGGCCCACATATACAGCAGCCGCGGCAGGCGCAGCGGTAGCAATACTCCGTCTCACCCGTAAGCTGACAGTACGCTGCGAGCTACGTGCTCTCCGGACCAATCAACCGTCTTCCTTTAACCAACTCACCCCGGCCTAAGCTGACAGTGAGGTGAAAGCTACGTGCTCGTTGGTCCAGTCATACGGCTATCTCGTCACGTGGTCACGATCAGCCCATACCCACGAACAGAAAGCAAGGTCCAGGTGATGCGGGGAAAGCAGCTGATTGATCCGGCGAGCACGTAGCTCCCACTGCACTGTCAGCTGGCGGGTGAAACGTAGGAAAGCAATAGCTAAGGTCCCTCTATAGCACCTCTGGGACGCCCCCTCTCGTCGTCGGGGGAGGGGAGAAATTTGTCGGGACACGTTCGACTTTATCTCGTGGAGTGGAGTCGCTGCTGTGAGACGGCGTGTCGTCGTCGTCAGATAGAAATCGCGTTCTCCCTTTTCTTGCTTCGTCGTTTTCTTGCCTATTTTTCGTTTGCTTTTATTTTCTTTTCGGGTTTCTTAAATTGAAATGGAGATGGGAGAGAGACACTTGATCTGGGGGTTGCTCCTGTGTTTCCCGGTCCGTCCTCTTTATGTTTTGTCGTCTGTTGCTCGGTTGTTGCTCGCGCGCGTGATCTGCCTGTGTGTGGGGAGGACTGAGATGTGATCATCTCAGTTGCTCTTTCATGACAACTGCAGATGTCGTACCAAATTATGTTTTTATTTGTATTTTTGTATTCTCGTTTGAGATTGGAAGATGAGATCGCAAGCAGGCGCGTCTGGTACGGTTATGCGCTCCACGTGTTGTCGGCAGCCTTTTCAACGGAAATCGGTACGTTGCTTTCTCCAGTTAAAGTATGCATTCGGTTAATGCGGACACTGGTATAACAGTAAACCTTCGCTGTTTCTACCCCGACCAAGGCGCACATGCTGTGTTGTTTTTGAATATTAATTTTGTTTTGATCTGCCGTTTTGTTTCTGTTTAGTTTTCAGCAGGTATATACGATCGCCGATAATGCGCAGGTTTCTTTTCTTTCTGTTTTTCTTTTCTTTATTTTTGTGACTGCTTATTACAGCGGCAATGCATTCAACGGTGGTGCCTTTTACTTTTTGGAAATAACATGAACAAAAAAAAATTCGGTTAAAATTTTTGTTTTTTTTATTTAACTTGATCGAACCTCTTGCTTTTGGTACCTGCGTTTTGACAGGAAAAAAAAATACACACACACACAAAAGGATAGGAAAGATGTATAAAAAACGAACCAGCGTGCCTCTTGATTCCTTCCCGCTTTTGGGGCAGCTGACAAAAGCGCTCGTCCCACCCTCAAAAAAAGAAAAAAAAAAGGCAGCAGAGGATTTGATGACGTCAGCGCCAAGCCCGGAAACGGATGTTGTTGCTCGCGCAGGCAGTTCGGTTGTTGGATAACGAAACTTCATCGGCTCCTCGCTACTTCTTTTTATGAGCCCGTGTTTTCTTTTTTCTTTTTCTTTTTTCTTCCCAATCCCCTTCAACGCGCTTTGGAAATTGCCGGGTTTCTGCCGATGCTCTTCATGTCTGTTGTGGCTTTCGGTCCCTTTCAGACTCCTTTGGCTCTGTTGTGCGTGTGTGTACGTGTCTCCGTGTGCGCGTGTTTGTGTGTCTGTATGTATGTATGTACGTATGCGTACGTGTGTGCGTCTGTGTGTGTGTTTGCCATCCTCTGCGGCCTTCGCTTCTTTTGCAGTTGCGTTGGTGCTACACTCCTGACCTTGTTTTGGGGGCAGTTTATTGTTGTTTCAGCTTCCTTGTCTTGAACACACGATAGTAAATAAAGCTGATAAACCAGAAGATTAGTTTAAAATGGCGAGTTGGGGTAATTGATTACGGTCATTTCTTTTTTTGCGGGACCCGGCTAAAATTGACTGATCGATTGGAAGCGATGCGGTCTCTCGAAAGAAGGAGAATATTGATTTTATTTTGATTTTCTTCCCTCTCTGTGCTCAGGAGTGTGAAGGTTTCGGGGCGCGGGCTGGCGTTTGATGATTTTCGAATGCCTTGAATCGCGAATATCTAACGTACGATTCATTCGTGCGAGGCCGCTTCGACGTGATTTATCGGTTCGGGCGCTTGTTTTACCGTGCTATATCCGGGCTCCTTTTTTTTTATATTACTATCGAATTACTATGTTGTCTGCAAGCTTTTTTAGAACGTTGAAAGACTGGCCTGTAAGGGGCAGGAATATAATATCTGCGATGATTACGCTTATTCAGAGCAAGTCATGCGCAGAAAATCACTGTGACGTGTGCCTGCAAATGTTATAATAACAGTATAGTAGCTCTACTTGTGCCACGAACATCGATTTCTGTCTACGAATTAAACCAAAGCTTTTTTTGTTTTTGTTTTTTGGTAATGTTTTGTACTACTGTTTGTGCACAAACATCGTATTAGGTGGCCTATTTGTGACGTTTATACGTAGGAAAAAGCCACAAACTTTAGCCAACAATTGGTGCATTTGAAATATTTTGGTGCAGTGTATTACGATCATCTACCATAAGGTACGCGCACATCCTGCTTGTTGAACTACAGATAAATAATACTGAATTTGCCTTTTTTTCTTTTTGCTTTGCTAATACTGCATCAAAAAAATTAAGTAATAGATTAACATTTTTTTGTGTTTATGTTTTTGAACTTGGCTTAGTGTACATTTGATTTTGTTCAGTTGATCTGACTCGTTTGTTTATTAATCAATGGTTTATCGTCGCTATTGGCTTGTTAGAGCATGGGATCGTGTAAAACACTGGCGCGAACGCACAAACCCCTATGGTAGGAATGTTAACTGTATACGAATAGAATGAAATAGATAAACGACTCTCTCCATCTCATACTAACGACTGAGAGTTATATCAGATCCGCTGAAAATCTTTTACCTTGCCAACACGCTGACACACCGCCATGAGCCTTCGTCAGATTGCGGGCGTTCTTTGTTCTATTATCGCTAGCGATATGTCCCGTCTAAACGACCCCCGTTTCCGGCTTCCCTGCTTTCTAAAAGTGCCTTTCTTGTTTTTCAACCTCCGCACGTAGGGCCGTGAGCCCGTAAAGTATTTGAAATTGATAAGTAAATATACGGGGGGAAGTCTGGCGATGAGAAGGTGGGTGGGCGGTAAGGGTGGCGCCCCCTACCGGACGTTCTAAGGGGCAATTTGGGCTGGCCACGGACGTGTGCGCGGGAACAGGCCAGAGCAGAGCGGGGACCCTGCTAACTTGCTGCGTCCC
Organism: Ixodes ricinus; assembly: GCA_037355805.1. Lineage (NCBI taxonomy): Eukaryota > Metazoa > Arthropoda > Arachnida > Ixodida > Ixodidae > Ixodes > Ixodes ricinus. The sequence goes on from JAZHYW010002092.1 coordinate 11,967, forward strand.
TCCCGCCGCCCACGCTGCTCGGCTCTGGAATGGCCCTTTTGGGCGGTCTGCGGCGGGAGGCGCCCTTCTCAAAACAAAGCGTCGTGCTCTTCGGGAGGGTCAGCGTAGTTAGTCAGGACTCGTCGCCGGCCTCCCGTTAGGGCGGACCTGTTTCACTGAATGAACGGGAAAGAGCGATCACGTTGAGGGCAAGTGAAGAGAGTCTGGGTCTGCCATCGTGCTAGTAGCTGCTTTTTCTCTTGTCTGTCTCCTTTTTTTTTTTTCGGAGTTTCCAGATGGGGGGCTGTCGTGCCCTACCTTTATTGACGACGTGCGCGAAAAAAAGCGTCGCTGTGGCCGGCATTCCACGATTGCCTAAGCGCTCCCTGTGACGTTATTGGTTGGATAAACGTTGCATTCATCGTCAGAAATAAGAGGCTATCAACCTGGACAATTTTGGTCTTAGAAATTAGGCGGTGACGCCTAGCTTCCCCCGTGCGTTTTATACACACTATCGAAATTGTCGTTCTCAACTGATGATAAGTAGCCATGATTACAACTCGTGACGTCACGGCTAAGAAAATCCTGCTCATGACGTCACAGACAGAAAGCATAAGAGGGCACCACCGAAAGATCTCGGCGCTAAAGTACAGTGTTATGAAATACTAAAGTACTCATGCACCGAGGATAATGCTAGGAAAGTAGGCACACGCCCTGCACGCGTTCGCCCTATCTGGTTAAGATATTAAAGGGATTGTCCGGTCAAATTTAGTATTCGAGAAACCAATTGAATATCATTGTTATTGCCTCGAGACGGATCGTACGTGCAATATCTGAATTTTGTATGCCCCTCTGCGTGGGTAATTGAATTTATGCTGCTCGAATCTCATTCTAGCGTAAACGCTGCTTTCGTTGGCAACATTGAAGCTCTGACGTCACAAAACACAAAGCGAGCATTTTTGTCTGCTTCAGCGTGCTTCGTTTTTCTTGTTGTGCTCGACTTGTTTCGTAGTTGGGTGAGATTTTTGTTGCGCGGTTGGGTGCCACAACCACCGGGCAGCACATGCGAGCCAAGACATGACGTTCCACACTTTTCCGCGAGACGTGCAGTGACGAGCGAAGTGGATCGTCGCCGTGCATAGGGCCTAGGTTCCCGTCAAGATCGAGATCCCGCTTATGCAGCAATCATCTCACAAAGAGAGCTACGAGCTGAGCTCTAAGCGGACAGAAGGCTCGTAAGCTGAGGTGTGATGCTGTGCCAACGATAATAAACTACGTCCATCCACTCCTCGCCCAAATCGGATTAATCAATTTGATTATGCAGCGAAACCGAAACCAACAGCAAGGCCACCTGGAAACGATACCAGAAGTTGTATTCAGCGGCGTCTCAAGAGGGAGGGAGGGAGGGGGGGGGGGGGGGGGGTCGCGGCGGGCTATTGCCCCGGGTGCCGCTGACCCTCGCGACGCCACTGGTTGTATTTAGCATGCGTTCAGCCCGATTCTGTTTGACCCGCGTGTGAAAATGGAGCGTGACTACGATTCATCAAGCTCGTCCAAGTCAAGGGACGACATGCATTTGAACGATTCGCCGTTTGTTTTCGACCCGCGGACATCGCCTCTGAGGGAGCGATCCGCAGCCTCATCACCGATCCAGTGGATCCGCTGACGTGTACCCAGATGCCGCTTCGTGTACTTAGGTGCCGCTTCAGAGGAGAAATCTGCATCCTTTGCTTTGCAAGCGCCCCTAGTTCGGTCGGTGGCCGTCGCAGTTGTGTTTGCGCGAAACGGCATACGTTTGCTCGAAGCTTATGGCTGTCTGCGAGTAATTTCCTGCTAAAAGGCGTGATTTTTTTTGCACATGCTTGGGAACTGCATTAAAGAACCGTATTTAAGTAGGGTACAGCCTAGGAGACTATATAATTCGAAACAAAATACAATACATTCATCGACCAACGCTTGTTATCCCGACCATCCGACAAACCTTTGCGTTTTGTGACGTCACGCAGCACCTACGGATGTCAGCCATTGCCACTGGCGAAATTCGGGGTGCAGTTTCGTACATAGGCTCATGAAAGGTTTAATTAATAACGGGAGATCATATATCAAAATAAAAATGACCTTTCTCTACATGAAGGCTCCCTCGACGTAACGAGCGCAAGAACTTAAGTACTTCCGGTTTTGACCGGACAATCCCTTTAAAGGGGTACGGAAACGAAATGCTCGTACTTATTTCGTATTTAGACGTGGTCTATGTTGTGCCGGCATCCCAGAAACAGTAGTCTAGACTGCTGTTTCTGAAGAAAACTAATTTTAAAACGATTTAACAGATTTCAAAATTGCGCCTGGTAGCGGTCTGTGAAGCTCCGTTGGAGTGCTGCCACGTCATGAGTTCCTAAGAAGCAGCGCCAATTCGTTGTAGTGTGGCTCGCTCGGGAAGTCACTTAGCCCTGAATGTGACTTGAAGAAGAACGCTAACGAGTTTACAACGTTGTACATGTTAAAGCTTCCACAATGCTCCCTCATTGTGCATTCCACACTATCAAGATCGACGTTCTTTCTTCGCAGGCGACAGATAAAAGTTTAAAACCCACGCCAATTTTTATTATTTTTTGTTTTTGTTTTATTCTAGGTTTTTTTTTTCAAAGTGAAAGTCTCTACTGTACATCAATGAAAAAGTGCCAGCAGCGGAAGGCAGGAGTTTACTCTTTGGACTGTAGACTTTGTTCCCAACAGATTACAAGCAGCTTCATGGTGCCATATGAATGGTTCGATAGCTCGCTCCAGCACCCGCACAGCAGCACGAAACAAATGCTCGTCATTGTTCATTTTTAGACTGCCCGCTCGACCTGCAAGCCTGCCTTCCCATGACGTCACGGCGCCGAAAAGCGCGTGTATATTTGAATGTTGGTTTTGGCATCATTTTCACTTGCGGATTTTACAACAGCTATTCTGAATTTCGGGATAGGCTGGAATAGCATACCAGAAAAGGTAAAGGCTGGTGATTTTGGAAATGTTCTTAGTTGGGGTGGCCAAAAAAATCGCCGGAGTACCTCTTTAGGCCTCGTCTTGCAACCTTTCTAGACCCTCAAACCCAGAATTTCGAAGTTTTCGGTGCTGTACATTAGGTGGCGAACTTCAGTCCGGAAATCGTCAATTTCCAGCTGTTCGGGTTTGTTCTGTTTTTGCTCTTCCGAACAGTTTTTTTTTTTTTTTTTTTTGACTTCAGGATAAGCTCGTTCCCCCGTGTTGCCCATGTTTGATGTCTCTTTAACGGAGTGCCGTCGATTTCGGATGAACGCCAAAAGCTTATTTGAAAGAGCAGCAAAAAAAAAAAAAGAAGACGCGAAAGGAGGGAGAGAGCCTGGGACCGGATGACGGAACTATGGAGGGAAGTTAGTTCAGAAGATCGAGGAGAAAGAAAACGTTATTCTCACTACTTGCCGAACCCTAGATACACCATAGACAAACGCAAAATGAAGAATGCACATAAAAAAAAAAAGATAGAAAAAACAAAAGAAAAGGAGATCACATCGTAGGGAAATAAGCATGACGAAAATGTAAAGCTCGATAGAAGTGCAAGGCTAAACGACGGGGAATAACCCCACGGCCCCGCAATCCAAATAGACGTTAATTGTGTTGGTTTTTTTTTTAATTTCTTCTCTTGTGAGTTTTTTTTTTTTTTGTTTTTGCACGGAAACAAGGCGCGTAGTCGCATCTCTTCTACTGTTGCTATATTTCTATTTATGTTTTTCTCTCCAGAGCGGGTGCTCGTTAGCTAATTCGGCTGTTGCTCGTTGGTGCGCGTAATAGATTAGGGCAAAGGCTGTCCGCTTTTTATCGTATTTTATTGTTATTTGCTCTCGGGCCCTACTCTGGGTGTTCGTGGCTGCTGGAGTGGCGGCGTTCAGCTCGGCTGAACTTTGGGCTCGGTTAAGAGTGATGTGCTTTCGCTGATGAGGACCCTACAACTTACCTGCACGTGTATAGTGTGTAAAGATTGGAGAAGCACCGTTTCTGGTGATGCTGTGCAAGCTTCAGTCGCTGTTGCGGTTTTCAAGACACTTATTAGCGGAGATGCGGGCAGTGCACAGTGCGGTGCTTGGCTCATGTGTGCTGGGATCTGATTGGAGACCCTTGGTAAGTGGTTTGTTGGGAAGGGGGGGGGTGAGTGTAGGAGGAGGGTTAAGACCACAGTTTTTTTAGTATCACCCAGAGCCATATATAGAGAGAGTTTGGCCATTCATTGGGAACTATGGGAAGCAAATGAGGAGGCGCCACTGGCCGAATGCGGGCTGGGCGTGTTCCAGGGCGTCGTCACGAATTCGAATGTGGCCAACCAGAAGCCGGAAATAATACACTGCCGGTGGTCGCGAGAAACGAAATTCATAAGTACGTCGGAGTAACTCTCTATGACTGAAAATATGGTGCACGTGATGTTTCAATCATGGTCATCCAAAATCACGGGGGAAGAGTGCGACTAGCTGAACGATCGACATAATCCGTACGCCAGGCGCCGAGGGCCGGGAGGGAATTTGCCGTCCGAGCGGTCCAGACTTGTGCCCGTTACTTGTAAAAAGTAATTAATTACAGTTACAATTACTTGGCCATCAAAGTAACGGATTACCGTTACAAATTACTGGCTTCAAAATGTAATCGATTAATTACTTCGTTACTTTACTCGATTACTTTTCGATTACTTCAAGAAATACATGCAAAAACGCGATTTTTTCACTTAGTATCCCTGTATGCGGTAATAAGGTAACTTATTAGCTATATGTAGACAAATATTACTAGCCGCGAATATTGTACAAAGCCGTTTAAGTTTTGTGTTGAGTTTTTATTGCACATCAAGAGCAGTTGGCGTTCGAAGTTGAGGTCCTGAACAACGGCCCTGAACAACGTGATTGCACTGCACGAGCGCGCGTGCTTGGCAGTGACGCTGAAAGCCCGGAGCTCGCTTTTGTAGCTTCTGCTACGCTCACACTTAAAGTGGAAACGGAGTATGGTACGTTTTAGAAGATCGAATATTTTACCGAATCGCACACCCATATGGCTCATGTCACAATGGTATGCTTGGAAGCAGCATTATGAGCTGCCGATATCCGAAAATACAATTTGCGTAAACTCCCTCAGCAACTCGCCGCGGCTTTCTGAGCTCAAATAAATATCAATATCTTTATCAACTGTTCGAAGCGTTCTTTACGCCGTACGTGAGCGGATACACTAGGCCTAGGGTTAAAAAAATAACCAAAGGCAATATCGCGAGTGTAAAATTGGGATGCAAACGCCAAATTATGAACTACGCAAAAATCTTAAATTTTCTAAATCACTAATTTCCACAAAAAAAAAATAATTAAAAAGCGCTTACCTTTACGTCTTTTCGTAGGTTCGAATTCGTGGACTTCGCAAATGAAAGAATCTTTCTTTCGGGGGAGGCAGAGTAGGCACTGAAACTCTAAATTCGCAGTTCCCTTGGTGCCTTTCAGTTTGAACATTGTATCCAAGGAGGGCCATTGCGACAGTGCAAGAAACATGCTGAATGCTCACTGCTGGGATCTCTCGCGTATTTTGTAGCCGTGGATCAGCGAGCTAGAGGCGGGACCTCAGTAGAAAATATTTAACAGCAGAAAAAAACAGTTCATATAGATAAAACATTCCTACAAAGTACGAGGAGAAAAAGACAGGATTTGACAAGGGCTACACCCTACTAAGACGACAAGAACGCCAGGTTCTTGCAAAGAAAACAAAGCTAAGCAAGAGAAACGAAAAAAAAATTCGCAGAAAACTCATCAGCGGATGTGGTGACTATTGTGAGTATCGTTCTCCAAGACGACACTAGGTTCGCTTGTAGGCTGAGCTAAGGCTCTGGTGTTTGTCTCTACTTGACCAGAAAGCTGGAAACCTCGAGTCTCCATCGCGGGAAGGAAACGACATGCATGCTTTCTTTGCCGTGTAACAAGAAAATATAAGAAAAATGTCACGTAAAAATGTCAGAAGGCACTGGAGTTCTGAAATTGTTCTGAGAACTGGACGGCATCTGGCCTTTTGTACCCGTAAAGCCCCGTATTCGGAACTCACAGCGACTCCGACTCCTCCCCCGCACAAAACGCAAACAAGCAAAAATAGGAGGGGAGGCTGACTCCCCACCGTCCTCGGTGCACACGAAGTTGTAGTGGCTACTGTTTTTATTTAAAGAAAAAGACGCGAAATAAAGCTATTAGTTCAACCTCGAGCTTGTTCTTAGGGTGTTGCTTATGTCTTTATTCACGTCCTTCCGCTTCTGAAATCTGAGCGCGGGCTGGGACTGGATCGCCAAAACTTCCGGATAATGATCTTAGCAAAAAGAAACAGCAGACGCAGCAGACCCACCCCAGAGTTCCAGTTTGGGAGATCCATGCCATGTGACATTTTTATGGGCCATTACTCTTCTATTCTTCTTTCGCCCCACTCCGAATCAAGTGCCCAAGGCTCAGAAGGGGCTTCTCTTTCTGAGAAAAAGCGACCGAAACGCGGCGTTTTTGCATCGTGTAAGCAACCCTTCGGTTGTCTTAAGAAACCTCTCTATATAGCTGTGTGAAAACTCCCGTTTTCTTTCTTTGTCTACTTTTGTCGGGGCCCTCCTCTTGTTATCGTGCTAAGGGGATAGCAGAGTCAACTCCCCCTCTGTTTCGCTCTTTCCACCTTCTTTTTTCTTTGCCGAGATCCCGTCACAAGCTTTTGGCTTCAATCTATGTGCCCCCCCCCCCGCCCCAGCTCGGTGACGCTACTCAAAAATCATATTTTTACAATTGTGCTTGAAATATTGAAAAAAAAAAAATCGAAACAACAAAAGAATGTAACGAGTAACTTGTGGTAATCCGCTACTAAAAAAGTAATGAAATTACGTTAGAAATTACATTTCTAGAAAAGTAACGGATTAATTACAAAATTACTTAAAAAGTAATTAATTACAAGTAATCCCGTTACTTGTAACGGATTACTTCCAAGTCTGGAGCGGTCACACTTTGTCCGTGCAAAACAGAGTTCGAGCGGCACATTCGTTTCTTACATCTTTCTGCATGATCATAATCGAAACATCACGCGCACTCTATTTTCAACCAGGAAGGGTTACTACATTTAACTCTTGCGCGCAGTTAAAACCATACACCTACGATTAAAACTGTTGCTCGCTACCACCGCCAGGGGATTCTTTCCGGCTTCTGGTTGGCCAAAAAAGCATGTCAAGCCCTTTTTCTGCGTCTGGTGCACGCCCTGAGATCTTCCCGCGCCTCCCATTGACCAAACTCTCTCTATGCACGGCTCTGGTATCGCCTAAAGACAAAAAAAAAAAATCATTAAATTCCCGTTACGCACGCACGGTATGTGACTCGTCACACTCAACACCGCAAACGATCGCCGGTTTTTTGTAAACACAGGATCGGTTTATGCAAAGTGGAGAATAAAATCCAAGATGAGTTATATTGTGGTTCAAAGTTCATCGGTTTTCCAAATATGATTTAGATCAAACCTTTCCGGCACGAATAATCTCACAAGTATTAGTACTGTTCGTTCATCAGTTGATGCTTTCTATGTGCATTTCTTTTGTATTTAGATCAAATAATCTTCGAGCACAAAAATATTAATAACAGACTGAAAATGAGTAAAAAGCAGTGCTCTTCCGGGCAAATCGATGTGTTCATCAAGTTCCAATTCTACCTTCCACTTCGTTCGTCAGTTACGTAATAAACCTATTGCAAGAAAGTTTAAAAAAAAAGCGAAAGGGAGATGCAAGTACGAAGAAAATAATTTCATATTGCGAACAAATCAGAACGGGAATGGAAAAGCAAATGTAGCTTTTTCATAGCAAAACAAAAATAATCAAGCTGCATTTGTTCTCTTGTGTGTCGAGGTTTACATCATTAACGAATTCTTCATTAAGCTGCACTTCAAATTTACGGTAATTTTTTCTTCCGCATGATTTTCAGTGATCGGACGGATTGATCAATCAATCTGCCATGTAAATAAACATACATCTGGTGATAAAGATTCACTTTTTTTCCTAGCTGCAATAATTTAAATCAAATTATTCTGATTTAGACTAAAAGCTTTTGACTTAGATAAAATAAATTTGATTTAAATAAAATGAATCTGATTTATTAAACTTTTTAAATAAAAATCTTTATTTTTTTGAACCGTCACGAAATATAGTCACATCATGATATAATGTGACACCATATGATGTCACGTGACACCCTGACGTCATGTGACGTGACATCATGCCGTCACCTGACACCGAGACGTCACGAGGCTGTGTGACGTCATGCCACCCCATGACGTCACAGTCTCGTGACATCGCGGCGTCACACACGCACACAGCGCGTGCCTATAGCTCACCCCGGGCCATTGGCAGCATGACAGTGTAACTTACGTTAGAATTAAGGTGCTGTTTTTAAAAATACCAGTGGGGTGTGGAAAGTGCTCTTTTGGGTCACCAACTCGAGCCATACAATTCGATGCTCGTCAGTACCCTTTGTCTGAGTAAAATGAGGTATAGCGACGATGTCGTGTCTGTGTCGCTTCGCGCGTATACCTGGCCGCAAGAACGCTTCCAAGATGCGCGCATGCGCGCTTAAAGGCTGCTTGACACAGTCACGTTTCAGTGGGCCCGAGCCCATCGCGTTTTCTGGTAGCTGTTTGCGACGAGAGAACACATTGGAGCCACCTACAGAAAACGGGATAGAACCGCACTGAAGATTTCCCACGACATCAAATATACGTATATTATCTATAAGAAATGGTCGCTTACAACATTGTCAGGGTTACTTCGAGGCCAAGTTGAAAGAGCAATGCATGGAAAAAAAACGATAAAAAATTAATCACATATGCACGTCGAAAGTTTTCAGGGAAACCCTGGTCGGCGGCGACAGTGTGCCAATATACTTAGTATACGCACGTCGTAAGCGAGAACAAGGAGAACGCAACATACTCACAAAAGTCCAATGTGTGAGCCAGCCTTTTAGTAGGCGAAATAAGTTCTGTTCTCAGCGCATACTCGAGGGAGTCCCGCTCAGGTGTATCTAAGGGACCCGATGGAGACCCGCGAGTGAGGCATTGCAGCGCTGTCAGGTGCCCTTGCAGCGCGGCTCTGCAGCGGGACTCGCGTAATTGCGTGCCGCTGTAATTATATCGACGAGTAGCGTCGTTAAGGTGTCCGTCCGCTTTTATGGCCGCTGCCACCAAGGGTGCTTCACCATGGGCTCCTCATTTATTGCGCCCTCCTTCTTCCTTTGCTTCTTATGTGTGCGAGTTTCTGTGTCTAGTCGTTAGCACTCTTTTTTTACTGTGTTTTTTCTGGCAGTTCTCTTTTATACGTTGTTGTTGTTTTTTTTTGCTGATTAGTTCCTTTTATATTTGTTTGAGCTTTTATCCGCACTATTCTGATCGCCCGAAAAGCAAACTACTTTCTTTTCTGCGCGTATACATGTAGAAAACCACGCTCTCACACATTTATTTTGTTATATATTATTATTATTATATATTTTATTTTATATTTTTATTTTTATATTTTATATATATATATATATATATATATATATATATGAGAGTATATAATGGATAAATTGAACCAGAATTCGCCACGCCCTCTCGTTTTAAAGTTGTCAGTCCCTTTACACGGCACCAGGGCAGGTTTGCTATACTTCGTCTCACGTTAGTACGGACTATTGTTAGCCGCGCGTGCCAAAAGCCTGAGCTAGTTGCTTTGGATGAAGCCTCGGCGGCTGCACGAGCGCTCGTGCAGCGAGTGCTCCAGTCAAGGCAGTCGAAGCTAGCCGCTCGCGCTTGCACAGCCTTCGCAGTTAGTCCGTTCTAAGGTGAGATGAAGTATTAGCGGCGAGATGTTTCGGTAGCGCCCTCGTTCGGTTACCTTTCGTGACGTCATTACCTCACGAACAACAAGTTCGATGGTGTTTGTAATGGGCATGGTGGAAGCCTGAAATCATAGCGCTCTCAAGGCAACACTGCCAACGCCATCAAAATTGAAGTTCTTACATTCTCCTTATTTCCGTCGATGAGACATCCTTTGCTGACGTCAGAGTCAGCATTCGGCCAATTGTGGTGGAACGACCGCAGCGACGGTTTCGATCGCTCACGTCGCCAATAGAGGCAGCGTCTCAACTGAGACTGGGTGAAAGAAAGCACTGCCAAAGCCAGCGCACGAGCAGAGCGGGACTCAAACCGCGTCTCAACACGCTCGCGCACACCAGCTTTGGAGTGCTTTTTAGATGCGGAGCATCTCTTGCTCGGGTCTATGTCCCGCGGCGTTGGCGTCGGCGTCGTAGTCCGCACTCACAATACGCACGCGCAACTCTCCTCCTTCCCTCTCTCCAACAGCTGCGCGTTACTCTCTCCGCTCTCTCTCTCTACCAGCTGCGTGCACTGCGCGTGCGTTTGCTTCTCCTCACACCGCGCGCTCCCGCGCAACTCTCCTCCTCTAGTCTCCTCTCCTTCAAGTGTGAAAAAAAATAAACGGCGAGCGGCGAGCGTTCCAAGTTTCTGTGGCACCATCTCTCGACGTCAGCACGCAACTGACTCTTTCCTCGGAACCAACACGATGCTCCGCATCACCCCATGGTTTCCCTCGGAAAGATGGTGTAATTTTTCACCCAGTCTCAGCTGAGACTCTGTTCTAGCAAAGCCGGCCCTGGATGGATGTTACGTTTTAAAGTAACGTGTGCGTTACCAGATAACGTAAAGCATTACTGGCAACACCATCACTCGTAACTAGGATTCCGTGTTTTAGGAGTTTATTTCTCGTGAAATTCGGAGGGTGTTTTGGGGATTTTATTTTTCGCTGAAGATTCGGGTTTTATCGGAGTTTATTTTTGTTAGATACCCAATTCCTTGAAATTCGGTGTCTATTTTACGGTGTTCCTATATATTTAAAAAATATATAAATAAAACAAACAAAACAAATGAAGTTTGCGTACCATGAGCCGTTGTCCCGAAGGAATCTCGACGTGCTAAAAGGCCAACCCCTTTTGTCAGTAGTTGTAGATTTCAAAGGAAATTGGTGTGGCATCTCCTCGGGACCACTAACCTTGTATAAAACACCGTCTTTTTTTTGTTTTTTGTTCTGTCTTTGATTTTGAAGTTTTTTTTTTCGATAGATCCGAATGGACAGAAAATTCACGGACGAGTGTTTATTTTTTATTTTTTGGGGGATCTATCCGAAAACGAGCGGCCCTGCTCGTGGCGCGTTACCACCAACACTGGTGCTCGGTATCTTCACAATCGAAAAATGGTGGGTAACTTAATAATTTATGCTAATTTAAAGGGAAGCTAAGGAGCTTCTCGAAAAAATTGAGTTAGAAGTGAATTGTAGTGTATTTTTACCCCGTGAACCCGAATACCCAAACCATTTGCTGCGCAAGTATTCTGAAACGCGAGAAAGTGCAAAAGACGGATCTTTTGGCTGCCCAAGGTTAGGAGGCGGGGTTTCAGCCCTATTTTGAAATTGCTGTTATGGCGCTCCAGCGCGTCGCATTGAAATATAATTATGATATCTGTTATTCTAAAGGCGAAATGAACGCAAATCAAGCGTTTTTTCTCAAATGTAGAAGTGCCCCATCTTCCCTTTAAATATTAGTCGTGCTCTTTTTTGGTCATCATAAGAACTACTTCGCGCGGCGTATAAACAATGGGGAAAACTTTTTTTTTTTACTTGAGATGAAAACAAGTATAGTTGTGTCTAGTCGTTCGATTCGACGGATAAATTTCGGTGTACGGGCGACGCGAAATTCATCCATGTGCGGGTTTCGATGTGTGATGGGTTTCTGGAGCCGTATAGCTACGGCGTGCGTACCACCAAACCCAAGTCGAGCATCGATCACAGGTGTGAACTAGTGTACGCGATCGAAATGAACGTCGTCTACCCTACCTGACGTGACAGCGAGTGAAGTTTGTTTTACGGAGGTGGAAACAAAAAATAATACAGGCCCCCGGGGAGAGGGGAGGGGGGGTGCAGAAATGGATACTTTACGTGTTTCGTTCCCATGAGAGTGCGGAAAGTGGCAGTTGTTTCGGACAGGGAAATTTACGGCGGGGATGTCGAAGCCTCAGGCGCCGTTGGGCATCCTCCCCTTGGCTACGTCGGCACAGGCCGGGATTGGGCCTCCCAGTCGAAGACACATAACAGAAACTGTACGCTCTAGGCGAGGTAGTTTTAGTGCCCGTCTTCGATTTCTTTTTTATATTTCTGCCACGGTGATCGGATGGTGAGGAAACACGAGCTCAGTTATTTCCCTTCGCTTTTCTACGCGGTTTCTTACTTTTAATATTTTTTTTCGTATTAGTGTTTGTTTTATGGTTGATTGTTTTGTTCTTACCGTCAGAAAGTTGAAAAGGGTTTTACAGCGCAGGGAGGGGACTGAATGTTCGGCGACGGTCGGATGCTCAATTGTTGAGGTGAAACGAAAATGGGACTCGGGATAGAGAGAGAAAGAGAGGCATGGAAATGTGTACTTCATATCGGTTACAATTATTATTTTTTTGTTTCCTTTACCTACATTGTCTGTTTGTTTCACTTTAGAGTGGCCCCTGAAATTGCGCTCGGGGATCCCCCTAGCGTACGTGGTGTGGGGAGGCCGTGCGGGGACGATAGCCTACGGTTACGTCGCAATAAATCTCCTTTACGCACTGGCTCCGATTGTTTCGCCCACCGGTTTAAAACTGCCGCCGTTATTTCTACCTCAAAAAGGTTTTTTTCTTTTCTTTTTTCCCCCTGTTTTTTGGCTATAACCGTCGCAAATTGTTCCTATTGTGGTTTACGTCGTTCCCAAACTTTTCGAAAACTTGGATTCGATCACGCCCCGAAAGCAATATAAAAATCAGCTTAAAAAAAAATTGAAAATTGTTTCGTCCCTGATGTCGGTTTTGGAGAGGCTCTTGTGAGCGGCGTGTTTCTAGATTTGTTTTTCTTGCATAACGGTGGGGGGGTTTTTTTCGTTTTTTTTTTGCGTCAAGTGAAGTTTAGCTTGTTGGCAGTCGTTCCGTTTCTCTTCGTCTACGCGTGTCCTCTTCTGAAGTTGGTGGCTGCCACCCTCGAGATTCAACGGCGTCTCTTTTTCTACTTCTGGTGCAGCGTCACGTCTCCAGGCGTTTGAACCACTCTCTTATTACGCGGGGGTCACCTGATTCCACATCTGCCAAAATCTAAAAAATAGTTGCTGGGTGCAGGTCCCGTGCCGCTTTTTTTGTCCGCGGTTTTCGAGTCTCACTCTCGTATAGACATTACGTGTAGTGAAATGAAACCTACACTATATTTGTTACAGCGTAGTGCGATGTGCAGTTAATTTACTTAGTGCAATGTTTACATAGTAGATTTTGGTTTACTTTGTACAACGAAGTAAACTAAAGTAAATGAAAAGCAGGAGAGGTCATTTTCCCCTCAATTCGTCAAAAAATGTATCTGGTGTATATTTAACGGACGTATCTTTGTACCTCCACAAATTGATGCATTGAATTGCAAACTCTCCGGGCTTGGGAGCCAAGCGTATGTGTCCGCCATGGGGCACCGCCACTGATCCACGTGGGCGCCAGGAGCCCACTGCGTCGAGCTTCCTGTATCTCTCGCGTGTCAACTTCGTTCGTTACAGTCATGGAGGTAGGAAGCTCCTGGAGGCGACATGACGCCACCAGAGGCGAAGCCAGAAGTGTGGATTTGGTCACCCTCGGGTGACCAAAACAGCTGTGGTTTTGGTCGTTGGTGGGTACGCGTCCCTCCACACTTCTGCAGCGGTACCTCTGGACGACGTTTCCAGAAGCTTCCTACGTCCGTGGTTACAGGGCCCCGGTAGAAACAGTGTACCGTCGGGGTATATTCTTATCAGTATAACATGGAGTTCCGATACCTTTGATGCCCCCACCAATAACGATGGGATGCATGCGCAAAGGCAGCTGCGGAGTATCGGGTATCGTTATCCGAGTCATCCGAACGATCTATCTATACCACTCAGTCTCACTGAAACCTTGCAGTACAGCCAAAGCTACAAGGGAGAGAGCGTATGCCAACCTGTTCCAGAGGAGGGAGAGAAAGGCTCGTATTCCCGCACTCCTCCTTTCCAGGTTGCATATGCTCTCTCCCCTGTAGCTTTGGCTGCACTGCACAGTTTTAGTGAGACGGAGTTAAAACTCCCCGTTTCAACTTACGATGGACCGCTGCAGAGGGCGCTACGAGTCATCGAAGCTTAAAGTCGAAGCCAATCTAATGCCGTGGGAGCGACGCTTGTCCTTCGAGGGGGAGGGGGGGGGGGGGGAAGGGAAGGGAAGGAAGGGAAGGGAAGGGAAGGGAAGGGAAGGGAGGCAGGGGCGCAGCTACGCGACGCGGCGCGTGGCAATGCTTGATTTGCTAGGATAGGGAGCCTTCATACACACGAGGCGTGCCGTGTGCGCGTATGAAGGCTCCCTATGCTAGGACGGCTCGAAGCGCCCCGCTGCGTCCCATCGATGAAACGGAGTATACCCACCGAGCAGTGAAGTTCGGTTTAACAGGTGGCGCAGTGTTATGGGGAATTTTTGCAACTCTGAGACGGCCTGCGGCCGCAATCATTGGACCCGATCTCGAGCTCGAACGTCCGAGTGCCCTGCCGAGCTCTGACGCGGAGCTCGCGTCCAATCGTTCGGTGGCTAGCCTCAGGGCAATCAAGTTTGGTGTGACACGTCGCTCCATCTAGCGCAAACTATTTGCAACACTGGGAAGTCCCTTCGCCAGCCTGCTTGCTCGTGGGGCTGTTTACGGATTACTTTGAGGCTGCTGATTTGTGCGTTTTTCGTCTTTTATTCTTCACATTGCTATCGGATGTAGCAGAAGAGCAAATGTCGAAGCCGTAGGCACTGTTACGTACCGGACTGTCGTAATCCCGAAAGCTTAGCAAGCGTGAAGCTTCCAAAGTTTCCGTCGAGGCCATGGGAAATACAACGCCGTCGGAGATGAATAAATGCCGTAAAACATGTAAAATAAGCGTTCCGTTCACATTACATGACTCGAGATTGATTTCAATATTTGGAATTAATGCGCTCGAAGCCCGACGATTGGGATCGATGTGATATGACTCTCTGAAGTCAGATCAGTCCTTTGACATTTTCACTGCTCTCTGCTAAGCGGACACATCTTGATCGAACAACGTTTTGTGGACGTTTGAGTCTTTTGCGTGATCGCGTAGCTGCCCAAGATGGTTGCCCTATTTCGACCCCTATGCCAATCTCACTTCGTCCCCGCTGCAAAAAAAAAAAAAAAAAAATGAACGTACCCCAAGAGAAAAGATTATCCATGCGGCGTTTATTTGTGTTCTATATAAAAGAGAACAACATATTCCATCAACGAGAACGACCATCAGCTTGCGGCGAGCATCGGACACCACAATCGTCGTTGTCACGTTTCACGACCGAGCTAAACAAGATAGAAGCAGACAAAAGAGGCGCGTGGTGCAAAACATCGTTTGAAGCAGCAGAGCCCAAATTTCGGCGACTATCCGATGGGGAGCGCAGTTTCCGTATGGTGTCTCGAAGCCACTGAAAGGAACCCAGCAACGACCCGGGAAAGTCTCGGAGCTCGGCATTGACGCGACGCTGGCGTGGGACTCTTGGCAGCGACCCGAACGGTGGCTATCCTCAGGGCAATCGCTTAGCTTCATCGGCACCCTTGTGCCGATAGAGGTACACCTGACGGATTCGGTGGGAACCCAAACCAGTGGCAAGGACTCTCGGCAGCGACCCGAGCAATTCCGAGGGTGCCGATGAATTTACGAGTGACAGATTCCGTGGTGACCCAAACGACTGGCAGCGACTCCGTGCAGTGACACGAAAATAGACCACCACCGGGTATTTCAAGACGCAGACTGACTACCTGACCGACCTACACCATGAGCAGCACACACCGAGCATCAGATCGTCACGTGCAAACGAGTATCTGAGACTACGGATAACTTTTGTACATTTGTATATTAGTTTCTTTTCTCTTCTCTTTGTGTAATGTAGCTTTATTCCTTCCACCATCGTGCACTCTTTCTCCTCCAACGGTTGGACCCTGAACCGCGACAGTCTTCAACACGATGACGAGGGAACGGGAAACAAGTTGATCCCCAATATGAGGTCAGCTCTTCATGCGAGGAAGAGTTCACTCGGGAAAAAAGGGAAGGTGAGGGCAGGGGCCGCTTTTCATTCCGCTTTCGTAGAGAAGGGAAGCTCGACGAAGTCTTCGCTTTTGAAATTTTTAGGCGCGCGCAAACAACGTAAAAAAAAAAGAAGAATGGCTTTTGTCTATTTGTTTTCACTTGAATTGTCCCGTAATATCAGGCCGTTCAATTTTCTTCTGCTTTTTCCCGTTTTTGGGTTGTCTCAACCAATCGAGGAAGGCACCTGCTAAAACTCCCTATAATGCTAGAACCACACGACCACACACTAGTAGTGCAAAACTATCGATAGTACTATCGATAGTATCGATAGTCGCCAGAAATCTGACTATCGATAGTAAAAAAACTATCGATAGTACTATCGATAGTCGACTATCGGAAAACTATCGATAGTACTATCGATAGTCGACTATCCGAAAACTATTGATAGTACTATCGATAGTCGACTATCGAAAAACTATCGATAGTACTGTCGATAGTCGACTATCAAAAAGCTATGGATAGTACTATCGATAGTCGACTATCGGAAAAGTTATCGTTAATCGACTATCGGAAAACTATCGATAGTCGACAATCGTAAACCTATCGATAGTACTGTCGACGGTTTACTATCGATAGTTTTCCGACATTAGTAGTTCACGTCGCTCGCTCTTCTCTTTTTCTCGCTTTATTTTTTCAAATGGGACACCAACTAGCCCAAGCACTTACCATCCCAACTTTGGTTCAGATTTCAGTGATGACGAAGACGGGAGTTTGGGCGAAGAGAGGAGGAAGGGAGGCGAGCGGCGGTGCGGCAACTGCGTTCGCTCTAGTGGTGCAAAACTATCGATAGTACTATCGATAGTCTCCATAGACGCCAAAAATCTGACTATCGATAGTAAAAAAAACTATCGATAGTACTATCGATATCGAATCAACTATCGAAAAACTATCGATAGTACTATCGATAGTCGACTATCGATAGTTCTGCGATACTATCGATAGTTTTGGAAAAACTATCGATAGTATCGATAGTCGATTTATCGATAGTTTTGCATCACTACCACACACGCACACACATTAATATATTCAACGTTTGATACATTTTTAAGACAGCCGGTAGTGCAGTGCGCGACAACACAACGCTCAGGGTTGGCAATAACGTAATCTCGCGAGGGTAGGGTGGTGGCGCTGCCGGTTTTAGCCGCCCCAGTGTTGCCTCATTAGGCCACGGTGGCGCTGATGATCAACCGACGGTGGCGCGCTCTGGAACCCTGCCCGGTGCCCGTCGGAGGGAAGACCGCCGGACCCCTCGTCCGTTCGATGCGGCCCGGTCTGGCTGCTTCGTTGACTTTCTCTCGGAGTGTGCTGCGTCGGCTCCAAGCAGGGTGTGCGTGCTACGCCAATCACGTCTGGCCGCTTTCGTCGAGCCCGTCCGGGCTAACGAACGGAGGGGGAATGACTCACAAAGGGCGCTCTTCTCTCGTCGACCTTGCGCGGGGAGCCGGGGCCGGTTTGTGGGACACTGTTGTCGGCAGGGATGGACAGTGTATCGAATAGAGTATTTGAAGTACGTATTGAAAATACTTCGAATATTTTGTATGCCATTACATATTAAGGAATTTATTTCTCGGTTGAATTTAAGTTCTGAACATCGAGTATTTCAAATACTTACATTTCGGGCACCGCCCAAACACAATTTTGGTCGCTGTTCTTCGTAACAAATGGCGATTTTGGTAATTCTTCGCAACGAGAGTCATGTGCAAGGAGCATGAATTTTGCTGCATGCATTGCGTGCAATAAACATCAGAAAAAGAGAAAAAAGGAAAAAAAGAACAACGAATGAACGGGATGGATGCAATTATCGGCTTTTCGGTTGAGTGATTTAATATTTTTAGAAGCGTCGCATTAAGGAGATGTTGTTTGGAAAGGTTTTGTTACTTGAACTGAGCCTTTGAAATTAAACTCACAAACAGAATGTGTTTATCATAAGATACTTGCGATAAACAAATTTTGTTTCTAGATCAGCAACATTTTTTTTTACCACTTGATTCTTGGTAATTATATATAAACTCTGTTTATTTAAACAACGTTTATTTTATTTTTTTTGGTGGGGGTAATTGTGAGATTGTGATATGTCAGACCATGGGAGGAAATTGTATTTGTAAGCTGATCAAAGGTTCTCCTTGTAATTGTATCTTGTCTTTTAACTAATTTCTAAAAAGTGTAATTGGATTTGTAAATCAATACATTTTTGTCGAAATAATTTGTATTTCAATACGTTTTTAAAAGTATTTTGCCCATCCCTGGTTTTCGGGTAGTGTGACTTCACGTGATGGGCAGTGCTGACGATTGGAGACACATAGAAGTCGACAACTTGGGATCAATGGGTTAGTTGGGTGGGGGCCTGGCCGGCTTTATGCCAGTGTTCGTAACCGTTATTTTATGAAGTTCGAATCCGCTCCTTACCGTGAAACCAAATTGTTGCGGCCGAAGCTCGTAGTGACGCTAGAAACCGCCTTTTAAACGGTCTAGATGTGCAGTAAACGCCCATTACGGTCGCGGGAGCAGCCATGAAACTTAGATATTCTTCTAACTATAACCAAAAATAAAAAAGAGTATTATTATTTCCTTTTTTTTAGATTATGCATGTTGTTTAGATTATAGGAAACACGAATTTCGTATTTTATTCCCCTGATGTGAACTTCGGAAAAGTCTACCGTTCTGATGCCAATAGAAAGTGTTTGGTGCGATAGTTCACCAACAACCAGATGTGTGTAGGTGATTGTGCTTACTGCGTGAGTTGTCGTGCAACTTGAACAGTAACGTGAACGTGAACGAAACAGTAACGTGAATGAAACACATTACGCTTAGATAACCAATTCTTAACGCTTCTCATTTATGAGTACCTCGCTGGTCTGTATCCCTTAACTGGCTTAAGAAAGCCGGAGTTGTGTGAACTTTTGGCGTGTGTTACGTCTTTTCCGAGTCTACTTTGGTGCCAGAAAACTCTTCTCGAAGATAGTCGAAGAACTTAGGGTCGAATTGAGAGAGTACGTGGAGGACCCCACCTATACGGATTCGAATTCCGCTGAAGTCGCTTTTATTCGGGGAGCTCGGAAGCTCATGCCTTCAATAATTCATGGATTCGCTTTAAGGCAACACAGACTGTGCGGTCTGTCGACTTTTTCGATTTTTTTTTATCGGGGGACGCGCTTATGTGTGCGCTATTTTCTTGGTTTCGTAACTGCGGTCCGGACGTGAGCCGGTCCCTCCAGCCTTAGCGTTTAAGGATGGCCGCGTTGCGTTAGTGTTGCTATGTGAGGTCCGTGGTTTGGCGTGAATCGATGCTCCAGTTTCATTTCGTTCGAGCACGCAGACCTGTAAGTGCGGCGAACTCTCTCTGGAAAGAGTACGACGAAACAAAAATGTAAGAAATCAAGAGAAACGTGGCGCGGCCTAAATTCTTCGTCGCTATTCGGTGGTTCGCGCGTGACGTCACTGATCGGTAGGAGGAGCGAGAAATGGTGTAACTTTCTCCGTGGAACAAGTAGAAATTTCCACCAAAAAGCGAGAGCAGCCAATATTTTTTTCTCTCTTTAGAGCACAATAATGTCGTGCAATCGAACGGAGAGTACGCCACAATGGGGTGTCTTTATGCGTAAATATTGTTTCCCGTCTGGTAGCTTAGAAACTCAGTATGGCGTGTTTACTCGCCGCACTCAGTGGACTGGTGACTAAAATGTTCGTTTCGTTATAACTTTATATCAGTTCTTGCGATAAAACATGTCGCCAAAAAATAACTATGTATTCGATGATATTTTTGTATAAAGTCTGCCCTCGACAAAGCCATCCTAAAAAATTCATGTAATAAAAAAAAACGTGACGAATGTTACGTCATTTTGAAAGATGATTGTTTGAGAGTGCGTAGACGAGTTGCAAAGCCACTCGTGATCCTTTGTCATTTACGCCCGAGTTCATACGTGCAATCGGTTTGATCGAATTCGCCCGGCAGTCTCCCGTCATGATTACTTTTTTTTTTAGTATGTGTGTCTGATACATAATTGCATGAATGGATGAATGATCATGGCTGAATTATTTCAGTCGGGCTGCGGCTGCGGCTTAAATAAAGTGGCTCGATTCTCCTTTTCTTTTTTAAGTTTGGATATATTTGTCTTGCACCTGCATGTACGACCACTGCATTCCATCTCACAAGCTCTGTTCATTGCTGGCGGAGCGGAATGTTTTGTTTGCACGAGCGGTCGCGCGTGGAAAGCGCTTAGGGAAACGACGCACTCGCGCTCGTGCCTTTGCCTGCGCCGAAGACAACTCGCGAAATGGAGTGTAGCAGCTGCCTTTATTTCTGACGCTGTTTTTTCCAACAGACAATCCTGCATTCTCGCTCACTCTGTCGAAGCTTCCTAGAGAAAATCCTGACGGCGGGCGAATGAAGAAACGAAAGACAAATTCAGTGCTTTTGTTTGTTTGTTTGTTCGTTTGTTCGTTATATATCGCGCGTGTAGTAGAGGAGGTTGTTGTAGTAGAGAAAGAGAGAGAGTATAAAGCGTGAGAATGGACGAGAGGAAGGCTGTGACGTTGACGTACCGCTAGTCGTATATCAACATGTCTCCGCGTTCGTCGAATTCTCCCATCTTTTTCTCGATCTAAAACCCCTTTCGGTTTCGTAGCAAGTTGTTTCGCTGTTCTTTCTGGGCGGTGCTTTTCTTTCCTTCGTTTTTCTTTATTCTTCTCGCTGCTGTCTCGTCTTCTCGTGCTTGTTTTTTTTTTGGGTGGTGTGTGTTTTTATTTGACGCGTTTTTTTGTGTCGTGTGTGTGTGTGTTTTTAATTTGACGCGAAGACGATGAGAAGGGTAGGCTCATACCAGCACGCGCGGACCTGCAACGCTTGCAAAACCGAGATGGGAAGCGTTTCGAAGACTGCAGGAAGAGTTGGGGACCTGCAGCGACGATATCCTTTGTTTGGGTTTCTTGTTGAGCTCTGACGGGATTGATGAGTTTCTCGTTGTCGCGACATTGTTCGCGCTCCGTGCGGAAGGAAGCCAGATCTGGCCGGAAATTGAAAGTCGTAGCGATTTCGATCGAACGTTAGTGGCTTGCGCTTTCTGATCCGGTGAGCTTCTCGTTACATTTTTCTTCTAAATAAAAAAGTATTTCCCTCTTTGTTTATTCTTGTGTGCCACCAAGTGCCCTTTGGACAGGCTTCTGCTTTATACTCACCGACATCTTAAGAAACGAGAAGAGTGTGGCCTATCTTGATTATTCTTCTTAATTCGTGTTTGGTTCTTCGGCGCTGTTACCAGTTGATGCCGCAACGCTATTGGCTGACGGGCGATACTTAGATGCTTGGAACTCGCCACGCCCCGCGTTTCTTAAAGGCCGACCACCAGACACGAGATTCTGCAAGGCAGACGATCCTCCTCACCATGGGGTAAGAGGAAACAGGCAACGGTGGACAGGGTAGAAGGGGGAGAGGAGGAAGCGAGGGAAAAGTGGAAAGCGCGAGCTGATCGTCGGTCTTTAAGCTAGCAATCACCACACACTCATCCTAAATCTACAGGGTGTCCCAAAACAAGCTGTACAGTGTATCTCAATCTACAGGGTGTCCCAAAGCAAGATGTACGATCTACAGGTGTCCCATGCAACGATCATTCTCCGCCCAAATGTAGCGCTAGCAGTCCGAATCAGATTCCAAGATTTCAGAAAAAAGTGTTATCTCGTTTTAAAATATTAGAAGTGATTTTTCTGGAAGTTTTAAAGGGAAAACGAGACCCGTTTTTGCCCGTTTTTGGTAACTGGCGCCATTCAGCTCTATATGTATTCTAAAGCTCCGTCGACCGCCATTTTCCCAAATTTCAGAGAATCGCTTATAACTTTTGAATAAGATAATGGTTAGTCTTGAAAGTTTGGCGTCTGGTTCGGACCACTCGCGCTACATATGGGCGGGTAATGAGCGTTCGGTGGGGCGTAGTTCATCTGTACGGTAAATAAAACCCCGTTAAGTTTTTCAGGGACGCCTAGTGTATCGAGTTCTTGGGCCGTATATGCTACACGGCGGGACCAAGCGGCACCAAGGGACGGGGACAAAGCCGTCTGCTGCGATTGGTCATTGTCGCGGCGTTGACCAATCGGAGCAGGCGGCTTCGTCCCGGTCCCTTGGTCCCGCTTGGTCCCGCCGTGTAGCATAGGGTCCCTGGTTGTGCATCCCTTTTGCGCTACTCAATCTCACAAGTAGGGTGTAACGGTATCAAACGGACAGGTAGGTGGTGAATGTCGGCACAATGCTCCGCTTGCGCAAGCACTCGTGCAAGCAAATCACTGTACGAAGCCACGCGCTCGCGTCCATTCGTCACTTATCGTTGTACGTAATTCTTGAGGCGGAATATTTGTAGCGTTTATACCAAAAAGAACTGAAAGCGCCAAGAAGGTTGGAGACGCGTGAAGAACGAAGACACCGCAGTGCCTCGTCGGTTATTGCGTCAGATGAGTGTAACACTAACGTATCCAGGACGATCTGAGTTATGACCGCTGTTACTGATCTTCCTGCGTGCCATAAAGATCCCGATCCCATGAAACTGGTTATGACGAAGTCGCACAAAGCCTGCGCCGATCACGAAAACACCGTCGTGTTTAGAATGATACATGGTGATGAAGTGAGATGCGACCAGATGAAGAGACAAAACCTGGACTGTTGTAACCGCGTCCATGCGAATCAATAAAGCGTCTGTGTTACCTATAGTTGCGTGGGAAAAGGACGCTGGAAACGTGTACAGCAGGCCAGTTGACTCGAAATGTAGGATTTGCGCTTTCGTGCAACTACAGGGTGCCGTCAGAGGAAACTCAATACTGATTGTAAGAGACGCCAGTGACATTGGGTTAGGACCCTAAGTGGAATTGTCGGAAGTCGCACTGCGAAGAGAAAGCCTTTGCGCTTGACCTGCCTTTTCTCTGGTCGTGTTTTCGCTCATTTCATTCGTGTCAATGGCTGCTCATGACGTGTTATTCAATACAGACGAGACCGGGAGTACGATATTTCGAGCACTCATAGCTTCACCTTTTGGAAGCGGCGCCACGTACGGGATAGTGAGAAGGATCTGCGAGGGTTAAGAACTCCTCAGCGATCTCGGGAAATGGGTTTAGCCCCACTCGCCGTTTTTCTCAACACGACACGCCGTGTCGCCGCTCAAAAGAACACGGCTCCCCTGCGCGGTCGGCTTTCCCACGATAAGCTCGTTACTGCGGGAAAGACAACCTTACGGGACAAAAACTGAAGCGCGCAAAACAAACAAAAACGTAATGAGAAAATGACGTTGGCGTTTTCCTTTGTTACCCTCTCTTTACACCCCATTTGCCTTGTTTCGTTTTCAATCCATCGTGTATTTTTTTATTATTATGTCTTGTTCTGTTTTCAAATTGCGTATTCGGCGACTAATCTGTCGTCCTAATGGCTTCCGATAATGGCTGGCGATCGAGATTATATTTTATGCAAATTGGATGTCGTCGTGCACCTGCTTGGGCAATGAAGGGAGAATGATGGCTTTTTCTCTTTTTTCTTTTGTCTCTCGGTGTTCACAGGACGGCAGCCGGGGAGACCTGGACGGTCTGGCGCGCCAGTACGCCGAGGAACTGAGGACGCACTTTCAGGATGTGCTCGAGAGGCTAGAGGAACTGCGCAGGCGCAGAGTGGCCGCCGACTTCGCCCAACTTCCGGTAAGTAGTTTTTTTGTTTTTTTTTCCTGCGATTGTTTTGTCACGTCTGGGCTTGGTTCTGATATCTTTTTAATAAAATTAGCTCCCTAGGGATCGTGCATAATTTGATTAAAGTGCCGCCTCAAAAGGGTCTGCCTGCCATAAAGGAATAACCTTGTGATAGCGCTTAAGGCAACGTCCTATAGTTATGACCGTTTCCAGAACAAGGTATTTACTTACAAAGCTTGACACAGTTCGTGCAAACCAGTGACCGCCGGAATTGATTTTGTTCTTCTTACAACTAGAATGTTTTTTTTTCTTCAAAACTACTAGTGTGACTAAACGTGCTCATTTGGAACACCAACCCTAGCGGTAAACTTCGGTTCTGGTCAGTACCCTGTCTGAGCAAACTTTTTGTTCGCGTTGACTGTGTCGAGCAGTCAGTCTGCGCTCAGCTGACGCTCGAGGCTTCTCTCAGACAAACTTAAATAGCTGTCTGATTTATAAAGGTGTCCATTTCGATAGGTTTGACTCATCAATTTAGTGGCAGCTTCTCTAGGTTTTCAGGTGGTCTTAAATACGCTTGAAATCACATACTAAATATCCGCGAGACCCCACGGTATCTGTTCCTATACTCTGAATCTTTGTTCCTTGCCTGTTTTTGTTTGCCCATCGGAATAAAACAGATGGGTTTTGTTCGAGCAAACTGTATGAAGCAGACCCACTTCTTGCTTTAGAACCGATGCTTCTTATCTTATCACTCGAATGAGGCTACCCCTTGGTTGATTTTTGTTCCTTATTTTTCTCCTTTTTTGCAGGATGCTATTGACTATAGTTTGGGTTATAAGGCGCCTCGGTTTTACAGACCTGGCAAATACATGGTAATTCCTCTTGCTTGTTTTTATGATGCCATGTTGCTTTTGCTAGATTTCTTGCTTTCGGTACAGAAAAGCCCGTTACAAAACTGAATGAAAAAAAACAAAAACAAAGGGGGGAGGGTAGCTAGAGGGTTTTTAACGTAGTATTTTTAGTGTAATATCCCGATCTATGTGCTGCGATAAACAATTAAAAAAAGAAAACAGGTTACTACCCTTCGCGCTTTGCTCTTCTATCCAAAAGACGCCATACTCTTTTTTATCTTTTCTTTTCTTTTTCTTTTTTAACGAGGAAAGAAACAGAACAGCGAAGTAGACCGTAAATTGTCTGGACGGCGCTCAACTATTTTCCTCCAGTCTTGCGCGTCTCCTTGACCAACTCCACTCTATCTTTTGGACCAGAAGTGTGGTTTATTGGCTCCAAGCACGTAACGGTCGGCCGCGCCAGGAGGAATGAGCTGGTGTCAACACTGTCAACCCTGACACGATCTCTTCCCTTTCTCTGCGTTCACTCATCCACTGCTCTCGGCTGAATGGTATGCGGATAACGTGAATTTTTAAAACCCGTGAAGAATGTGCATGAAGTTAGAGCCGTCAAGAATATACCTCAGAAACACAGACAAAAAAGTCGAATCGGTTTTTCTTTTTTAAGGTTGTCGCGGCTTTTAATTTTTGCTCCGATGATATATTTTGTTTTTAAGTTTATTTTCGCGGTAGGAATGCCGTGGGTATTTTATGAGCTAGGCATAATCGACGTACGTTCAAATGGTAACAAGAAAGCCTTAAAATATACGTTTCTTCGTGTCTTTGAACGGAGGCTCGACAAATGTCAGCGTACTGACGTTGCTTACGCGATTTTGTGCTTAAACAATGCGTAAATAAATCACAAAAAAAAAAAAAGCAGACGTGAGATTTAACGTGGGTTTAATCGCTCGCTCTGGCGCGATGTCCCGTCGGCCGGTCGTAGGTTACCAATGCTGTACCTGGGATGATATGCCGATTAATAATGGGCTGCCCAAAGTTTGACTGCAATTTTTTTCAGATATACCCCCTTTTTATTTTATTTTTTTCTTCTCAGAAACGTTTTTTCTTGTGGCTATGTTTTTCTCTCGTCTGTAAATATGTTATTCTGTTTTTAAATCCCTTCCTGCTATATTTGATGTCCGTCTAGCCTTTCTGTCTCGAACAGTTGTTCAGCCTCTCTTTATTTTGTTTTCTGATTGGCCATTGTACGATTATCTGAAAGCAAAATTGCGCAATCCATAAATTAGTTTTTCTCTTTTTTTAACATTTTGTGGATTCGGGTCAGCAGAATCTGTTGGTGGCAGCTGTACAGCGTAAGTTGCTGACAGTTAAGATAGCGAACCTAGGCATATATTCGAGACTCCTCTTGTGCACCTAACAAGCTATATCTTCACGAATAGCTCTGAACCCATGGGATGTCACCAGGCTCGATAACCCCGTAATTCCTAAGCCGCCCATCACTTCACCCGATAACGGTGATCAAGGGCCAATTGCGCGGCGAGAGGGTCGTCATTACGGTTAACCACCCCTCATGTTTCTTAATAAGTTCTCTACGACTATAATACCAACAACCAACTCTATTTACCACCTCACGCCAAGGTTTCTGACATAAACGGCATTCGGAACAATGGTAGCAATCACTAGCGGGAATTTGTTTCCTTCTTGCGTTTTCGGATAAATGCGCGGCTCGATTGGCCATTGATGGGTCGTGTCTAGAGGGAGAGCAACACTCTAAGAAATGCTCGCGTCTCCTTACCCGCAAAATACTCAAAGAGCCAATCTCTGCGATCTACGAAATCAGCTCAGCGAATGATGAGGCGGAACATCCGTTTAGACCTCAAAATGAAGTCCGCGCTGTGGCATTACGCAATGCAAAGCGTCAGGCTTGCATTGCGTAATGCCACAGCGCAGGGTTAATTTTGAGGTCCAAACAGATGTTCCGCCTCATCATTCGCTGAGCTGATTTCGTAGATCGCAGAGATTGGCTCTTCGAGTGTTTTGCGGGTAGAAGACCCAAACATTTCTTAGAGTGAAGTGTTTCAAAACGCTTCTTTGGAGCATCGGAATGCGAGAAGGGGCAAGTCAATCAGCGGGCAACATAAAGAGCGCACGAAGAACGAGCGATAACAAAGCAGCTACGCACGCGCTGTCATTGGTTAAGATCAGGAAAAAGGGGGGGGGGGGAATGGGGGGTTCAAAAGCATGTTGCTGCATTCGGAGGAAATAAACGCACGAGGGCGCTTTTCCGATGTTTCACGAGTAAATTTGGGTATTTGGCACACACCTGTGTCAGTTTTACGTTTGAGCGTAGCAGAAGTTACAAGAGCGAGCTGCGCGCACTGCACGGGCTTGCCGAGCACTCGCATTTGATTGTCCTATGCAAGAATAGTTTGAGGCAGCATGTTCTTGCTTGTAGATTCGGCTTCGCTCGCACATGGCGAGACGCAGAGAGCTGTCTGCATATGTGCAGTGCTCACAGTTTTCACGTGACCATACGCTCGTTCGTCAACGCCAGAGCTAGTGTTACCACCATGCCAGAAACGGGCTTCTGGCCAGCGCCATTTCTGCTGCGTTCGAGCGTATGGCGCGCGTGCCTTGCTCGCTTTTCTCGGCGACACATACGCGCTTGCTGGGCTGCTACGATCGCAGGCTGGGCTGTAACCTCGTGAGCATTTGGAACGGTCTGTACGAGGAGCTGACATCTCGTGGGCCCGTTTCGTTTGTTCGTCGTTTCAGCCTTCCAGCTGCCTGAACGAGCCAGAAGACGACACGGGCGGTGCCGATCCGTACGGGCTCTACGACGTCCGACTAGCCTCCTTCTCGGGTGCCGGCTCTCCGCAACGGTGAGTGGCGTCAGTCAAGTTGGCCCAGGGTTGGTGCCGTCTTTCTATCTGCAGATGTTGTGAAGTAAATTAAACATAGCTATCTGAACAACCAACCACGAAGCAAGAAGCGTGGACCTAGAATGAGTCACGCCCTGCGTTTCCTAAGCTGTCGGTAACAGCGCCAAACACATTCTGTGTAAAAAAAAAATTAAAATTAAAATGCCTGTGCATTAACTTTCCTGCAGGGCACGCGAGGGTGGCCAATCTGTGCGAACAGTGTAGAGAGATGGAAAATACGTTTATTCAGAATTATACGATATGGTGACTCGATCGTTTAGAATACATCAGCACCGATGAGATAAGAACACCATGCAGCGAATGATCGACGAAGTGTAGAATACAACTAAACATTAAAAAAGTCTCGTTTTTAGGGACGATGGGAAAAGGAAACCTAACGCTCATTGTCCCTGTTCACATCGCATTCGTCTGAGTTTCGGCATTCGTTGAGATCCTTGCGTTGTTGGCATTGATTGGTTACCTACGTGCTCTAAAAAAAGTGACACCCACCTTTTTATTTATTTTTTCCTTTTTAGAATGGGTGTTTAATTATGTTGGTATAGCTGCGACAACGCCCACGGGCATGGTACTGGCGCGTGGCGAGACGTACGGGTAAACAATCTAATAACGGTGTGCAGTCTGTCGGTGGCTGTTTATTGACATGCGGATCGTATTTAGTATATCGATGATTTTGGAACGGATACCGAGCACGGAATGCCGTTATTTATTGGCAACTTGTAAATTCTGGGAAAGCGTCTGAAAAGTGTGTCTTCGTAACTTGAGATACTAAAGGTCAAGGAAACACTTCACTCCAAAATAATCCCCCCTCCCCCCCCCTAAAAAAAAGGCTCTTGAATTTTCATTTAGTTGGAATTGGTGCTCTCGCAAGCACCACAACAAAAAGTTTTTAGTGGCGTCGAGCTTGAACAGTTCAAATGCACGACAAACCGTCAGAACTTTGTTTACGGCCGCTCAGCTGTCATTTGTCCATGGCACGGCCGCTCGATCGCTGCCGCTTCGCTACGGCCTGGCACTTCACCAGGAGAAGCATTAGAGTAAAGCTGAAGCACTTTTCAAGGAATCTGAGCTAGGAGCGGACTAGTATAGCTGTTTGTCCCGTGAATTCAGTTATCGCCCTTATCTTAGGCAGAAGTAAACGTAAACCGCATTTCTTCTGAAAAATACGCGCAGCGGTTGCCGAGGCCCGACGGGCATGCGACGATCTTTTCTGCCGCCTGTTGTCTGCCCGTAGCGTCGTGACGTCACTGACGGCATCCCCGAGCCAGCGCTGTCAGAAGATCCCGCTGGTGACGTCACTTTTGCTAGTTTTCTCTCAGCTCTCTCGCTTTCGTACCATTGGCGCGCCACAACGGGCGGGTCTACGTCGAAATTCCAATTGGCTATTTCGACGCTCCTACTAATAAGATCTTAATCAAACTTAAGGCATAATTTTTAAGGTTTCTACATTACGACGTTTACTGTTTGTTCAAATTCAAGGCACCTCTTTAGCTTCCCTCTAAGATAGTGACCCAACGGAGTTTCCTGAGTTCGTCGCTGGGGGCGAGAAACAGCGGTCTCGAGCAATGCTTTTGCGTTGCTCGGACCTGATTCCGCTCCAGCGTTCGATGCCAGTACAGTCACCGTGGTGACCGGCGCTATTCAGCGTCACCAGGCTCAATGCCACTCGCCGCGGCCGCCTTGAGCGTTTCCCCCAGC
The DNA here is from genome assembly GCA_037355805.1 of Ixodes ricinus. Lineage (NCBI taxonomy): Eukaryota > Metazoa > Arthropoda > Arachnida > Ixodida > Ixodidae > Ixodes > Ixodes ricinus. Next base: position 41,298 of record JAZHYW010002092.1, read on the forward strand.
AGCCACTCGGTAGGTCGTTCCCAGCGGAGCGGGAACGGGAATCGAGCGGCCGTGGGCCAACCCTCAAGCGCGGAATCGCTGCCTTCGGTGGTGCTTTCATATCGCACACACCGTCGGAAGCGCCATTACAATCAGCGAACCCTCTCCCATCTCTGATGATCCTTGCTTAAACGAGCGTTTCTCTGGTGTGTTTCTGTCGATCGGGACCGCGCACTCGCGTTAGAAACAGTTGTGCCCGCAGGTCTCATTTCCCCTTCGCGTGCAGCGATGGAGCATGACTCTGAAGATAATGGGAGGACTGAGCTCGCGCTGCGTACACGTGGCGGCAGTCAAAGAATTTGCCTGTTTTGCCGGGACGGAGAACGGCTGTAAAGGGCGAACAATCAACTCGCTGCTTTGTGCCGCAGAATGTTCCTAAATGTCCCTCTGTGCCCCCTCCACCTCGCCTACTTTTTTTATTTATGTATATAGCGTTGAACAACGAAATTAATAGCAAAATGTTGCTTTTTTTCTGGTCATTTTGTTTTCGCGCGAGCTAACGTCGACATTCGGATGTTCTGATTACTATGAAACACACCTACAAATTTCTTCGTTTATGTAGTTTTAAACGTATCTTAACTATGAAATTGTTATTTTCTGCAAAGACATCGCCGCGTGATAAATATTAGCTTTCAACTCGTATTATTTTGGTGTCCGAAAACCATAGAAAACGCTAGACGAATTCTGTCCTTGCGTTGGGCAACACCAAAAGTCATCTCGGATCTGGCGTTCCCCCGTTTCCCAACTGACCTTCTGACATCTCAGAAAGCTTGCAGCGGCCAACGCTCGCTTCATTGATCCGCCGGTGTAGGCGACGATGACGACGATGATGATGATGATAGCAACGCTTACCACGCCTACCCCGCTCTCTGTCGGCGCGCTCTCTTACTATTTATAGGCAAGGAAGCTGAGCGGACGGAGAGGGGGATCCGAAGAAGTCTCATTTGCCTTCTGATTGGCCCATTTAGTCGCCTTGGTAACGGCTGGCGGTTGCTTGGATTGCCGCGCTTCGTTTCTTTCGACTGAGCGAGTGATACTGTGTTTCTGTAGGTGTCTACATCTCTTTTGTAGCAGGAAAGAACCCGCATCCATTGGAGTGTCGGATTAATGAGTCGAGCCGCACTACAAAGCTGAGCTTCACTTTTTCTTCTCTGTACCAGTTTTTTTTTTCTTTATCGTTTTATATTTTGTTTTCTCCAGTGTTGTGGCAAATACTGAACAGACGTGTTTAAAATAAGATACTGAATACCCATTTGAAAATGTAATTAGTGTAGTATTCAAGTTACTTTTAGCACAAACTATCTTGGGTAGGTACAAATATCTTGAAAACGTAATTGAATTACATTTCAAGATATTTTTCAAGTTTTGCAAGATGGTAATACAAGAATAAAACGTCAGAAAGAGGCGCTCTATTTGTAATGACTTTTTGAAAATCACATTGTTCTGTGATCTTTAAGGGCTTCAAGAACCGATTTTGCTGCAGAAATCGATGTTTACTCTGAAATAAATCGGGATATGCAACATAATGCGTGCCGAAATATTTTAGGAACAAACGGGACTCGTGTATTGTAGGCATGACACCTGCCGTGCTTTAGTTTGACGGCATGCTCGGCTCATGGCGCATTCCGCAATAAGTTCGTCATATGCCCTGCCGCGATTCGGGGGACTTGACATGTAGTCCGGCATTGCATATTCATAACAGCCGAACTAGAAGTTGATCAGGAAGCCAGACTTGTTGATGAGTACGCGACTGAACGACACACGCGCCCGCTCAGGAGAAACATCGACTCGAGGACAGCAGCCTCTGTCGCTGAATAACAATCAAGAGTGAGTACTTTGTCCCCCGCCCAGTCATGCCAAGCGAGAAGGAGCACCTATACCTTCAAACTGTCAAAAAAATATTAGGAAGGTCAAGAGGGAAACACAGGAAACACAGGAAGTGTCCACAAAACCGCTTCTAAACCCCGTTCCCTGCCCCTTTCTTCACCAGTTAGAACCATTGTTGACGCACTGAGGTCTAAGATGATCAAGATTTCAGGATCGGAATTCCCTAGTTTATAAATGACTCCACCTGGCGAAAAATTGGTTTCGAGGATTTTGAGGACGAAACAATGCGCGCATTTGGAAGGAGATGAAATAAACGCTTTTGAACGATCTTCGGAGCAAAGGTTAAGCCACAATAGGCACACAAGAAGCTTTGGGGAAGCCTAATCTAGGTCACTGCAGCTCAATAAAGCCAGCAGGATCTAGCTTCTTTGGCAGAGGGAGTGCCTGTGCTCGCATGAAAACGTGTTCGCGCATTTTCATACTGGAACTCCCTGAACCGGCGATTTCCGAAGATGATTCATTGTGATTGTACCGAGCGTTGGCGTCACAATCCTCCGTTTACGGAACCACTCTAGCTCCAGCCAAAAGGTAGGTGGGGATCGGTGGCCGAGTGGGCTAACGCGTCTCAGCTCGGAGCGTGGAGCGAAAGCTTGCGCTGCAGAACCTCCTGGGTTCGATCCCATCCCTCGCCCTTCTCGATCTGGATGAGTGTCGTACCGGCACGTGTTCGTGTAATCACTACTGCGTGGTGCACGTTAAAGACCCCAGGTTAGCGGTTGTTACTGCACTGGCTAAATTTCTCACCTACAGCTAAGCGACAGGTCACCCGTTGAGGCGTACTAGCATCAAGGCTGTCTAAACACACAAGCAACACAGTCTTTTTAGAGGTGGGGGTCTGAGTGTAAAATCCGGATGATTGGAGCAGGCACTTTACGTTTGGAACAGCTAGCTCCAAAAGTAACGTGCCATTCAAAAACAGCTTGAAAAAAAAATTAAAAGTGGACAAGAGGACACGTAGAGGCGGGCGTACTTGAGGCTATCCATTTGGATGTTTTCTTGGCATTCGGAGACTGCGATATGCTCGTGCCTTGTTTCCTGTTCTGTGTTCGGTCGCTCGGCTCCAAGTTTGCCATCGGTTCAGGTTTACCCTGGAGTCTGACGATCCCTTGTTCCGTAGATTGTCCCGGCGAAATTTTTTTCCCAAGGTTGCAAAATGTATTTGCAGATAATGAGTACACGATAGTGAGAAATTGAATTAAGATAGAGTTGGAAATACTCTAGGCTAAATGTGTTTCCAAGATACCATAATACCACCAAAAGTAATTTGAAATACAGTATCTGGACTTATGCCCCATTCACACGGGTGGTATAAAGGCACCTTTAGCATAGGTCCTATCGTAAAGGGAGATGGAGTTCGTATTCACACGGCGCACAAAGGTCCCTTTCGCTAAAGGAGGGTTTAGAATAAACGGAGCTCGCAGACCTCCCTTTACAGCTACAGGGAGTAGCCTCGGACCCATGAATTCCAAATAAAAATCTAGCATATATGCTTCTGCTTTGTTTATTGCATTGTAATAAAAAGAATATTTGCGAGGCAAAGATTATAAAGTAAACGTGAGCACAAACCTGATGGAAGACGGTAGCGACAAATTTATACTCGCGACAGCGGGCAGCAGCGGTGGCCCGAACGCAATGGCGGCTGTACGTGCTTTGAGTAGTGAGTACACTCTACTTTGAGTAGCGACGACGAGTCGTCCGCTTCGCCTGCCCAGAGCATTTTTGTGACCATGATTTCGCCTGGTGGACCTGTGAACTTGGGTGCCAGCACTAGCGGCACCAGTAAGAAAGGCCCTCGAGTTCACTGGTCCGAGGCGGAAACATGGTCGCTAATTCGTCTCTGGGAGGACAACATCGGCGAACTCCGGCGACAAAGGAGGAACGCCGGAGTGTACGAGACGATCCGCCTCGGTCTCGAGAGGCCTCATTGAGAAGACCCGAGGCAGACGCAAAGAAGTAGCAGAGCAAACTCGGGGAAACACGGAGAGTTGTCGATCACGTTTCGCACCTTGTGTACCTCGACTGCGTACCTCCTTTGGATTTGGATTAGATAACACGGCGGGCAATTCGGCCACACCAGCGAGACATTCTAAAGAAAAGCTGATGTTTTACTTGCACCATGCAATAAAATCAATAAAACAATTATTAATTCGTTTTAAAACGACATATTCCACTTCTAATAAAGTAAAGAATGTGTCTCAAACCTGTTTAGACCAAAAATTATATATTGCTCGTTCGCCCCTCGGTTTAGCCGGGCTATCCCCGGTGCAATAAACATCAACCCTAAACCCTCCGTTTATTTGCCGTGTGATCCCGAACGCCTTTTGATACAGGTACCTTTAGCTAAGGGACACCTAAGCTACAGGTCCTTTAGGCAGCCCGTGTGAATGGGGTATTAGATTATTTACGATAGGCACAAGTCTGGTTCATATTACGGTGGACTGCTAAGGACGCTACGTAGGTATTAGGGGAGTTTTCGTAGATCGTTTTCGCCGTCCCGCAACGCTCTCCGCAACCCGCTACGATACCCTTAACTCTACAGTCGAGGTCCCATCGGCGCGCAGGCGCAGTGGTGGAGTCTTCGTTCCGGAGGGCTTAGCGGAAGGGGAAACGCGGTCTACGAAAACTTTCTATTAGAGAGTTTTAGTGAACTGTTTTCGCACATCCGATACGGTACGATGAGCCCTCCTGTGCGAACTGCTCTTGTGCGAGTCTTCGTGCGGGAGCATGTGCGCAGTGCGTACCGGAGGGCCCATCGATCCGTATCGGATGTGCAAGAACGGTTCTCCAAAACTCTCTAATAGCGAGTTATAGTAGACCGTTTTCATTTTCCCCTCCGCTCTGAGCACGTCAAACTGCGCATGCGCGGCCCGCTATGCAGGGGTGCAGAGCGGAGCTTCGAAGACGAGTTTTAGTAGACCGTTTTCCGCTCACCACATCGCGCAGCTAGAGCGTACGGAACAGCGACGTACGCAGCCCCGAAAGCGGACGTTCGTGGTACTAGTTGGACGAAACATTTCAATGCAAATACTCTGGTTTATCCTTTTTGTATGCAAAGCTGTCCTTTTACAAATAAACGTGCACTTATTGTAATCAGCAATTATATTTAGAAAAAAAAGTGAGTTAGAAAACCTGAGATAGCTGGCCAGCTGTGATGCTTTCGTAGGCAAGGCAAGCCGAAGCTGATCGCTGCCACGCTTGTTGTCTTCTCTTGGCCCCCCTCCGCGTCGCCGCACGTTCAAAGAACCAAGGAGATGAAGCGGCGAAGTACGTTGCAGAGACGACTCCTGCTGTCTCACTTAAAATGGCGAGAAATAGAAGATTTAATTTGTTTAAGAAATGCGAAGAAGCGCCGCGATTTTCGCTCAAGGCACGGGCTGCTTGACATCCCCCACATCGGACGCAGCCATCTTGTCGGGGAGAGCGGAAGAGCGGAACTGCTTCCTACCCCGCTCTGCGCCGTCGAGAGCGGAACGTACGCTCCCTGCGGTAACTACGCTCTAACTCAGAGCGGGCCGCGCATGCGCAGTGGCGACTCCGCTCTCCCCAGAGCGGACCGGGCGCACGAAAACGGTCTACTATAACTCTCTAGTATCGGGTACCGTTATCGGAGGTAGCGGAACGATCTACTAAAACTACCCAATGCTGTACGTGTGTCACGTGACCTTCGGCAGTGATGCAGCGACGCGCGGGGTGCGTAGTCACGTGATACGTCCACAGCTCTGGGTTGGCTGGGATGGCTCGTAGCGTTCACTGTGGTCCATTGTAAAGCGAAGCGGATACTTCGGTTCGCAGCCGACGGTACGAGCTGATGGAACCGGTCAGACAGCGTCGAAAGCGCGCCACCACGGTACTCGTCATGTTTCTGTACGTGTTCTATCGTGGCTGAAGCATTCATAAACGGAAAAGGCCCGGTGACTCGCACTTTTTTGATGCTCCTTGACTGGTCCCACTAGCGCGTAGCGTCGGCTGCGTTGGAGTCTTAAGCTGAAAGGAAGTATAGCGGATGTGCCGAACCGGAGAAGATCCGTAACTTGACATGGATTGTACTACACGCTTTCTCTGTTTTATTTTGCTTCCCAATTCTATCGCGCATTCTTGTTTAGCCTCCCAAGAGTACGAACAGAAATACTGAGTGATCTTAGGAAGAAACATCAGACGGCCTAAACGCGTAGCCGCTTTCACCACCTGTGAGGTGACCTACCGTCACGCACTTACTTTTCTGACTTTTAATGCGAAAGCATTAACTGTCCCATGGGGCGAGCCGACGTCATCAGTTTGAAGCGCGCCAAAGGGCACCTTAAATCCTTTCTCCAATTGAGGCCAGCTCCCAGCTATGAGACCCCGCGAAAACCCTAGACAACGGCACCTAGTTTCCCCGATCCCATGGAGCGGAGTAAAGCTGATGGATTTCGCCTTTGGTCCCGTTGGCTGGCGCGCGTCGACGAGGCTCCCATTGGCCGCTGCGCGCCGTCAGTTTCAGCGACCGCCGCCCCATGGCGCTGCGTGTCCGTGCCGCGAGCGCGCCTGTAGCACGAAGCGTGCAAGGTCAGAGCTGCGAGGAGGCTGGGAGAGCGCTCGCACGGCCGACGCAGATACGCCGCAAACGAAACACGGGAGCGGAAGAACGGGCACGCATGCTTTCACATTCACAATTTTAAGAAGTACTTAGTGTACCTCGAGCCTTTTAATTTTGATTATTTAGACTAGCTTCCCAGACAACGCACACAGATCGAGGGGACATCCTAAGGATGCCCAGATTTCCGAATGAAGGCCTGAAAACGTCCTTAGTGAAACGCCGAAAAACATCCGTGGAACGTCCCACAGCGTGTTTTCTGGACTTAGGACATTACATATTATTTTATACGCGACTACTTCTATACACTATGGCTTTTATAGTGAACCTACGAGCGAATAAAAGGTCTTACGAGTAATATAATTCAAAATGTAACCTCTTAAACCCGGGGCTGCTTGAAGTCGCGACATCTAACGAAGGAAAAAGACAGGGCCTTTCGAGGCCGGTGACCTCTTCCTCAGCTTTCTTCTTCCCAAGAGAGCTGAGGAAGAGGCCACCGGCCTCTAAACGCCCTGTCTTTTTCCTTGCGACTTGAAGCAGCGGCGGGATTAAGAGGTTCCATTTTGTATTACGGCTTTTATAGTGAGAACACATAGGTCCGGAATGGTTTTGTTTGAAACAAATAAAGCTTTATTAGGAGTATCACTGATAAACATGTCGTTTGAAGGGTTTGTGCACCACCTTCGGTGCCAGAGAGGGATGTGTCCGCGGAGTTAGCAGACGCACCTGAAGTGAAAAATATACATTTTGTGTTGCCTTCCATAAGGGCATGGTCACCTCAAAAATCACTGAGGCACTGTGGCAACATACGGGGAGACATGTGCTGTACGCTGCGACGGGCCAGCTGAAGGAGCTGCAAAACGATATCAACGAAGATTGTCGCTGTTACATCAGTAATTTTTCTCCCATTCTTTGATGGCCTTCAGTGTGGTGAATGTTTACGCTCCAATATAACGTACATATCGAGACAAACAACCCTCTGGAAAAGCAGATCCTGGCGAAACTGCGTCGGGCATAGCTGCAAAATAGTAGAAGTAACTGTGGCATTTTTCTAAAATTGCTCGCAATACTGCAGCACAGCAAATTAGGCAGATCATTTCAAGAGACTGTCTGAAAACTCACCACCACGCTGAGAACGTTTGTGATCTTGCAATAAGTACAGGGCAATTATCAGAAGCAGTCTGCGTTTGAACTTTGAACTTAACGTCAACCTGAAACTTACAATAGTGTGCAGACATGTACACGATTGACTCGCAAAAGAGCCAAATTTACCGATTGGTACTGCAGTATATGTGCTCGCTCAAAAAGTAACTAAATACGTTACTCGTTACCGATTCTCAAGAGGAACGCTTGAGTTACCTCAAAAGTAACGAGTTACTCTTCACGTTACTTTGACGACCAAATACACAACTGTTTTTGTTTCATGGTCTTTGTTTTCTTTTTAGTAGTCGTTGCACTTAAGCAGTAGCTGCCTCTCGAAGTTTTCATAAGTTATGTTTTCCCGCTTCCTTAAAAATACAACTCCGGCGACGCTGAAGAGTCATTCTACGGACGCGCTCGAAGGAACGGCAGTGTTGTGCTTCAGGAAGAGCTGGTGAATCTTCGGAACTGCGCCTTCATTGAGGACAGCGGGTAATGGGTTCTGTGCCTTCCCGTGTTACAACCTCCGGGGTTACATTCGGTCCGTACCCGGTTCTACGAGGTTCAACCAACGAACCTTATTCTATCGCTGGGTGAAGGACATTCCCAGCAGTAGAGTTCAGTACAGCAATGTTTATCGCTGGACACGTCAGTCGAGCTGTTCAATTGACGTGTTCAGCGATATACGTTGCTGTTCTGTCATACTGTTTAGTAGTTTTTCGGGTTGCCCACCTACCGTTCTCGCAATAGACGCATACTCAGTTTAGAATAAAAACAAGGCCGTTTAAGCGGTGTTGTACACGTTACTCCTCAAAAGTAACGAGATACCGTTACTCGTTACTTGGCCTTAAAAGTAACTAAATACGTTACTCGTTCCTTTTTTAAAAAAGTAACTAAATACGTTACTCGTTACCGAAAATAGTAACTAGGTAGAAGTAACTCGTTACTTGTAACTTTACGATTACGATGGTCTGCGCAGTGTTGGCGATTGCAAGTCATGTGCACTATTGTACTCGCTAAAGAGCTATTAAATGTACACGATTGGTACTGCAGTATATGTATGTACATGCATATGAAAACAGTTCTAAAGTCATGCCATAACCATTACACTTTGCTGTCAACCGAGATCGCTGCAAAGCAAAATCATGACATAGGTTAGTAGTCAACAATCGTAACTAATGCCACACAGGCTTGTCAGCCAGCTGCAATTTTACGCAGACAATCATATAGAACTGAAACTAAAAGACAATGACTGCATTGACCATTACGGTGAAGCAAAACGGATACAGAACAGAAAATTATGAGCAGTGTATAACAGGTGTACAGAAGAACGACGAAGGCAGGCACACACATATACATATATATATGCATTTGTTGTGTTTTCCCCAGGATTTTATGCGTGGTCGTGAGTTGTGCACGATAATCCATGTCCTGATCATTAGCCACTCTGGGACGTTTCTTGGATAGTCCTTCCTGAGACGTCCGTGGGATGTCTGTCGGACATCGGCTTCGGGACGTGGGACGCCCGCACATTTTTGGGGTGTCCCCGGGACGTTTGGTGTTGTCTGGGTTACCGCCAACAGCGATACAAAGATCGGCTGAACCATAGCCTCCTGACTGAACGAGTCGCTTCGCGGAAACTACCCAGTGTTTATTCATGTCTTCTCCGGCACGCGCGGGCAGCACTCGACACCACGAAGGGCTACATAGAGGGTGTCTTCGGGTCAGTTCAATGTTTATTTGATTAAGTGAATAATTTGTTCTTATATTCTATGACCGGCTACTCTAAACTCGAAGGATGTATAGAATGCGTGATAGATGAACTACAATATTGAAATTTGTGCAGAATGAATAAGGCATTCCGCCTTACATATGTAGCGGTCAAGCAATAACCCTAGAGTCATGCATGTCTGGCGCACCAAGAAACATCACAGTGATGCATCACAGGGTGACATGTGCGCGGCGTAGCGCGTATCCCGTGCCCGGTATACGCGCCACGCCGCGCATGTCACCCGGTGACGGATCACTGTGACGTGTCTTAGTTCGCCAGACATGCCTATGGTTATCGCTTGACCGTTACACATGATGCACCAGAAAAGAGCGACTTCACTCTGAGACAGACATTCGTTTGTTATTTGACTGCTGGGCACACTGCAACAAACAGTGGAACCACGCTTAGTTTTACCTTTGCTTGGCGCGCAGCAAAGGTTACGAACGCGAGATCTCAAAACTTGAAAGGCGCTGTGAGTACTCGCTCGTGAAATCTAACATGGTTTGTATATTTATTTACCTGTTTTCTCGCTCCTGGTTTCTATTTCATTACAGGTGTCTCAGCCCACGGTCAAAGTACTTCTACGAGCCCTGTCCCTTCTCCGCTTCCGGTGAGTTGCTGCGGATATTCTAGTGCACCCGGTCCTGCTCAAGCGAGCGCTGTCTTCCACGACAGCAGATGATTCTTACGCGTTCCTCCGGTGGAATCAGAAGCATGCATATATGTTTCCCCCGTTCGCCAGTGACGGACAGTGCGGCGTCATTTTCCGCTATTTGTTGGCACTATTCAGTTGATGGCCTTCTCCGGTACGCGACTGATAGGCCGTTCCGGAAACCCTATGGGTTGGACTACAATGGAATGGAATGGAATAGACGTTTATTGGTGCCTCGAACAAGCGGTCGCGCTCCGGCGTGGCTTGCAGGTGAAGACTCTGCTTGAGGCGGGTGCCGAGTCCCCTCAGCTCGAGGAAGCTGAGGACCGATCGTAGCACTTAAAACCTTCTATCGGAGTGTACCCGTCGGCTTTGTCCTGGATTCGAGGTCTCCGGGCCGGTCTTAGGGGACGAGGTCTTCCTGCAGGCTCGCTTGCGAGGAGTATCGTGGGCCTTACATTCTCACAGGATGCGAGCCCGTGAAGACGTATATCCTTTTGCGCGGATCCCCAGTCTCCAGGACGTGCATGAGCGCCGCTCGGACGGCTTGAGCAAGCGAGCTCTAAGCTCTAACCACCCATAACGTGGAAGGCGATGGCGGATCCGACGAGTTTTGTCGACGCGTCGGTGTAGAGTAGGCGATGAGGGTTTCCGGGTCTTCGAGAAGGGTCTCCACTTCTCTGGAGCGCCTGTTGGGGAAGTTTCGTCTCCGTTCCTCGTGCTTGGGTCCCATGTTCGTAGGAATATGGAGTCGACTGCGCGACATCGATCAGTTCCCACGGCGGCTGCGGGTTCGGGATGCCAGGAAGATGCTTCGTGGTTTGGACCGTGAGTTTTATGAGGGCCCGACCCTGGGTTGTGTGTTCGAGTTTAGCCTGGTGTATTTCGACTTGTTCGGCGAGGTTGTCGCGAAAGTCGGAAAATGTGACGCGTTTGCGCAGTTCCTCGAGCTTGGTATGTCTGGGCAGGCCGGCAACTGCCCATCTAGCGTCGTTGAGCAACGAGTCCAGCTTGTCCTAGTGGCGTTTAACGGGGCGATAGAATCGTAGTCCGTACATTGCCTTCGAAATCAAGGCCGACTGTACAAAGAGCTTTGCCACTCTCTCGCCCGCACCGCCCATCCGGTGCGCGATGGGTCGGACGAGTTGAAGGCCCTTCTTCCATGACTTTGTGACGATTTGGAGCCATTGATTGGGGTTGTTGCTGCTCTCTCAAGGTGGACGTTAAGCACTTCGGTCTCGTTGGCCCCGTCGATTGATGTTCCGTCGAAAGTGAGTCGTGCGGTCTCGTTCTGGTTTTCCCTGCCAAAGTTCATATGCTTGTTTGTTTTTTTCATTGCGACGGGCGACGTCCGACTGTCCATGAGGTGGTTCTCGATGACTCCGAGGCCCTTCTGTAGGATGATCTGTTGTGTTGAGAGGGTTCCTTCTCTGGCCCTGACAGGGATGTCGTCGGCGTGCGCAGTGAGGTAAGGCCTTCGACTTGCGTAGTTTTCACAGAAGCGGCGCCATCGCCAGATTAGACGGGACCGGCGACCGGACGGAGCTCCGTGGGACGCCAACGCCATTGGGGCGTGTGGAGTTGGTGTTACGGCCAACCCTCACGGCGTACCTCCTCTCCCTCGTAGTGAGTTTTAGTATCGCATATAGGGGCAAACCCAAACACTGTGCGTTAGCGTTGCGTGCTCCACGCTGCGCATGCGCGTCGTCACCACCATGCGTGAATCCAAAACGCAGTTTGGGTTCCCGCGCACGTGCAGTGTGGAACACGCAATTCTAACGCAAACGCACAGTGCTCGCGTTTCATCCTATACGCAATACTAAAATTCGCTAATACCAAAGAGAAGAATCATTTTCCGCTAGTATATGATGGCTGTAGCAGTAAGTGTGGCCGGCGACCAGCTGTCATAAAAACAATGACTGTTTAAATATCTTTTTCTTATAAACACCGATAAAATGTGCCGGCCTGCAAGCCGACTAAGTCGAATCGCGGCACATGGAGCAATACTGAAGGAGAAAGGAGATCATGCGGTGCCGCCGCCTGCTCCTCGTGCAGGGTCTGGCGTTCGAACTCCAGAGTCCGCGCTAGGAGCTCACGTCGCTCTTGTTCGTTCTGATTGGAGGAAGACGGCGAGTAGACAGACGCAGCTAGCCTTTGCCTCTAACACTAATCATTCCAATCAGAGCTCGGCGCTTTGACGCCACTGCGCGTTGTCATCTGCTCTCCTGCAGCTTCTCTCCGTATGGGCAAGGTGCGCCTAAGGTTTCCGGTTGAAGCGTTCGGTGGTCTATCTCTAAATTATTCATTCGCTGGAGCGTGCCTTCACTGACTTCGCGCGTAGGGCTCCAAAGTGTCATTTCATTTTTCTTTTATTAAAAAAAAAAAAAAAGAAGCGGTATCGTCGTTTCTTTTGTCGGTGCGAGTGCGCGATCGTTGGCGTTCTCTCTCCATCTACGGGCGTCCTCCCCTTTCCTGCTCGGCGGTGGCTCGGCCGCTCGGCTCCTCGCTTCTCTTTTCGCCCTCGTGGTGTGTAGTGCGGCGAAGCGTGTCTTCACGGGTGGTACCTGTGGCCTCGACTGCTGGCGCCACCTCTCGAGTCGGAAGAGCAACGGCGCGCGTTGCCTTCTTTCTCTCTCTTCCGCTGATCCTTCACGTCTGGTGACCAGCGGCGTCAAAACCGGAAAAAAAGAAAAGGGGGGGGGGGGGGGTATCAATTTTATTTAACCCCTTTGTAAACAAAACGGGGGAGGAAAAGCTCGCTCGCCCCTTCACCACCATCACCGTCGCCGCCAGCACACCCTCTGTTGGCGGCGACTTGTCTTTGTGGGGCGCCACTCGTCTCTAACCCAAGACCAGATAGAACTATAACAACCTTTCGCACCACCTTTTTTTTTTATACGGCGGGAACAATAGGGAGGACCACCAGCATTTTACTATGACGTCACCTGCAAGCAGACTTGTGCCCATTACTTCAAAAATGCAGTGGATTACAATTACAAATTACCCAGCACCAAATGTAAGGGATTACCGTTACAAATTACTTTCGCTGAAAAGTAAAGGATTACTTTACTCGTTACGTTACAAATTACTTTTCACGTTACTTATCCTATTACGCTTATCAAGAAAACCAATAGAAACGATTTTGATGTTTTCAAAAATGTTCTGCAACACAACTTTGCATTTCTCATACACCCGCATTAAGGTAGTCCTTGTAAGAATAAAATATTTTACTTGAGAGAAAGATTGTAGGTGCAAGGTTCACCTGTAAGCTGACAAGGCAGCGAAAGCTGCAACCACAACCGCCATCCCACTAGCTTACAGCGACCGGAAATGATCCCTGGAATTCTACAGACAAAGCTAGTGGTGTGCATGCTCAGTAGCAGCATCTACCTCCGCTAGGAGTTGCGGACGATAAGGAACCGATCTACGAAAGCTCCCATTGGAAACGAGCCTTTCAAGGGGTGTCAAAATCAAAAACAATTAAACACGAAAGAGGTTTCTCAGAAGAAAAATGCGATGGAAGGCGATGCAAACAAGCAAAGTCTACTCGGCATTGTCTTCTTGGTCTTTGTTTTTCACACAGTATTTTCACGTCTTTCTAGTGGTTTGGTGAGCGGTCAGACGATTATTGGTGTTTTTTTCGGTTCTTCTCTTTACGATGCTTTCTTTTTAAATTTGTTGAACTTGCTATCTTTATGCCTCTGAATTGCTTGCTCATATTCCTCCAGTTTCTTTATTATGTTCATATTAAGAAAAAAAAAAGTAACGAGTAATTAAAGCAATCCGTTACCAATGTTTTGTAACGAAATTACATTACATATTACTACTGCGAAAAAGTAACGTGGCAATTACAAAATTACCTGAAATATTAACGGATTACAAGTAATCCGTTACATGTTGCGGATTACTTCCCAAGTCTGCCTGCAAGCCGCGTAGCCTTTTAGTGTCCAAGATTTTGGGTAAATGGCCGTTGCACTTGCAAACAGCTTCAACGTTCCACCGTCCTTCGGTCGGCGAATGATTCCAAAGACGAGGGGAGTCGGATCGCGTAGAGACTCGCGTCAAGCGCCGAGGCGAAAGCGGTGCCGCCCCCGTGGCCCCGGGAAACGGGACTTTCGGACCGTTATCGGCTGGCACGCGCTGGCGTACGCGGAAGTCCACCGACCACGTCGGGTCGGGGTTTCTCGGTTTCCGTGTCTACCGATCAAACGACAACCTCAGTGCCACGCTCCCTTCGTACGCTGTCGGCCATTGATTCTCCGGGTGTGGTGCCGGCTTTTCAACCGAGATAGCTCGCTAGCTAAAGATGGCCGTCGATTAAAAAAATCAACCCGCGTAATCGCCACCCTTTAATCGTTTAATTAATCTGTTTCGTTCATTCTCATATATATATATATATATGAGAGAGATAGAGAGAGAGAGAGAGAGAAAAGAGAAAGTGAAAAAAAAAGGCAGACTGTTTTTTTTTCTTTTTGTGATTATGTGATAAACAGCGCAATGTACGTTTTCGGATATTAAATCAACCTTGATTCGTAGGGAAAAAGTGCCAAAAGGACAAAATATTATTTCAGCCGCAGAGACAAACAGGTTCGTTGATTATCTCCGGCAATAGCGAACTCCTTTGATTGTTCAAAATGGTTTCTGCTGCGTTGAACGGACACTCGCACGTCCTTGAAGTGGTTGAAATACGTGTAACCCTCTCCATTTGTTTGGGGTTACAAATCTCACCTCTACAGTTTACTTTAGGTCGAAATTTCCCCTAAGGTTTGCCTTCATACAGGTATACTCGTCCACGTCCGCGTTGGGAAAACGTTGCATTTTTACTTTTTGTTTGTTTGTTAAAATTTAACCGATTAACCGGTTAAACAAATTTAGCCCATCCCTATGTCGCTACCAATTCTGACCAAACATCGCGCATTTGAATGAGAGAGGTATGCGTGGAGGAATAATACTCCTGCTTTGGGGTGATCAGTGACCGACAATAAAGAAAGAAGAAAAGAAGGGATTGGTGGTCGAGTGGGCTATCGCACACCAGCTCGGAGCAAGTGGAGCGAAAGCTCGCGCTGCAGAACTCAGGGATCCTTGGTTCAATCTCCACCCCTGCCCGTTTCGATCTGGATGAGCATCGTACCGGCGTGCGGTCGTGCATGACTACTGCGTGGTGCACGTTCAAGCCCCCGGGCTAGCGGTTGTACTGCACTGGCTAAATTGCTCATCCACAGCTGGGAGACAAGTCGCTCGTTGAGGCAGACCGAGTTCTAGGCTGTATAAACATACACACAACCCAATATATATATATATATATTTTTTTATTTTTTATTTACGTTGAGGTGGAAATTATCTGGAGGAGGCTCCAAGAACGTGCTTCTCGGTTTTTAGAGCGCAGCTCAGGCGCCCGTTCCCGTATTTCGCGGCGTGGCCGTCGCCGTCGGTGTAACCGCGCGTGTTGCATTATGGGACGTCGCAGCCCTGTACACCAACTCAATTCCCCTCTAAATTTAACGGGGAAAGTGGCGTCACGTGACTTCGTGTCACGTCACCTGTGAACAAATTCAGTTTTCTCGCTATATTTAGCGGTAAAACTGACGTCACATGAGCTCAACACCAATTCATTTTCCCCGCTAAATTTAGCGGGGGATCGAATTGGTGTTGAGGTCACGTGACGTCAATTTTCCCGCAGAATCTAGTGGAGAAACTGAATTTGTTAATAAGTGACGTGACACGAAGTCAGGTGATGTCATTTTCCCCGCTAACTTTAGCCGGGAAACTGAATAGACTACTTCCATAAATCCCTGCGAGCAACACTGCGCGCGTTGCACTCTGAGAACTAGTTGGCCAGGGAGCAGAGCGGCAGGGTTTCGGTTTCGATCAACACGTCGAGAAGAGATCATACAGAGCGTGGATTATTAACAGCCGTTATCTCATGGGCCTGGTCCCGAGCGCATCGTTTTGGGTCTAACTAACCTAAATGGCCAGACCTCGAAGCTTCAACACAAGCCCGAACCATAAATAAAACCTGTCTTGCCACATGTTTTTCTTTTTTTTTTAGTTTTTTTGTTGGCGTTTTGAGGTACGTGGACCAGTTAGTGCTGGGAATCTCGACGCTGCGAAGCTCGGGGATCTTGGTTGTGTATGATTCAACACGCTGTAACAACCAATAAGCACCGAAAAAAATTAAATCAGTATCGTGTTTTTGTTTTGTTTTCTTTTTTTTTGCCGTATTATGTTTCGAAGCCCTTTCCACACGCATGAGTCGGTATCTGTTATCTTTTGTCCTCCATCTTGGGCAAATTGGGCGGATATGAGCCGCCTATCGTGGCAGCACGGGGACTCTGATGCGGGTTTTCGAGAGTCAAATCACCCCGCACGCGCAGCTCGCAGATCTTTTGCCGAACGAGGCTGGCTCCTCGAGACAATGGAGAAAAGAACGCGAAGGATGAAGAAGAGGCAGCGGGCCACGCTGGAAGAACACGCACGACGGGTCGGGCGGGTCGCTACTTTGAAACGCGGAAGAGAGTTTCCCGCCGCATATACTCTTAAAGCTCGGCCGTCAATCGAGACGACGGCGGGCACAACTTCGACCTTCCCTCTTAACCCCCATCCCGTGTGTTTGGATGGCTCCTCTCAAGCAACGGCGGCAGGCGCGCGAGGGGGCTGCCGTTTGGTTGCGCCCAGGCCTCGTGTCCCCGCGTATATATCTTTGTGTGCGTAGATATATCCAGTGACGTGTGATGTCTCGGTATAGTATAGATACGACAAGAGAGTGTGTTGATTTCTTCAGAGTGGGGTCGGTGACCCGAAGACTGCGCTCTTATTCGACCGTCTCGAGACATTCCATTTGCTCGATTGTGTGGAGATAGGGGCACTTTCACTTCTGCTCGCCGCCCGTGACACAGCGTGGTTCGTTTTCTGTGACACGAACTGGAATATAGCAAAATAGACAATTGGGCGAGTCGTAAGTTATGACGAACTGGAATAGCCGATGCGTTTTAAGTTTTAATAGGACTTGATGTATTATCATACCAGGTTGTTCCTGATTAAAGCACACACTGTGCACGCTTAATTTGTCTCTGAGGTATGAACCAGGTCGGTTTTTAGGACTGCTAGGTGCTCAGAATTTAGTTGCGACGGACTTCATTGCCGTGAGTACTTCCACGAAGTGGGTACCGCTCGAAGATCTGCAATCTTAGTTGTAGATCATACCGCACAGCTTCCAGAAGGTGTACTTTCGAGTTTTTCCCATGAGCCTCGAATGTACCCCCCATGCTTTGTTTTCATGGATATCATCGACTTCGATAACCATTCCTGCTTACACCTGTACGTGTCTGTCGAAATCAGAACTACTTGCGCATTAAAGACCTATACTGTTCTACGTCCACCACTCGGATGTCCAGCATTGTCGTGAAAAACGAAAACCCGCTTGTAGATTTTTGTTTTCTTCTCTACTGGGTTTACTGATTTTTTATCCGTATTATTCGTGATATATGTTGTTGTGCAGATGGTGTCTTATCTAGAAGTTTGCTTTTGTAGCGCCATGTATGTTTCTTTCTGCGGTCAGTGGGGCTCCGCGCCATCTTTTCGTGCGGTGTTGTGGCGAAACTTTCTCGAGATGAGAGAGGCTGCGAGTGTCAGAGGGGTTGCGTGCGCGCGGGCGAGAGGTTTGTTGACGGGTCAGAAGGCGCGTCGTCGTTTGAATCGGAGTCGATTGGCCTTTCTTCGCGGTCCTCTTTTCATAAGTGGTGCTCCGAGAACCGGTTTCTACGTGGGAGGCTGTGTTTGCACAAGCGGGGAGGCGTCTCTACCAATGTTGGTACGGTTGCTCGTTTTGAAGAAGAGCAAAGAAGCTACTAAATCAGCTATGTTCCGTTCGGTGGTAATTACCAAAATACGTACGATTTTTAAGATTGAGACGTTTCGCGGGCGATCGGTGGCCGAGTTTGTTTGTGTGCCTATTATCAGCTCCAGGCACGTATCCAGGGGAGGCCCATGGGGCCCGCCCCCCCCTTCCCTTGAAATCTTCCATTTTGCTGGGGCCTGCTCTCCCCCTCCCCCTCATACAGCATTTTGTCATGGGCGCCCCCCCCCCCCCGAAACAAAATCCTGGCTACGTGCCTGATCAGCTCCCATATTAATTAGTGTGGTAAATTGTTCTGTCAGTTTTAATCGCACGATTTATTTTGAAGATCACGTGTTTTTTAAGTTTTTTATTTTAATTTGATTCTGCATGTCACTATTAGCTCAATCAAATGGCCAAATGTGAAAGATGCCAGTTGGTTCTGTCCGTGTTTTTATATTATTCTTTTGTGTCGGGTTTTCTATTTGTCCACTGTATAAACATCCGCTCAATTGCCCCCCCCCCCTCCCCAACCACCACCACCCACCCACACTCACTCCCGCCCTTATCCGCCATAACCAAGTTTCCTTGCCCCTTTCTGTCCTTCAGGCGTTTTATTTGTTTCAGCTGATCCGGGGCTAGGGCCACTTAAATGTTGAATGAATGTGCTTTGTATACCAACCATTATTTTAGTTGTATATTAGAGTGCAAGTATGAATGAATGCATAGATTGATGAGCTCTTTTATCTAATAACCTTAATCGAATAACGGTTAAAAAAATAAACCTTGGCGCAACAAAAAAAAAAAAAGGAAACGATGGGTGGTTTGGTGTGTTATTACTCGGGGACAGCTTTTCTTGACAATGCAGTCAAAGGTACGGGCACGCGTACCCTCTCTCATTTTGAACGCGGATCAAAGCCGTCAAAGGTACGCGAACACCCCTCCTGTCCCGCCCCTTCTCGTTTCGATCTGGATGAGCATCGTACCGGCATGCGGTCCTGTATCACTACTGTCTGATGCACGTTAAAGATCCCAATCTAGCGGGTCAACTGCACTGGCTAAATTTCTCATTTATAGCGTAAACTAGTGTCGCCACACCTCAAAGGCAGACCGATCTTACGCTGTCTAAACGCAAACGTCTGATTTGTTTGTTTGAGACGTTTTTCTGCCAGTTTGAGAAAGTTGCACCTGCCTTGTTCTTCTTTCATTTCTGGCGACTTGCGGGACATCTGCATTTCTGGCGACGGTGCGGATGATCGAAGTTTCCATGAGGTATGCGTTCCATGAGACGTAAAGAAATAGAAAATATGCCGGAGAAAAGAAAATAGATGCGCACTGTCCCGTAGATGTGCCGTTTAAGAGGTGTAAGAGTTGAGGCTATGCGCGGATAGAGAGAAAAAAAAAACGCATCCGAGCTGGTGATGATAGTAACCCGAGACTGGTGAATGGCATCCATAGTAAACCTGACGTATATAGGGCGATGTTTGTTGAATAAACTTCAAAACTCTGTTTGACACTTCGTTGTTTTGTCCGTGTTTTTTTTTTTTTAATTATTATTCCTTTGTATCGGGTTTACTCCGACGTATATGTGAGACTTAAAGAGATCAAGATGAAAAATGTGTGCTACTATGTCGACCAAAACGAGGAGGAAAAAAAGAAGCGTGGATCGATGATATCGGAGGATCGACGGCTGATAAACGAACACGCGAGCGGCTCCTCTTCTCTCTCATTCCTTGGAGTCCGAGATCGACGAAAAACAGCAGAAGACGGCC
Organism: Ixodes ricinus; assembly: GCA_037355805.1. Lineage (NCBI taxonomy): Eukaryota > Metazoa > Arthropoda > Arachnida > Ixodida > Ixodidae > Ixodes > Ixodes ricinus. Next base: position 60,966 of record JAZHYW010002092.1, read on the forward strand.
ATGGCGTTATCAAGTTCATTAAAGTTGCGCGAGGCGGTCCGCTCTTCAAACCCCAAAACAAAACTATGCCTTACATATAGGTTGAGAAAACTTTAAACGCATCTTTGCTCTTTCTTTTTTTCTTTTTTATTTGGTGCACCGTTTGTTTAAATGTTAGAAGAGCTCCACCAAACTTCAGAGCGTTTGCTTTAAATGGGTCGAAAGCAGCCAAGGAGAAATGCCAACTATTTTCTTTTCGCCACTTTAAGTTCTTTTTCCCCACTGCCTTTTTTATTCTTTTTATTTTAATATTTTAGCACGGACATTGGTCGGTGGTCGTGCGATGATGATGTTTTTTGCAGACTGTCCCGTGAGTAGGTGTTTGGAGTAAATGATGCGCTAAATGGTAATTATAAAATAACCGTTCTCGTAAAAAGATCACTTTGTTTGGGTGAGGAGGGTGGCATTGTACTGGCGCGCGTTCGTGTATTCACTACGTTGAGGCCTTAGTAAGACCGGACGAGTATTAATCGTACTATTTTTCTACTGTATAAACATCCACTCAATTCCCCCCCCCCCCTTTTTTTTTAAATCACGTTTGCTTGCCCCTTTCTGCCCTTCACGGTTGGCGAAGAGAAACGTTTGCTTTTGCGAAAGGATTTCTTGCACGCCGGCGTCTTATATGTTTCGGCTCATCCGTGGTTAGAGGCACTACTTTTAGGTACGCACATAGAGAAGGGGCGATAAACCTTGCGAGCCATTGACCTCAAGCGCGAGTTGATACGTGGTTCATCTTGTAACGACGCGCCGCCATAGAAAGAGGAAAGAGTGTTCGACGACGAGGGATAACAACAGGCGAGCAAACGAACCATCAACATTTACGTGAGCATTACACGACGGTGGCACGACACCGGGATAGCAATATACACGCGGAGAACGCGAAGACAAAAACAGACTCACTCAAATCGACGCGCGCCGCGCTCCTTCGTGTGTTTTTTTTTCTTTTTTCAGTTTTTTATTTTATTTTATTTGTTTAAGCCCATCGCTCGCGGCACTTTGTAATGACTGGATAAACGACGCGAACTCGGAAGTGTCGCATTCCAGTCGCGTTTTTTGTTGTCCCGGCAGAAGGAGTCTAGCGGTGCCGTGCGACATTGCGAGTCAAAAAGCAACAACAACAACCACCGCGTCTGAGCACCCGTCTGCTTTAAATGTGCGAACGACGCTTCCCACATTCCATGTTCCCTCGGAAACGGTCTTGTTTCTTGTTCCTCTTGAAGTGTCCAAGCGTGGAGTCGCCTAGTGCATTTTCTCCAGTAGCTTTCTTCACTAGTCTCCCCCTCTCTTCCTCCCCCCCCCCTTTTTTTTTTCCTTTTGTTTTTGTCGCTATCTTCGTGTTGTTTCCGTTTTGAAACCGAGAGTGTTCTGAAGATGATTCTGGCGGTCCAACCATCTTCAAGCGCCGCTGAATGTTCGCTTCGTGTTTGTTGCCTGCTCCGGAAGCGATGGGAAGAAGATCACGTTTGGGGGGCACTGGAGAAATCTTCGGTTCTTCATATATATTTTCGTACGCTATATTTATTTATATTTTTTTCTCCCGAAGATGGCGACAAGCGCTTGCTCTTTTTGGTTGGACACTTGTAGTGCCGACACGTGGATCAATTTCTTGGTTGTAATTTTTTTATTGCTACTTTTTTTTTTGTACGGGGCAATAAAGGAAGGACGGAACCGACTTCTAGCATCACTGCTTTTGGGCGATTCCGAGGTTCGGGAAAATATTGAACGAACCGTATGGTCTGAACTCGGTATAGTCCGGAGATTATTCTATTCGTTTCCGGCGCGTCGCGTTACAGGTCAACAATGTAGGCTATGCAACGACACTGTTGGCGCGAGCACGACATCGGTACTTTCTCGCATTTTTCTTGGAAAGGGTATTGGCAGGCACTCAATTTTACCGGTTAAGTTAGTGACCCAAATGAACACTGCCCACCGGCAATTTCGCTAACAAACACCTTTAAATTCCATAAAAAAAATTAAAAAACTGGCTACTTTTTTATGTTGTTTTCTACGGAACTCCTTACCTGTGCGTATTAGTGTGCCTTCATGGAGGCGCCCTAGTGCGTGTGTGCGCGCGCGCATGTGTGTGTGTGTGTGTGTGTGTGTGTGTGTGTGTGTGTGTGTGTGTGTGTGTGTGTGTGTGTGTGTGTGTGTGTGTGTGTGTGTGTGCCTGTGTTTGTGTGTGCGTGTGTGTTGCCATCCGGTGGTAACGATTGCGGAAATGAGACACTCGATCTCGTAGTTTCTTTAGTACGATGGTAGATTGAAAAGTTTCCGGAATGAAATTGAAAGCAATATAATCTGATTTAAGTTATACTTTATTTTCGACATAATTCTGCCGAAGCTCGACACACTTGGTCCAGCGTTTCTCCAGATTTTCGATTCCCTCCCCGGAAGTGACTTTTTTCGAGATCCCCAAAACAACTCTTTACAGCCTCCATCACCTCTTGATTCGACAGAAATTTATTTCCAGCCAAGAAGGTCTTGAGCTTCGGTAATAAGAGGAAGTCCGAGGAAACTAAATAAGGCGAATACGGTGGATTCGGATGGATTTTGAATTTCAGTTCTGTCAGTTTATACTGAGCGACTGCACTTGAATGGGCAGGTGCATTGTCGTGGTGAAACAACACCTGTTTCTTGACAACTCCAGGGTGTTTTCCTTGAACTACTTGTGTCAGCATGTCCAGAAGTGTCATGTAGTATTGCCCAGTAACAGTTCTTTCCATTTTCAAGGTAATTAGCAAACTTTCTTTGTCGTCCCTCCCCCCCCCTCCAAAAAGAAAAAAAAAAAACCTGATGCCATCACCTTGTTTGCCGACGGAATGGTCTTTGCCTTCTTCGGAGCAGATTCACCGGGCCCAGTGCATCCTTTCTATTTACTTTTTGTTTCTGGCGTATAATGGTGGACCCAGTTCTCGTCCATAGTTACAATCGTGGCTTGAAGTCTGTTGGATTTGTCACAAAGACTTGCAAACTGTCGGCTGACGTTCGGGCTCGAATAAGTTTCTGCTCCGGATTGAGCAAGTGCGGCACCCATTTTGCAGAAACGTTTCTTTAATCCCAATTCATTGTGTAAAATATGAATAACTCATTCAGAAGAGATTCCCACTGCTTCCTCAATTTCACGCACTTTTAGAAGGTGGTCTTCCAAAACCAAGTGATGGATTTTATCCACAATTTCTTGTGTGGTGGCTGTTTTTGGACGCCTTGAACGTGGTTCATCACTTGTGTCCGTACGACCACGCTTGAATTGGGAAACCCAAAAACTCACGATGAAAAACGAAGGTGATGACTCCCCAAGAACAGCATTCAACCTAAATTTGATATCGGTCGCAGTTTTTCCCTCCAAATAAAAATAGTTGATGACCGCTCGTATTTCGTTTTTATCCATCATTGAAAATGTTCATGGTTGCTCGACTAGAATGCTTGTCAAAGTCAGAATTTTTGAGATATCAGTCTGACATTTGCGATTATTCCATGCGAAAGGGTTGCCAACACAGTGACATAAAAATATATTAAAACGAAAAGCCCCCTAGCGGTGATTGCGGGAACTTTTTCAATCTAACCTCGTATAGACACACCCATCAAGCCCCGATTGCGTTCCTAAACCAACTTGCGTAAACCGAGGCTCTAAGGTATACGGGAACACATTCAGTCCCAGTACATAAGAGGCATTTTCGGATGAGAATATAATGCATCCCACGCTACACAGCTCAAGCGAGTAAGCACCAAACCACCGCGTGAGACAACAGCACGAAAACTGACGCTTTTGCAATCATCGTTTCCTTTTTTCTTGGCGGGAAACGAGCCGTGCTAGCGGCTTCTTTCTTCGACTTGGAAACCAGAAGAGCCGCGAAATAGCCTGACAGAGCGTAGCGACTTCCTCCACTGCGAGCCTGTTCCCCGGCGTGCGTCTCGTCTAGTGTCGCGAGACCGCCGCCGATTTCGGGAGGAAACAGTGGCGGCCGTAACGTACGTAAACGTGCACCGAGGCAGGCCCCTCTTTCGCCGTTACATCCGCGTCGGGAAGCCAGACCAAAGCACTCCGTTCACACCTAAGCTGACAGTGTGGCGAAGGTTGCGATCTCGCCGGACCAACCAACCGCCTCCTTTTCATCGCATGACTTGGCTCTCTGCGCGCAGGGACGGGTGGTAGCCACGATCACGTGGTGAAAGCGGCGAGCGCCTAGCTCGCACCGCACTGTCAGCTTAGGGGTAGCTACTCGTCTTGCTCCGGCTAGACCTTGTTTCACCTTAGGTGGAGCGAAGCTGATGCAGCAGGAGCCATCGGAGCCAATCCGGCGCCGCGCGAGTGTCACGTGCCCTTCGGGAGGTGGGTTCCGGCGACGCGCGAGGCGCGCAGTCACGTGATACTTTCTCGCCTCCCGATTGGCCGGGATGACTCGCAGCGTCCACCGCGGTCCGTCGTAAGGTGAAGCAGATTGTAGAGTGCGGAAGGAGACGCGTGGGGTGCCCCGGCATGTTTGTGCACCGCATCTATGCTGCTCCGTGCCGGCGTCGCAGCAGGCACGCGGTGTAGCAGCGCCGCTGAATTTCCTTCAACGGGTCTCGCTCACGTTTCATCGCGTTCCGCCGCGGAATCGGGGATGGGTTATCCGCTCGGTTGGCTGGCTCTCGTCGTCGCCAAGTTCGACGTCCCCGCGGTGCTGGGAACGAATTTGCGCGGCGAGAACATTAGGGAAGGGTTGGGATTTTTGTTTTCATCTTCTTGCCCAGCGTTGGTATAGTTTGTACTTTTGGCTCCGCGGCGTCGATTGAGCGCGCGTGTGTTTATCGGTGTGTTGTATATGTTCGACGGAGTTCTATGTGGTACCATATACTCCGTGTCCCTTTAAGTCCGATCACAGCCGACGGTATATACGATCCGGTGGAGCGTAATCAAGCAGTGCTAAAAGTGCATCGTCACGGCGCTCCTCGCTTTTCTGCGTACGCTGTCACCGACTAAACCAATCACGCGCAGTGAATGCGCCGCGATCCTGCGCTGTATTTTATGTGCGCGATTGGTCAGACATTTTACTGCGAAGCTGTTTATGGCTCGGGTTCCGTGGATTTTTCATGTGCGTCAACAAAAACTCGCATCGCCCTCTCTTTGTCGTCGTTCCAAGCGCTTGCGTGCCTAGTTTTTTTCCGCTCTCCCGAGGTGGCGGTCATGTCGCGCGTGTCTAGTTTTCTCCGGCCCCTCGGGGCGGTGACAGTTCGCACCTTTGTTCAAAATTCTGTGTCACGTCTGTGTCGTGTGCTGAACAGCTTCGCTGGTCATCCACCTTCACAAAGTAAAATAGCTCGTGATTTTTTTCTTATTTTTATTTTTTACTTTTTTATACGCTGTTGCGACCGCTCGGACGCGCTCGCAGGTGTACGTACATGCTCGTAAAAAGGTACGCGGTTTCTGTGCTGCCGTAACGCCCGAGACACGATCTTTCCGGGTTTCGAGCCGACCGAAATTCGCCGTTCGATTCGCCTTGTAAGAAGGATTGTCCGCCGAGATTCGAATTTTTGATAAGAAATGCCCACTTCGCACGCTGGGACATGCGAGCAATGCGCAGGAACTCGAATTGAGTTCAGATGTTTCGTTCGGATTTGTTAAGTGCGTATGTTCTAAAGGGGAAGGAAAAAAAGAGTTTTGCTCGTATTGTTGTGTCGCGTATTTTGCGTTTTCGAACTTGGTGGGACGACTGGTGGGGCCCGTCTTGTTCCTTCGAATACACGCGCGTGAAGTACCGTAACGTTAATATATTTACTTGAAAACGAACCTGGCTGCAGCTAATACCTCAACTTTTTAGTGAAATGCATTTTGAGACTTCCCGGAGATAGTATTTCAAGCTCTTCGTATCAATTTTTCTTACCTCCTTTTTGTGGTATCGATAAAACCTACTATTAAAGGTATTCCACCTCTTCGTCACTCATCGTTTTTTAACCTTTCGACTTTTTTTAATATTTAGCAACAAACGGACAACGTGAATCAATTTCGTCAATATTTTAAAATTTTCTGGCTCAAGATAACCGCCACATGTGGTCGAGCATAAGCGCATAGCTATCAGGAACTTACCGTGTCATATCTTCACGGTTTTGAATACGACCTTGTTATAAACCCTGCCTATTGTATCAAAATCAATCAGTGCAAATCGACGTCGCGTCACAGTAGTATGATAGCATTTTTTTCTCGAAGTATGTAACTATTATCTTAACACTCCCACCTCACGCCCGTCTTGGCGATGGTGCTGCGCATTTGAAGAGACCTCGTTGAGCCATCAGAGGAATCGAGAATGACCCCGTGGGTCCCATGCCCCGCCATCACATGACTCTTTGCGCATGCCACTCTTCGCGAAAAAACGAACACAACCAACCGTCACGTGCGGGTTGTTTCCAATATTTCTGTTGTTCTTCAAGGTTCGTTGTCAGTGTTATCCGTGTCTGTTTGCGCATCATTCGCAACTACTTATTTCGTGCTGTCTCAGCCGCGCGAAACCCCGTCCAAGGTTGCTGTCCTTTTGCGACTTCGGAGGTCATCGCCCTAAAGCTTCCTCGGCACTCGTTGAGTTGTCGAGTTCGTCCTTCGCCAAGCGATGGAAAGGACGAGAGCGAAAGTAGAGCTAGGCTTTCACATATGGACAGAGCGGGGTGAAGAGCGAGAACCTTACTCATAGTTGCAGTTGAAAGCTGAGATCATTTGTCAGGAAGGCCTTGGTCGTTCATTCAAAGCCCCACCCCCGTGCCCTTGCCTCAGCTCATCTTCCTTCCGCTGCGGCTGCACATCCCTTCCAGGCTTTAGCGTCTGTCCTCATCTGGAGGGAAGGTCACATGGATACACCGTTTTGTCTTAGGATGGACCGCGGCTGACGCCATCGGAGCCAATTCAGTGCCGTGTCACGTGACCTTGGGGAGGGGCGCAGCTACGCAAGTAGTCACGTGATGTGTTTACTGCACCGGATTGGCTAAGATGGCTGGTAGCGTCCTGCACGGTCCATCGTAAAGTGAAGCGGAGTATATGGCCGTAACCTCTCGTAACTTGTGTATAATCTACGCACTGGCGTCTTGTCGCCAGTCCCTTCTAGGGAACTCTTCTCGAGCTGTAACCTTACCTGTCTTGTTTGTGATCTGTAGAAGCCCTCGTCCTGTCGTTTCTGGGATTACGGCTTTGGCGTGACCGGAGGGTTAGGTTTTTGCCCCTCAAACTGTCCGATGCTAAGCTTCGGCGGAGGATTTCCACGCCTGAGGAATATGAAGGTCGGGGCCTCCTGTTCGGCAGAAGGGCATTTGCCTGCGGCCGTCTGGGCTCCGAACGGAATTCGGGGAGGGCGCGGGGATCGGATGCGCCCCACTAAGCCCAGGGGAGCGGTGTTCGACACGCGCTCTTCGTGACCCAGTTTTGGAGGAGGCTCGTTATTTGGGTAAACACACGCGTCCGCGCGGTGGGCTAAACAGTTCGATTTTGACCCCGGAGTGGTTTTTCCTCCTCGTAGCATTACCGTCGGCCCACTTCGTTTGCGCCAAACAGTTTTGCAAGTGCCTGTGTTCTTTTGTTGTTGTTTCTAGATTAGTGCGTTTCTTCGTCGCTGTTCGTTAGATCAACAAATGACCGACCGTACTCTGTTCAAACTAAAAAGGGGTCGTATTTAGAGATACTAAAGACAATTTCAAGCGTTTTCCATTACGAGGAAGCTCGCAAAACAGTTTTGTTTTAGTTCTTTATGGACTTTATTAAATATAAGAAGAGTTAATTTGAAAAGCCAAGAAAACATTGCAGCTGTGCTTCTCGGCATCTGAACACCCAGAATTAAATATGCCAGACGTCTTGGACAGTAACGAGTGCTGGGCGTTCGGGGTCATCAGTGTGTCTGCACGTTCAACCACAGCCCCTTCAGAGTGCCTGCGCGTTCATTAATCAGTAATTAAACTTCGAGCTAAACTGTTTCCGATGTGTCCTTTTTCTGTCACCTCAACGCCACTGCGTCTGTTCCTGCAGCTTTTATCTTACCTCCGTGCATTCGTTCGGCCTGTTATTTTGATTTCGGACACCCACACCTGTCTCGGCGGGAGACACAGCTCAATTTGCCAGCATCCCTGGTAAAGCAGAATTACCAATATGGGTAATTAAAGGGAACCGAAATGCTTTGTCCGTCTCCCGTTCCATCTCCCAACTCGTCTTTAATCGAAAGAACGAAAAAGAGTATCGGTTTACTTCGGTAAACTAGTGAAGAGAGAAAGATGAGAAAACAACACACATCTGTTGGTTTGATTCCAGTTGGCTGCTGATGTAGACTTTGTTGCGTCTGTATCGTTGACAGAGCTGAATGATTCTTCTGCGCTGCACCAACGGGTGATGCTGCTTTGGCAACGAATGAAATGATCTTGCGCCGTGTGTCCTCCTTTGGAAGCCGAAAGTTGGTTGCGCAACCTGCCGACCAGAACCGGAAGGGAGGCAAACGCCTGGTCTCCGAGGTTGAAATGCTCCCTTTTCAATCGAGGGAGGAAACGATCGATAAGCCCTGGTTTTCGGTTTCGTATGTGTTTGTTCTTATGGAGTAGCTCTCTGAATTGATAATTAATTTAAGTCATGCATTGTCTCAGAGAAGGGGCGTATTCACTGGCATCAATTTTCTTGCCTTTCTGTTAACCTGTGCTGATTAGCTGAACATTAATCTTCCGCCGTATTCTAATGTGGTTACTGGATGTGTTTTTTTTCTTTACTCTTTCTTGGTTTGTATGCTGAAACTTGTGCACGAACTCAACTATGTTACGTCCCGGCGCGGTGGTGGCGCGTCGAGCGCAATTTCGGTCTGGGGTTGTGGGCGGAAGTCACCATGCGGGACGTGCATTCCTGCGTTGTTTTAAAAGAAATTAGACAAAGCCCTGCCTTCTCGTCAAAACGCCTTGACTGGGGCTGTACCAAAAGAGTCGAGAAAGGTTTGAAAATCAGTTCTCATGTGCTCGGTTCGTCCGAGAACGTGGATATGTGCCGTGAAAAGGGAAAACCAGATGCCATCGAACCACGATTGCTTAGGCGAGAAGCACTTTGGGTTGAATTCACGGAAACTTGTTGTCATCAGATTTATTTGTTTTGTTCCGACATGAACGCGGGAAAACCTTCAAGTTGTACGGACCACCTGCGGACTGCGTTCAGTGCTTCTTCAAGTTCAAACGGCCGCCTGATCGTTCGAACTGTCGTCTGCTTTTTCAAACGTTTCTGCTTTTCGTCTGCTCTTTCAGACGACACCGTCCCGTAGACCAATCGTTGGCACGGTAATTACGATAAGAAGTAAGTGCAGGCCTCAAAAGACTTTTAAGGTTGAAAGTTGTTTGGGGTAAGCAGGCTCGGTGTAAACAGTAGATACCAGGAGATGTTGATCATCGTTACCAGTGGTCATCACCGACTTGTTATGCCTGATTCCCTTGGTCCAATTCTGCTTGTGATTTTCAGTATCGACGTCGACCATCTCAGCTACGTTTCACGCTTTTGCAGCCCGAGCGACGTCGTGACTGAAAATTGCGAGTGGAATCTCATCATGCGAATCAGGCTTTAGCGTCCATTCTGCGGCGTCCACGCGGAATGAATCGCCGCATGTCACATTATTCACGCGAAGTTTTGAGGTGTAACGAGCCTCGGTAATTTTGCTGAGGCTGCTCAAGTAGTCAGACATTGCCAGAAAGACGTAGAATCAACAATTCCAACGCGAAAAAGTGCACGGGGACTCACACCGACGCCGACAACATCGCATTTCAATGGTTTGTTTATGGGCGACGCGAGCTTCTTTGCCTACACTCTATCGCGCATGCGCGGCGCCGGTGGCGTCCGCTAGGGGCGCTCCGATTTTGTTTGTAAACATGAGTTTGTCTATAAACCCCCGAACTGCAACTATTCATACTCCCTATCAATTTTTTTATACAGTCAAACCCGTTTCTAACGAACAGCAGGAAGCGCCACGATCAGTTCGATATAGCAAGTAGTTCGATATTGCAAAAACCCTTTACAGCGAACTTCCACGATTCGTTCGTTATACACCGGTCATTTCGCCAAAAATAAACAACTCGTGCCACTTACCACTCAAAAAATCCATTTATAAAATGTTTTGTGCACGCGTGCAGTTTTTTTTTTAGCTTATCTTTCTTTTTGAATCGCTTCTCTTCGTAAGAAACCACTTTGTGCAGAATTTGTTTTTTCTGTGCCCCTTCGGAATTGTTTTTTTTTCCCTCATTTTTTGTTCGCGGCTTAAGCTTCTAAAATTTTCTTTCTTACCTAATTATTTTTTTTTTGAGGGGGGTGGGGGAATGAAAAGGGACTGGCTATATAGAAAAAAAAAGAATGCCAGCATGCGCGGCAGACGATCGTTTGCGCATTTTTGGAGCCTTCCCGGGGGGAAAAAGTTGGATACAGCCAATATGTTGTTCGTTTCAAAAAGTGCTTTTTACACGCATGTTTATTTAAATTTTCCGTGAGTTCGATATCGAGAATAATTCGCTGTACGTGGATTTGTTGTAAACGGGTTTCACTGTTTATATTTCTGTTCCGTTTTTGATTTGTTGGTTGTTGGCTGGTCGTTGTAATTGTAAGGCTGCGGAGGCCTCGTCAAGTCAAACATTCTGGCTTTTTGCCCCTGCAGCGTACATCAGTGTCTGATGATGCCTGAGGTGAAATGAAGTCTTCGGCTGACTGATTGATTTGACGCTGTGTACCTTATTGTCATTCTCAGAATACAATAAGTAAAATGACCTAGAAGAATCAAGCAGAGCGACGCAATGCTGTCAAGTGAATATACCTATTAATTCACTGTCAGGGGACGAAAAGTCAACATGGTGCCGTGTCGCCTGAGCTAACCATTCACCAAGGCACGCCTCTAACCCGACTCCGATGAATTATTGACTTATTATGGTATTCACAATAAAAACAACAAATACACAAAGAAATATGTGATTTTTTTTTTTGTAGTATGGTGTTTAAAAAGTTGAGGCAAACGTAATGATATGATAGACGTTCTGGAACCCTGGAGCGTGAGGAAGGACAGGACAAACAAACAAACAGAGAAAAAACAAGTAAGCAAACAAACTTATAAGCAAGGATGAGGCCCCAATGATGCTCTAAGCAAGTTCGACGCTCCTCTGATGTGAGATAAAGTTGCCAGAAAGCCAGCTGCTTTCGAAAATAGACGGAACCCTTTTTTTTCTCTTCGGAAGAGCAGGCACGGCGGAGAAGAGGGTTATCTTTAACCGGTACTACGAATAAAAAAACTATCCGAGCCAACCCTTAAATGCGCGGTGGCCCCCCCGGAGCGGTCTCTTCTTGGAGAACGGCGCGCTTCGAGAGGCCGCGCGAGTCAGCGCGGATGATAGATCACTCCGGGCTATCGCACCCTTCGTGTGATTAGAATGAAAGACCAAAGTGCGGCGCTTACAGAGAAGTATTTTTTTTTTTTTTTTGCCGCCGGTACTTCGAGGTTCTTCCAGAAACAGGAACCAACGCTCGTGAACTTTGTACGCGGGCCGATGAAGTTTCTATTGAGCAAAGTTGCGCCGTTTTCGTTGTTGTCTTTCTTTCATGCTTGTTTTATTGTAGGCCCCTCCAAACATTTTCTCTAGACAAGCGAGAAAAAAAATGAAATGTAGTTACGCCGCGCGACAGCGACGTAAGCGTTGTTGCACTTCCTCACCGTGTCTCCGGTGGCAACATTTTCGCCTCAGTGTTTTTATTATCACTATAAATTCGTTAACTTTGAAACAAAGGGAATCATCAAAAAAGAAAAAAAGAGAAGCTTTCTGAATACATTTTTTGGTTTTGTGGTTTTTGTCATAAATGCCATTCCACATTACAGTGAGATTACCGTGTTTTTTCGTCTATAGTCCACTTGGAAACATTGAGTTCCCCAGCTAGGACAGCAGTGGCACCGCACTAACTTTCTCATCTAAAGCGGAGGCACCAGATGCCGATTGGGGCTCATTAACTTCCCTTTGTCCTAACATACAAAGAATACAATTTCTTTTAATGCGCAAGGTCGTAATATTGCATCTCTTGTAACAAGCGCTAGCTCGTACATTTACTAAAAACAAATTAATACGACTCTGCCGCGTACTAATTGCGACGCGCCTAATACCACTGTTTGCTTCGTCCAAACTTTGTTGCAGCACAACGTGTCCAAATTTTTTAGAGGCAGTTCCGATAAATACCGCCGCACACGATAGATCAACTCATTAGAGTCCGTCAGACGTGGAACTCACGTGCCGTGACGACTCCGACACTCTTATTGGCTGGTGATAAGTTACGCTGAAATGGAGTGTATGCGGAGAGCAAGTTCGTCTGCTTCTTTTGCAGGGGCTGTGGTGACGTCAGAAAGACGCCGAGCTCTGATTGGTCCTGAATGAAGGATACCTGAAGGTAGCTTGCTTTGAGGTCTACCCACTATCCTTCGATCAGAGCCAATCAGAGCTCGGCGTCTTTCGCGACGTACTCCTGCGCATAAAGTAGACGGCTTGCTCTCCGCTCAGACATTGTCCGCAGATGTTTCGGCTTCCTCCGCTGCATCATCCCGTTTATTGTTTGTAAATGTGTGTACCTGTCTCCAACGCTAAATGGCTGACTTCGAATCCGAGCAGAGTACTTCACTTCGCAAGCTTGATTGTGGTAACTCCAGTGAGGCTGAGAGTGACAGCGGTTTCCTTACAGCTTCAAGGCGGAACAGAGCCTCTTCATAATTTAGGTGTCTGTCTTACTCGAGCACACGAGCACACGTGCCCATGGTGCATTCCAGTCTATGTGATTCACGGTGATGTGACCTAACCACTCTTCATTCCTATTTCCTCGTTCTCGTTGATTAATTAGGATGAGAAACTTTCACGGAAATCAGTGTTAGGTGTCGTTGCTCAAGACTGCCATCAGAAAGCAATGATTTCATATAGGTATATTATATACTAGCTTTACGGCTCTGTTATGTTTTTTTTTTTTTAAATAACTTGTACTGCTGTGTTTTGTATATTACATGAATACCGTAACACGACATGGTCCTTCTATTAGTGCTTTTCACGTGAAATAAAGGGAAGAAAAGCGGTAGCGCTTTTACAGTGTTTGTTTAATTAAATTTCTGGTGCGCACGTACTGTTTCATTGGCTCTTGGAATCGGTGGAGCAGTGTAGTTGTTTCCGAACAACTACGAAAAAAAGAAAAGAAAATGTAGTCAAACTGAGCATGCGCGCATTCCAGTGACAGCGGCGTACCGGTTGAACAGCACACGCAATCCGCGCATTGTTGCGTTCGGGTGAGGTGCGGGCGTGAGAAGCCTCTTGCCACACGTTGTATGGCAGCCGGCAGCTGCGATCCACGCAGGTCGCCGACTGCGCATGCCCGATTACGTCACTAAGCCGCAGCTCGGCCTCGTCGCCGGCCTTTGTTCTCGCCTAATTGTTTCACGCGTCCGGCATCCAGCGGCATTGAACGTCGTTACCGAACACGCTTAGGCTAGAGGTCACCGCGAAACAGCTATTGGCCGCGGCGTTGATCGTGAACAGGTAGCGGGGGCTAATATGGGACTATCGTGCATGCTCTGTCTCTTTCTACGGCTTTTTGTTTTGCGGAGCAAAAGTGCCTCCGTTTTATTTTAATTAGAGACGTGTGTCGGGGCTACTCCTTTGATGATTATTTTGAAACCAGAAAGACAGCTCCCCTTTTTTCTTTTACTCTCTTTTTTCCTTTTTTTGTAGAGATATGCGTGAAGACTAGCGGTATGCGAATACTGGTTAGAAGCAACTAGCGCAGCGTCATCCCTAGCTTCGACACTCCAAAAAGAACCAAAACCTTCTACTCTCTCCACTTTAGCAGAGCTGAACGCTGGAGAGGAGGCGAGTGCTAAAGGGGAAGATAGGAAGGCTCTGTGGGAGCAGCTTGACCTGATTTTAGCGTGAAACATTCTTTCACTTCTTTGGCTAGGTGTTCGACATTTCGTGAAGCCCAGATAAAAGTGAAGCCTGGATAAAAGCGTGGCCGCGAGGCTCGACACTGATTGGTTAACGGGATGTCATGTGACCAGAAGGGTAGGCGAGGAGGAGGGAGGTGAGAGGTAGGCGAGGAAGAGCTCGAGAGTATGGAAGGCTCAGGAAGATCGCCAGGTTTATCAGCCGGATTAGCGGTAGTGTCGCTTCATTCTAGAAACAACTATGAAGTGTACACATGATACACGTTAAGCTATCTAACGAAGAGCGCCGTGAACGCGTAAACGTCTGGCGCCCGAACGCCCAGAGTCTCGCTAAACGTCTGTGATGCCAGAACGTTTCACGGCAATTTGCCGATTTTTCTGAACTTGCAACATACTATATTCGCACACCCCTAGTGACGACCCTATTGGCAGCGGAACACGCGATTTCTTCGCCTTGGTAATTACCCATGATTAAGCCGATCACGTGGTTCCGAGGCAAAGCGCCGACCTAGGAATTCCCTCGTGTGGCGGGAACTTGAAATCCTGGCCGAGGTGCCCGCAAGTTCACGGAGGCCCTTTCCGGTCGGTCGCACGTTGTAAGAAACCGGGTGGCCTAAACAGATCCTCGGTCCTTCGCTCGTGCCACGATTCCATCCTTGATCCAGCACGCAAAGGTCTCCTTTATTCGGTGTTTTGGCTTTCCTTCGGTGTGTTGCCGAATCAAGCATGCCTGTCCCCACCCCTTTTCAGAGCCTGCTGGTAGATTGATACCCCCTGTCACGGGGGAAGCTAATCTAATGTCCAGCGGATGAGATTCGCTCGCGGAGGCCATTTGTGCGTTAACACGCGGGAGCGTTTGGTGGCATTAACTGAAAATGGCATTGGCTACCGAATGAGTTCGCGGGAACTCGTTCGCAGCTTCTCTCGGACTGACTGAGTAAGCTCGATGGCAGAGGCTCGCAGTGGAGGAAAGCACCATGAAATTGTGCTAACCGAAAGGTGCAAACAAAATGTTGTTAATTATATATGTTACTAGATACCATTTGTCTTTCTGGCACTCTTTCTGTACCTCAAGATAGTAATCCGAATTCGGTATTCGATGCCCATCGCTCCGTCGAGTCTCGTGGCCACAGGTCCTATTTGGTCACGCTAATGGAATAGAAACAACAAATGCCATCGACTTAAAAATCCGCGTAGTTTCAATGGTATTGAAAGATATCTTGTGAACCTTTGAACCAGGTCCAATATACCGATCTCACGTGGTGAGATCACTATATTGGACAGAGGACGGTCATGTTTGCGACCATTCAATTTCGCGAATTCTGAATGTAATTCGCCTCTCTAGAGTATAGAAATAATGCGAAAATTGGGAAGCTTGGGAACTCACGAACATTAATTTTTTTACAGTTTTTATTATTGAGGAGGTGCCACTTTTTTTTTTGTAGTAACATTATTTCATCGCATTAATAGGAATGGGATTGCAACTGTGATGTCTAAATCGTCTGAATAATATTTGTTTAAAAAAAATGCTAAACGCAAAAAAAAAAAATACCTCGCTACGAATTTTTTTTTTTGTCCTTCGATATAATATATTGCTGCCCCAGGGAAAAAAATGTCTCGTCTATACCGCCGTTGGTTGCGCAACCTAATCGCGCGCTCGGGCACCCCGTTTCCACGCCGATAGACACTGAAGAATATTGAGTAAAAGTTCATAGCATGATACCTTTGCCCGTGGGAGGAAACGAGGCTGGCGTAATAGGAATAGCGTAACTTTCAACGCGTTTCCGCCGATCTTTCCGCTGGAATTCGAGACAATCGATGTAAGCAGAATTCGGAGAAGCCGACCGAGCGATTGCGTCGTTTCCGCTTTCTGTTTTCAAGCCCGCGGTGTGGCACGGGTGTCTTTGGTTGACGCGTTCGTCGGCTCCTCGATCGCGACACTTTCTTTATTAGGGACTTTTCCATAGATCGTTTTCGTCGTCCCGCAACGCTATCCGCAACCCGCCACGATACCGGAACTGTACAGTCAGGGCCATGGGCGCGCAGGCGCAGTAGCGGCTTCTTCGTTGCGGAGGGCTTAGCGGAGGGGGAAACGCGGTCTGCGAAAACTCCCTATTGTCCACCAAACGCTGACGGCTCAACCATCCATAACCGGCGTGTTCTTCTTTCTTCGAGCGACCTGCTTGGGTTAGGCGGCACTTCACGTGGCGTGTTCGCGTCACTTCGGTGAGCGATCCATTCGCTCTTTTTTTTTAACTTTGCCGCTTTGATTTAACATGGTATTCGATGTTTGACGTTGGTAGCCGTTGAGTTTCGCTCCCACACAGAGCCAAGTCACGGCTTGGTGGTTCTACTCGCTCCGGTGTTCTTTCTTCCAACCGGGTCATGTTCTAGCTTCTAATCCATTGCTGGCAAACACTGAGTGGTGCTGGGAGGCACTGAGCCAATGTCTGATCTGCAGTGTAACACATGGGTAATACGCAATGCTCGGTATACTCAACGTTGAGCTCTGAGCAATTTAGCTTAAGCTGCGGTCCAGCTGCTGAGCTCATGACGCAAAAGAGCATGTCACTGCGGCGTATACTTGCCAAAAGACGTGTTCTGCGCTGCAGACGACGATGAGCGGAATATCTGCACCTGTGATCGCAATCACATTTGCTACAGTACTGCTGTATAGCTCGCACGTGTCTGCAGACACGAGCTTGGCGACAAATACGACCATCAGCGCGGCTAAGAATCAGCACCTCGGATGAGTGTCTGGCTTATGTACCGTTGCATGAGAACTGTAGGAAGCGCGCCTTCGATTGCATGGCGCTGCAAGCCTGAAGCGCGCTGTAGCATATGGCTCGACCAGGTGAACGCTAGGTATTCCCCATTCTTCGTCTCACCTTAGCATGGACTGTTGTTAGCCGCGCATGCTAAAAGCGCGAGCTAGTTGCTTTATTGAAACTTCGGCGGTTGCACGAGCCCTCGTGCAGCGAGTGCTCCAGTCGAGACAGTCAAGGCTAGCCGCTCGCGCTTGCACAGCCTTCGCAGTTCAGTGGCATAGCCATAAATATTTTACGGAGGGGAGGGGGGGGGGAGTTGAGGTGGTCGAGGGCTCGAGATGTCAGTGCTTTGGGCTGGGGAGGGGGTGTCAAAATGCATGTGTATATTATAGGCTGGACCAACATTATATAGGGTCGGCTGGATTTCGGGGGGGGGGGGCGCTACAGCCCCATAAGCCCCCCCCCTCTTGAGGCAGACTGCGACGAATTTCACGGAAGGCATTGGCTTGTCTTCAATAAAGCCCACTCCAGGCGCCTTGGTTACGGGATATAAAAAGCAGGCCTCATTAGAGAAGACACTCTTGTAGCGATTCAGCTGATTTTGAGGGACGCTCTACGGCCGGCTTCCCGCTGCGATGTTGTTTGTTTTCTTTAGGGGAACCGGCGAACCGCAAGTTGGAGACCTGTAAGCGGGTTATCGGGGAGTTTAAATGAATCTTTCGGGTAACTCCGATGACGATACCCGATACTCCGCCGACAACTTTGCGCGTGCATCGTATCCTTATCGGGTATCGTTATTGGAGGTATCGGAACGATCTACTAAAACTCTTCATTGAACCGGTGTCGCCCGTTTGCTCGAAGCAGACGTGATGCGATCGGTTTTAGCGAGTCAACAACCGACGAACGTTTGTCAGTTTGTCGCACTCCAGTCACGAATGTTTACGATCTCCAGGAAGTAGAACCGGTTGACCGTCCTCCGGTCCAGTGCCGCTCATCACGCTGACAGGTGCGGGACACTGTCTGTTTACAAAGTGTCGTTGCTCGAACACCGGCGGCACGCTGTCGTGACCGACCGCGGACACGTGGAACTGACCTTGGACAGCGAATTAATTCATTCTTGCGCTCGTCTTTCTGACGCATGATGTCTTCCGAGTTTGAAGTTAGTGTCAAGTCCAGATAAGCCTAAAAATCTAAAGAAAAAAAGTGTGAAGAATGTTTGTTTTATTAGCGCACGAAGAATTGCTTGTATCATACAGAAATCATTATTAGCATAATCAGTCAATCGCAAGATCCCTCACGTCTCGTCATAATAAACGATATAAGAAAAAAAAATCAAATTTTTGTTTATAGTTTGCAGCGCGTAAAATTTCAACTTTTATAGTCCACGGACTATATAGTCCGGGAAATAAGGCAACTGTAATGTTCTTTTCTCAGCACTACTTGTTAGGGTTTCCTTTGTTTTCTTCCCAGGCATGTAAAAAATCTTGTATTTCTCTTTCTCTCGAATATACATTCGTTCACCTGATTTTTGTTTTATAATCTTTACACCTTTATATACTAATTTAGGTTAATTGACCACGTCTGTTCGCGAACCCCACAGGGTTCATTTCATACATCATATGTTGGTGAACAAAGGACGTGATCGGCGTGAGAGCGAAAGAATGATTGCTGGGTTTCGCCCGGGCGATGGACCCATAAATTAGAGTTCGCGAGAACTCATGCTGTGGAGACAATTTTAGAAGTTTGTTTCTATTGAAGAATTGCACTTTGCTTCGTTTGCTCTAGACATTCGATTAGTAACTGCCATAATTAGAGCACCCATAATTGCATGGTCATTCTGAGGAACACTATACGACATCGTAGCATGTCTATCGTTAACGGCGTATTGCCATGGGTTTCGTGGGTGGCGTCAGGAAGTAATGGACGAAATTACACAATTGCACGCAATTGAAAGTTAGTCTGCAATCTACCTCCACAAAACTGAGGTAGACGTATATCTTAATTAGAAATCACGGCTACCAAAGGCATTTGCAAAGCTGAATGTAGGTGGTTAAATCTGTACACGAAAACGTAAATATAGAAGTGCGAGGGAATAAAATATCAAATTTTCCGGATACCGTTAGGCGAGAAAAAAATATATTGGTGAGTGAAATTGATTAAGTACGAAGAACCTGATCCCCTTCGCATTCACTGCAAAACCTGCCTTCCGTCGTCTGCGTAAAGCACTCGGACGCGCCAATCTCAGAAGGAGTTTTGGTTTTCGATTACCTATTGTCAGTGTTGGTGCTAACACGTTACTTTCTTCGGTATCGGTAACGTAGTAACGTACTGGTTACTTTTTCAAAACAGTAATTAATAACTTTACTTATTTTGACTAACCGGTAAAAGAATACACTTATTTTTGTTTTTGGCGTTTCTAGGGTTCAAGTTGTGAATTCTTGTACTCATCCCACCTACCTTCAAAAGTGTACCTCCTTTTTCCCAGGTGGAACCGTAAAAAAAGATAAGGTAATTAGGTTAGGTTTCTGCTTAGATATGATATGTCTTGAAATATGACGGTTATGCATACCTAAACTTTTTAATTCACAAACAGCGTAACGTGCGTTGCTTTTTATCGGTAACGATAACACGTTCCTTTTATTTTGACGTAACGTAGGTTGTTAACGCGTTCCTTTTATTTGCAAATAACGAGTAATGTATTTTGTTACTTTTTTTCTTTCTCTAACTCCTATTACACTGCTACTTGTGCAGTCGCACATTGGCAGAGTGCAAAGTTTTTGCTTCCGTTGTGCACACGAGCGATGGCGCGGAGCATCGCCGTGTTGTCACGTGGGCACCGCGAGCACCGTGCAAGCACCGAGAGCGAGATGCAGGAAAGGCGCGTGCCGTACGTGCACTGAAAAGAGGATTCGCCGCTGCGTTGTGACTTCGTCAGAGACTTCAGATTTCTTCAGGCTGCCAGAGCCCAAAGTTACGAATCGTGAGACGTTAGCTCTTTTTACCCGTTAGTCGCCAACTTTGACGACCTTTGACCTTCTCAGCCGGTTTTCATGGTGCGATCTCTTAGTGCAAACCTGCCAAAAAGTACATTGGTTCGCTCGCTGCACGTGCTTGCACGTGATGCTGTACTCCGTTCAGCTGAGGCTAGAAGGCTCCGCCTTCAGCGCGAGCTCGCTGTCTTCCGTGCATGGTGCGTTGGTTGTGCGTGCCTGCACTAACAGGATTCGTTTAATACTCACCAACACGCTCAAATAGTACAGGTTTACCTAGTGTATGTGCATAGCAAACAAACAACTGCTTTTCTTTTTTTTGTAAGTAATTTTGAAATTATTCTTACACCTAGCGATTGCGGAATTCCGAGCCGCTTTGCGCCATCCCGCTAATTCATATTTTCGAGTGCGCGGACTGCGATTTCGTAGAAACCAGTGACAGGCGCGCATGAGTCCATTCTGGCTTCGAAAATTTTCCGCTACCTAATTCGTAATACACACATATAAACCCGGGTCCACACTGCGACAAGCGGTTTGAACTAGATACTTAAAACGCACAGCCATTCTGGGAAATCGAGAATTTCCGCGCTTATTTTATATACCGCCGCATGCATTGACTTCGTCGTCGCGTGGACGTCACCCGTTTCGCGTGGTTCCCTCGCCACCGCGTAATTTGTTTCCTCTCTTCTTTTACACTCGCTTTTTCCGTTGCTTTTCCTCCATCGCCTCCTCTCCCTCCTCCTTGTCCTCCTCTCCCAGTTCGTTAAGTCCTTCTCTCTCTCTCCCGTCGACGGCGGCACGTTTTCGACGTCGCTGCGAGTGGCGGAGATTCAGTCGGCGCAACAACGCCAGCTGCGCTCGGAGTTTTTTTCCTACCAGTTCCTCTCCGATGGAGACGTGTGCCTTACGTCGCCGCTTATTCATCGACTGGTTGGCCGGTGAGCGTCTGTGAAATGGTGATCTTTTCGACCGTCGTCCATTGGTGATCGTGTGTTATGCGGTGATCCGTTTGACTTCCTCGTAGGAAAAAAGAAAGTGACCAAACGCGCGAGTTTTGTTTTCTTCTGATCTGCCTTACTGCCGGTCTAAGTGGGAGTTGCCACTTCGCTACTCGGAACTATATTAATTCTTTATTTTTCTTTCGCTTTCTCGTTTCGTCTCTTTGTTTGTTTTGGGGCAAAGGGCTAGATTGTAGATAAAAGGGGCAGTCATCTCTGGAACACTGGGCGCCTCCCTGGGGACGTTGGATTTCGGCTGTGGCGAACCTCTCCAGCGACGCGCCTTTATCAATCTTTATAATCCCGCCGTCTACTCGCTATCTTTTGGGGGACTCTGACCCGTCGTGGTACCTCCGAGTTGGAGACGGATTATTTTTTGTTTGTTTGTTTCTAAAAGAAGGAACACCCGGCGTTGTTTGATTGATTGACATCCTTACCACTGCTGCTGGTGCGGCGCGCGGACACCGACTTGGAGAAACGTGTGTGTGCTGCCGTGGTTGTTTTGTTTGTGTGCCTGGAGGCCTCGCAAAAAGTGCCAGCGTGCTCTCGGGAAAAAGGATTTCGATCGCTGGTCTGGCCAAGAAGATTGAGCGCGACAAATAATGTCTCCCGGACGGCTGTCATCTGTCGTGGTGCTCTGGGCCGGACCCAATGCTTACGAACAGCTCCTGGATCCCGACGGTGAGTTCACTGACTACATCTAGATACTTTTTTTTCGTTCGACGAAGAAAATATTTTGATGCGATATTCGTTTTATCTGATTATAGTAGGGGGCCGAAAAAAGTACCGTATTTTTAACATAAAAGTTTTTATTTAGATAGTTGTCCTCTAGGTTATATTCCGCATGTTAGAAATGACCATTCATAGCACACCTTCACAAATGCCACCTTTTGTTTTAGATCACCAAGAAGTTTGAATCATACATAAACCGTCATTAACATACTCTGTCGTTCAAAAATCCGTCACGTGTCATCACAGTGAACGAAATAGAAAACTTGTATAGCCCGCAACGCGTACTATTTTATATTCTAAGCATGTATAGTTTATGAACTGTAGTCCGGACAATACGCTAGTTCTTAGCATGCTCCTGGTTTATTTACTGTCTACGTGTTGGCCTAGTTTACTGCTAATGGACGCTCGTCATTGTGTGTTTTTTCGTCATTGATTAAAAATGTACGGGTTATAATCGAATACGCATACAGCGCACAACTGCTACGCAAACAAGCGGTCACCTATGTTTACTGATTTTTTCTTCTTAAAATCGAGTGGCTGTTATGAAAACTACTAGTGTGGTAGAAAATCCTTATTTGGAGCACTCACAAAGTGGTACAACTTAGTGCCCTCAATACGCGTCAAAAGTTGATTGCAAAAAAGCTCCCGCGTCGTGTTCGCGCGCTAATATTGTCGCGCGGTGTGCTTCGCTGTTGTGTTTGGTGCTGAAGAGTGCACGACTATGCAGTTCATATAGAGAGAAGCTACCTGAAGAAGTAATCTTGCAGAGATTGGATAAAATATCTTGGTTCTACGTGTGTAGTAACAACCCCCGTGACACGTACGAACAGGTCTAACAGAATTAATGCTCATAGTCCCGATCGCTAACTGATTCACACATCGCCCGAATGGCGTTTAGATAAACTCCATCACCTGTAATTTTGACCGCCGTTTGGTCTTCCGGCATTAACGAAAAATATTAAACTACTTGCCATTTTCTAATGCATTTCCTAAAAAAAAGTAAAGAAGTGAAGTTAGCGTTTTGACGTTATTCATCTACATCATACCACCGTCTGCTGCAGAAATGAATAGTGCGGTAAACAAAGCGCAGTATGTCACTGTAATGTTCTTACGTACGAAGTTAATGTTCTTTCCGATTTAAAGGGACACTGAAGTGGATTTCGCGTTTGCGGTAGACGATAGATATTCGCTGATAGTTAAAAGTTATGCGTCCGAGGCGGGCTTCATAGCGCCATAAACGAATGAAATAGGTCCTTTGGGTATATATGGGTGTATGATAAGTATAGTAAATGTAGTATTTTTGCCGAGCCGCCGCGACGCTCCCCAAACAGTGAAAAGTGTATGGGGACTTCCGTGACTATGCAGCTGAAATGTGGTTATGATGTCATGGAATAGCTCGAGCAGAATTCCGTGGAATGTACACGCGCGAGTCTGCAGGTTTGAAAAGGGTATTGGCCGCTCGTGTGGCCAGGGCGGAAGCACATGTACGCTGACTCGTGCGCGTGCTGTACTGCTACAACGTCCTACAACAATAACGTGATTGCGTCTGCTATGTCGAGTGATTGCTGCAAAAGTCACTCAACAAGGGATGAAAAAGAAAACGATGTAGGCATTTTTGTTTTTGTATATTGGTCTGTGAACAGCCTTTATCACGATGTCATTCGACTAAAAAAATTCCAGGAAATTCGCTTGCCTTCTGGTTCTTCTCGCAATAGTTCCTCGCTTAGAAGAAAAACATCTTGAAATTGTGGCCGTTTCAATATCGTTTCTTTAGATTCCGCAAGCGTGATCATTGTTGGAACGCTCAAAATAATCAGTTGTCAGAGGCGTCTCCCTATAAGAGCAGCTTGTCTTTTAGTCGGCGTGGCAAACATCATGTGCTCCTGTTTGGGCGTGTGCAGTGTTCCGTCGTGAGTCAGTCAACCTTTCCGCGTCAGCGTTATTTTCGCCAAAGCAAGCAATAACAGGAGGAGAACGCGGGACGATGCCGGTACGCTACAAAAACAAGCGAACATTGACACTGCATCCTCCGTTTCCTTCTTTCTTTCTTTTTTTTTTAATTTTCTTCTTGGTGCTTTTTCATTCGAGCCCGTCTGCTAGCACACCAAAACACCGCGCTCCTTTAGCGCTGTGCCTGTTTTCTTGGCGCTGCTGGTATTACTGTTGCTTATTGGTTGCGCCTCGACAAAACAAAAAAGCACAAAAAGGTATTTTTGAAGCTACATGTGCTGCCAAACTTGCGCGTCTTTTGGACGGGTCTTCGTGACGAGATGACACGCGATAAGGGTCGTTCGCTTTTCTTTTTTTAAAAGGAGGATCGTCCGCTTACGCACACTCTGTAGCGCGAAACGCCGAAAGAGAAGGCGAGCTCTCTGCGCATGTCGTGACCACGCTTGGTTGCTTTGGGCGCCACTGCGTTCGGCCGAGCGGTATCCACGTGTACCCTCGAAGAACACGGAGAGTCTATTCCCGTTAGCTCATCTCCTCTTGCCCCCGTTTAGCTGCGCATCGTCTTTTTTTTTATTTACTTATATTTCTTCACGTTTCGTTGCGTAGACTCTACTCCAGACGTTTCGACTGACTGGCAAATTCCGCTACTACTTAGGTGTGTTTGTTTATTTTTTATTTATTTTTTCGTACTTTGTTTTGCGCGTTTGGGTGTTTCGTTGCATCTTCTGGAGATGGGTAAACCGGATCAGTGTTGCAGCGCGCTGGGCTTCGCTTCGCTGCTATAGCTGCTTGGCGATGTTAATCGGGTGATTTTGGGGTCTCAATTTCCCGTACGTGACTAGTTGTAAGAGGAAAGGGCGGTGTTGGGGGGGGGGGGGGCGGTTGCGGCGGCATATATATCGTGGAGGATGTGCAGCTCCAAGGAAACAAAAATATATAAAGAAGAGACCTGGTAAGCGAACAGGGCTGGCATAAAATCTGTGTCGTCGGACGCACCCTTTTCTTTTTGTTTTTGTACGTGTGACGCGTGAGGTCCTCTTGCGACGCGGACGCCCGTGTATTTAGCGCGCTCGTCTTCGTTTTCTGAGCTTGGGAATTTTTCTTTTCTCTCTGCCCTATTACCTATTCGTTCAGTTTGCTTTCGTTTGCGGGGCCGTACACCTTTTTTTTTTCTTCTCGAGATTATTATACCGTCCCGCACTACGGATCACGCGGCAATTACGGTACGCTATAGGGCCGTGCAGACGGGCTTGCGTCACTTCAGTTATTGTAGACGCGCGTGTGTATCTATCTGCAGGCAGCTTGCCACACATGCAGTTGGGCGCGCCGCTTTAAGTGAACACGGCGGCGGAGAAAAACGCTACACAAAAGCCGCCATATTTTGGCGCGTCCCGTTTTCTTATTAATTGGCCCGTTTCTTCGGCTCGTCTCCACCCTGCCGCTTTCTTCTCGTAATTCTATTGTTGGCATCCGCGGCGCGCTCCTCCGTCTCTCTTCGCGCCGCGTCCTTTCGTGGGGGCCGTGTTTGATGACGAGGAAAAATTACGGTCTTTGGCGCCTCACTGCGTCACGCTCGTTTCTTTTCCCGAGGCTGGTCGATGGTGAGAAATGGGGGCTTTCGCAGACGATGAGGATCAAGTAACACGATAGGAATCTCACGGCGCTCATGCAGAAACGAAGAGTAAGAGGCGACATATACACAAGGCGCGAGAGGCACTGACTCGTCACTGAGGTTGTGCGAGAAGAAGGGAATCTTAAAGGCACGATGCAACATGTTTTATTTTTTTTTTAGTAAATATCGCTTAGAATTATGTCATGACATTTACAATCTATACAACACGCGTTAATGTTGTTTTTCTACGATATAGCAATCGCATGAAAAAATCGAGAAGAACGAACAAGCGGCCGCGTGACCTGGAGCCGATGATAGGTCGCCAATGTTGATGGTAGCCACGCGCTCGGGTTGGAAAAGCACAGGACACGCGCTGAGTTCCAGACATTCTAAAGGCCGGTTCAGACACTTGCGTTTGAGTGCGTTTGACTGCGTTGCGGCGAGAACCAAAGCGAGTCACCGGCACATCTGTGCTTCGTATGAAGCGTGGAATCCAATTCAAGGAATCTTCTTGGCACGCGATATAAGCAGCAGGGATGTCCTGGTGTCTCGCTGCCACGACAAACGCAGTCAAACGCAACTGTGTGAACCGGGCTTTATGGTTCGGCTACTGTCGTCATTGCAGCGATTGGGCTGGGCCCCTACCCGAATGCTTCTCGAGCTATCGATTATCACGAGCCCAAATCGAGTGCCCACGCAATGCTCGGGTCCGATCCATGAGCTGCATTCAAATATCGTCACAGGAGAATACTGCGATCCCCCAGTTACGTCATCAAGTTGCGCGATGGAAAGATTGAATGACAACGCTCGCTTTTGTCCTTGAAATTACACCGCAACAAAGGAAAAATTTTTGGCAAGTGGCGTTGCGTCCGAGTATCCTTGAGTCCCACTAGTGCCAGCCCGTATGGAAATCTTGTATCTAGGGCATATCTGGCCATATCAGACATTTTATGATTATATAAGGCCGATATACAGCCTTATCTGGGGTATATACAGCCTTATCTGGCGTATGTACAGCCTTATCTTGCGAATATAAAGCCTTATCTGGAATATATACAGCCTAATCAGGCGTATGTACAGACTTATCTGGCATTTAT
Source organism: Ixodes ricinus (assembly GCA_037355805.1). Classification (NCBI taxonomy): domain Eukaryota; kingdom Metazoa; phylum Arthropoda; class Arachnida; order Ixodida; family Ixodidae; genus Ixodes; species Ixodes ricinus. Next base: position 87,068 of record JAZHYW010002092.1, read on the forward strand.
ACAGCCTTATTTGAGGTATATACTTCGTTATCTGGCGTATATACAGCTTTATCTGGCGGCCGGTTTTCAATATATAAAGAAGTTTTAAGAAAGTCTAAAAAAGTGCTCTGTTCTCAAATTTTGAATTGTTCGCGAGTTAAATATTAACACAAATCATCCCAAATTTCAGCTTTGGCAAGCTTAAGTTTGGGATTATTTGTGCTAATTTTCACGAGGAATTTCAATGTAGCTTAATTATTTCGAAATGTTAACATTACGCCCGAATAGACAATTTGATGAATCCCCCAAGCGCCTCGGCCCGTACTCGAGGAATCATGGGAGGGTGTTTCTTCAGCTGCCTAGTGATCGGAAATTTCGACCAATTCCATGGTTACACAGTTTTGAGTGTAATTCGTAGTCACCCTGGAAAAGTGTCGTATAGAACCCAAGTACCTGTCATATCACTTTTAAAATGTCTCGCCAATGTCAGTACTGTGCATTCTGTCCAATCTTCAACCTGGATGAGCTGCAGGCATCTCTTACATTATTGTCATTCCCTTACAGCTTCGAAGACGCTAATATTAAGTTAGAAACGCTAAAATGCTATAAACAGCTCCGCTGAATCCGATCGAAATCCCGGTTTTGGTTGTTGCGATTTCTCGGCTTTTAAGTAATTCCTGCTTAAACAACAATCACGAGAATTATAATATTGTAAGAGATTTCTGCGGCTCAGCCAGGTTGAAAGGTGGATCGCATGCACAGTATCATAAACGCTGCCATTGACGAGAAATTTTAAAAGTCATATGACAGCTCCTTGAGTCCTATGGGACGCTTGTTCAGGGTGACTATGAATTACACTCGAAGCTGTGTAACCATGGAATTGGTCAAAATTAGCGATCACTAGGGAGCTGAAGGATCACCGTTTCCATAATTCCTCGAGTGCGGGCAAATATATTTGTATTGTCTACAATTCTCCCAAGTGCCCCACTTGGGAGAATCGACCTATTGCAGTATTGCCAAGCATCAAGGAGAATGCAGGGATTGGTGTTCCACGCGCCGCACGTGTTGGCCTTAGCAGTAGCAACTTTTCTGAAGCAAATACCTAAAACAAATGGCATCTCGCACGCGCGTTCGTCAATGCTTTATTTTAGTTATTTACTTCGAATCTTTTATGCGGGGAAGGCGTGCGCGTGTGGCGCGTGGAACACCAATCCCTGCATTCTCCTTGATGCTTGGAGTAATACTGCAATAGGTCTATTGTAGACAATACAAATATAAAAGTGCTGATTTCAGGCTTGTGTCCTTTTGATATGCCTGGCCAGATCTGGAATTTCCATACTTAGCCAGATCTGGGATTTCCATACCTGGCCAGGGATATCAGACTATATCTGGTATTATGAGGCTATATCTGGCAGATATACCATATCAGGTTATATGTGGCCAGTTTTATATATGGCCATATCTGAAATCTTTAGATCTGGCCAGATATAATTGTTTTGTAAGGGAGCAAGCTCGTGTAAACTGATAAACATTGCAATTGAATATCGTAGCACCGTCCTTTTAAATATCGTCACAGCGGGGATCAAAAAGCTTGATGGCGAAATCCAGGGGATCGCATTGTTGTTGTCGTCCCCGCACTTCGTCATCATGTTTTGCGAAGGAGAGACTGAAAGAAAACGTCCGCTTTCATCCTTCGAATTCTAACTCGACAAAGACATTTCTTCCAAGTATCCTTAAGTACCACTAGTGCCAGTAAGATATTGAAACTATGGCATGTCATTCATGGTAAACTCCTGGTGTCTTGTATGTATGTGCTTTTCGTGGTCTTTGTCTTTGCGCGCCCAAAGTTTTCATCCTGCGAAACGTATAACAACCGACCCAAATCTTGGCCTGTCTATTTCATAATATTTGTTTTTTTAATTTATAGCAATCAAGAAATATAGCAATCCATTATTCGATCGAGTCGATCAAAAGAGCCATCATGCGTGTCAAATACACAAATAAATACATTAAAAATGGCTATAATCTGGTCGACGTGCCCTTCAAACTTTGAATACGCTTTTGAGACCCGTGGTCTGCTGTCTACCATATATATAGAACTGCTCGTCAAGTAATCTAGCCGTGCACAAAGGCCGCCATCACGTGATATCGCTCTTGCGTCCGTATAAAGTTATGCGAGGCTTGCTCTCGCATACAAATACAATATGGTCGCGCACGCCTCCAGTCGGTGAGTGCAGCTATGCGCGAAGCTGTTTGTGTCACCGCGTCTGTGCGGTTCCCGATTTCCGCTATGCGTGTACACGACGCCCGTCTAACCCGTTGAACGATTCCGACGGCTGTCGGCGGGCAGAGGTATCAACTTTGACGTGTGCCTTGGCGGTAACAAATTTGCTTCTTATTTTCGTGCTTTTGTATTTTGACGTCGCCAAGCACAGTTGGTAAGTCCTACCAAGGTTTGAGTGACCCGGAGGCGTCACCCGAGAGAACAGTGCTTCTTTTTGTTTTGTTTACGAGAGTTCCGTCATGTTTCCGCATAGCTTCAACGCCTTTTAGCACACGCACGAAGCGGCGGGGGTCGGCGCGTGCGTTAGCAGACGACAGTAGCTTCCCCGTTCGGGACGCCGCCGCCCGCCGCGCCTCTCGTGGGGCTTCCCTCCAGCTATCCGCCGCGCGTGCGCAACGCATACAACGGGAGCAGACGACCACTCGCCAAGCAGACGACGCGAGTGCGAATTTCCTTCCGCCTACGGCGGTAAACGAACGAAAGCCGCCTGCACGATGTCTATTTTATTTTATTTACGAACCGTTATCCTGTTCCTGGTGCCTTAATTCTCGCATCGTCTGCTTTCTTCGAAACGCTCGTCGTTGATGCATTAACGAGGCGCCGCTTCTTTTAAAAATAGAAAGTGGGTTCTCGGAGAATACATCCGAAAGAGATATTTCTTTCCTCCAGCTAGCGTGCGCGCGGACCAAAACACCGATCGCAGGCTCCTATAGGTTTCTGGTATGCCTGCCTTATCCGCAGAGGTTGCCGTCTTGCACAGGCGGGGCTGGCTGCTTTGGGGCGGCTGTGTGATGCTCCGGTTGCTTCGATAGCGTGCGGCACTGGCGTAGCTATGCGGCCTCTTTTTCAATTTGCATCTTCCTCTTATTTTAAGACTGCCTGACCAGGTTTATATCTCTTTCCAAAGGCCAGTGGTTACAGACTTCCTCTGCGATCGCCGATGTCCTCAAATAGCTGGGAATGGTTCCAGCCTGACGCGTCGTTCCCAAGACTCCGTTAAGCTTTCTTTTCAAATGCGTCCGTCCGCGCTTTTTGTTGTCTGCTCAGGTCTCCAGCTAAAGCAAACAAACAAACAGCGAAGAAAGTGTTTTTGTTCAGGACGAAGACGCAGTTCACGTTTCCAGGAAGTGAGACCGCACCTCGAAATAATAGCCGGCAGTTCCGCCTGAAACAAATTTATTCAGCACGAGGCAGTGCTTTCTCCTTCTGAGCCCTGGCTTTTTTGTGCTTTCATGGTGTATGGAAATGCGCAACCGTCAAACGGAGGCCTGCTACTGTGTATTTCTTACAACAGGAAAAAGAAGAGAATAATGTAAAACTAGTGGAAGGATAATGGAATATACATATATTATCTTTTATCTAGTCTAATAAAGGATTGTGTGGTCAATAGTTTTTAATTTGACATTTACATCGCTTGACTTTGTGGACCGTACGAATATCTAAAGAGCCACATTACTTATAATAGTCAATTAACACGCGTATAATATGTTGGCCAATGTTAACTAAAGATATATTTAATCTCCGCGCTACTATACAGCGGCACGAGGATACGTCTTTTTGTTCCACATGACTCAATATACGATACAGTACACGCTGCATCAGACGCCATAGGCACCGGTGTGAGCTACGGCACGCAGTTGATTGCAACGTGCAAAAAAGACAATCTGCGCAGTCCACTGTGCAAACTTGCTACACGCTGCAAAAAGTTTTCGTGCTCCGCCACTAGGCTTTTGAACCGCTGTTGTCTCGTAAACAGCAAATGCAAAGCGCTATTGTCTTTGTCATTGCGCTGGACACTGCGTCACCGATCATAATCGGTAGCTCGGCTTATTTTTCTCTCATGCCACGACGTGGCTTTGGTCTGCCGGCGAGGCTGGCCTTTTGTTAGAGGTCGTTCTGAGACCGTCTTCGAGACGCTTTTGTTTCGGGTATGCGGTGGTTACCAGTTATTGTCTTTATTCGAATGCCCTTCCTACATCTGGCTAGAGAATCTCGGTTGGAATTTAGTTTTCTTCATTGGCGGTAAAGCCGCGCGGTCTCGCTTCATACGTTTGCTCAGAAGTTTGAAGCAACGTGGTTGAAGTAAAGTGTGTCTCTCGTGGGAGGCGTCCATATATTTCTAGTTGGCGCAGGTCATCGCTCCGTTTGAAAGGTTCCGCTGTACTTCACCAAAACGAAACATTCTTCATATAAAGCATGAATAAAAGGCTCATATTGTGTTGTGTCACCGAAACCGGAGGTAAAAAAGCGCTCTATAGTAAAGAAAAACAAAATTATTTTATGCAAATGGTTTTCCTTCGATGCATGAAGTCCTATTCAACCTGATGCCGCGTCTGCTCCGGCAGCAGACTGTTTCCTTGCCTAAAAAGAGAGGCTCTTCTTTTTCTAGATCATAGGATTTTATTTTATACATACTGTCGCGGACTATCGTGTGAGAATTGATTCAAGTGGTGAACGAGGGAGGCTGGATCACGCTTCCTCGAACCAAGTATTACTCGAACGTATACACGCTAGGTTGAGAGGTTGTATAGCGTTTTCACGGCTCTTCTTATTGAGACACGTAGCCTTTCCGCATCTTACTTCTACTTGCATGCCACTTTTTTCTTCTTCTTCTTATTTTTTTCTTTATACTCCGTAATCGTTGTCATAAACGCAGTTCACAATTTTTTTTTCAAGAACGGCCACCTTTAAAAGTCACCCTTATACTACTCCCAGCGCCGGCTTATATAAGGAACTGCAAACTTACTGAATAATTTTGAGACCATGAAGAAAAACGTCAAATGTTTGTTTTCTTGTCTGAGTAGTCGTCTTCGCCGACTCGTTTACAGGTGTACTTTGTTCTTGATGTTTGTCTCTCTCCGTCTTCTGAGCCGCGGTCACTATACCCTCTACGAAAGACTGTCCGCAGGCTTGTAAGCAGCGCACGTGTTTCGAACATATGCGTGGGGCGTTCCCGCTGATTATCCCCTCATGGTGTCTGGAGCGAACGCCTTGCCTTTTGCCTGACGTGCTGATGAGCAGTACGACCGCGGCTCCATTATATACTTCCAGGAGACAACGGCGTGTTCTCTCATTCTTGTTGCTCCGTGATGGTACCTTTCGGGAGAAGTAATACCGAATGAACCATAAAGTAAGATAATATACGCGCGTGCTGATTTGCTAGCCATTTTCATACTTCAACAAGGCGAAGATAAAATGTTTTGTATATGAGTATATAGACGAGTTCGTAAAATAAATTTGCCGCTCTCTTCGTTCGAGATGGCGCTGCGAATGTCTGTTATTTCATATTTATCTTCTTTCAGCTTGAAGTATGAAAGTCATTCACCATCTTGCCTATTCTTTTACCGTTCCATTGATAATAATACTGTATATGTTTTTTGTTTGTTTGTTTGTTTTTGTTTACGGGGAACCATTTTCTTGCACCGGTTTACACCGAACGGCAGTCAGTTGTGACAAACCAGAGTATTAAAAAAAACACAAGAAAAACAAGAAAACCCATTACATGCTTCGATCTACATGCCTTTAACTGTCGCACTTCGACTTGAGACGTACTGACGCCTCGGACTGTAGGTCAGAATAGTAAGGGAGTGTGCCCTCATTGAGATTCTATATTCTGGGTTAAACGGATCCTCCAGGGTTCAGACAAGAATAATTATATAGTACGTTAAATTTCTCGACCACATCGCGCAAAAGATTTAAAAAAAAAATATGGACATATTGTGCAAGTTTTGCCTGAAACATACCCTTCAGTTCTCAATGGCTTTAGTTTTGTCGTCTTGAGAGTACGTCCTTCGAACTACAGAAACACTCTTCTTATGCACGTAATAACATGCTACTGCCCGGTTTTTGCTTAGACTTTCAAACAAGTTCGCAGCAAGTTTGTTGTTACCCTATCTCTCCTTTTTTCTTTGTTTGTTACACTTGTTTTACAGTGCGTATACTCGACTTTGTTTCACTCGTCCATTCTCTTATAAAAATAAATGAATAAATAAAGAAGAGAAAAAGCTAACCAATGGGTATTTTGATGACTGTAGTTTGCAACGCTGTAGAAATCATATACGAACCTCTCTGGGTTTCGGACACCTACAATGAAAACTGGTCGTTCGAGTCCCTCGATATGTGGGGTCTGCCTATTTTGTTTTTCTTTTTCTTTCCTTAATTTATCTTCTTTTTCTCTCACATTTTCGCTGGTTCCCTGGTTTCGCTCGACTGCACCGGCTTCTAGCGCAAGTTCCTCCCATGGTATCTTTTTTCTTTTCTTTTTTACGCAGGAAGGTCACTGGGTCGCTCCCTCCTCATTTCTCGCTGTTTTTTAAAGGTATCTTCATTTACTTTTTTTTTCAGTTCTCCTAATCCGAATTATATTTTATTTATCTTATCTGGGTGACGGCCAAAAAGCGGCGGCTCGGATGCGACGACGTGCGTGCTCTATGGTTGACTGACTTCCTGGCCGGTACAGTTCTGTCTCTCTCTCTCCCTCTTTCCATCTGTCTCTCTCATCGATTCTCTTCGCATTCGAGACGCCGCGAGACCGTGCGAGAGGTGCTATTCCATCCGGAGGACGAACAACAAAAGAAGCGGCGGCGTGTTGTCTGTGTGGGGCGAATAAGAAGGGTGAGAAGTTGCTAAAGGTCGCCTTCTACTTGCTAGGTTATTCGGCTCGCTTGAGGTCCTCCCCATCAGAGATAGGCGCCCCGTCGCTTATCCTGGCTAGTCACCCGAGAAATAGACGGATCTACGGAGAGCCGAGCTGATGTGTGTGTCTGTGTCTGCGTGTGTGATTCGACGATTGAAAGAGCAAGGAAGAATTAGGCAAGGGAGACGCGCGAATGGTGCACCGATGGAGTGTTAGAGAAGGCTGAAAATTGCGGAAGAGGATTTTTGTTTCCTTTTTTTTTTTGGTTGAGTGGAGTCTTGCGCTATTTCGTTTCTCGACTTTGATCGGTTTCGCAACGTATACAAGTCCGGACCTGATCCAAGTATTGTCGTCTCTGCTTCCTTCTTTCGTTGCGTCGTTTTGCAACTGTTTGTGCAAGTCTCGTCACTGAGAACTCGGCAGCCGACGATGCGGCAATGTATTGATCGGATGACGGAACAATGAAATGTAGAAATCAATCGTGATGACAAGAGTCCAAACCTGAAAGCTTGGGCAAGTGTCTGCGTGTGTGTGTGTGTGTGTTTTTATGTCGAAGTAAGGAGAGGAAAGCAAGATTTCCGAAGATGGTGAAGGGCTGCAGGTCTACGTTATGAAATGCCACAGCGCTACACTGAACACCGATAGCACGAACAAGCGATTGTCGTGTTTTTTTTCTGTTTTTTTCTTAGAATCGGAAGCCTCTCATTCAAGCTACTTGTGTGGGGGAAAGTTCTCATTCGGAGAACCAACACAAGTTTGATGCTCGTCACTACCCTATAGCTGTCCGAGAAAAAAATTCGAAAAGCGCAGATGTCGTGCTCGCTGTAATGGTGAATTCCACCGGTAGATCCGGAGCGCTTTCCAAAATCCGGGAGGAGGCAAAACTCCGCTCCGTGGGACCCGCTCCAAATCGACGAGCTGAACATGGCCTCGCACTCTTGGAGCGACCCGCCCGAGACGGTCGGCCGTTCAAAATGGCCGCTGCTCGAACTTGACAAGCCGACCGGCGCTTCAGCAGACTGAGCTTTCCGGCGACCAGTCGCAAATGTCACTGTTTAGCTGCAGAAATAACACGCGACACAGGCCGGGCGAAAATATTCGTACCACGGAGCCCATGTCACAAATAACGAGGAAGACGTCCGCGTTCACCACCGTCACATACCTTTCGGCCGCCTCGACGCGGCTGAGCACGCACAGCGGTCGCCCATCGGTGGGGTTCAGATTGCTGACTTTAATAAACACAAAGAGGTAACAAACCATCCCCAATCGCACAGTCGTTGCCTAATCTGTTCCTTCTTTATTGCACGAGAAAAGGCCGGCTTGCAGTGAATAAAGGTAAACAATCAGTGGCGGCAAAATGAACTCCTAACCTGCATCTGCCTCCTTCGGATTTTTCTACGTTCTTTGTCACGTTCTTCCTCTCATGATCACATATGTCATGCGCTTACGATTTGCCACGCTCCAGTCCCAGCTTTGCATGTCGGATTTACGTGAAATAGAAGCGTTCGAGCCGTCAAAATCCCGTAGGCAACCGACTCATCCGAACAGATCCAACTCGGCGTCGTCGCGCATGCGCACCGCCGAGTTAAAGGAAATGACGTAGCGCGCTTCTGTCAACTTCCGCCAAGCTCCCGGAAATCCCACGGATCAAGTTCGGCGGGGTCGGAGGCGCTCCACGGGGCGGGTCCTGCCACAAATCTACGAGTTGAAGATGACCAACTTGAGTCGGATCTGCCAGCGTAAGATGGTCGCTCCAAAAGAGCCGCTTTTCGAGCGCTCCAAATCTACGAGCGGAATTCACCATGTAGTGTTCATTGTCAAATGTTTGTCGAGTTCCTAATAGGAAAATTTGTTACTCTATGGTGTGCCACAAATGTAAAGAAGGATTACATTAAATTATAATGAGTATCGTAATACCTTTCATAAGAATACTTTACCTTACGCGAATTATGCGTGCTTTAAGCCTAACATCGCTGAAATCACCGTTTTAACGTCATTAAAGAAGTTATAAAACGTTCTGATCTTTTTTTAGCCTAACTAAACTTGTGTAACGAGATGAATATATATTACCTCATTAAGAAAAAACAAAACGCATGCAAAGGACTACGTCGAATTGAGAGTTCAGCCGGAGGATACGTATATATCGATGAGGCGCGTTATAAGGGCATCGTCCCACTAAATGAAGAAACAACGAATACTCCTTTGTCAGCCACCTGCTTTTGTACCTGTGCATCAGCCACTTGCTTCTGCACTTGTGCATCGGCAACTCATCACGAGAGAAGATGTGCCACCGAGAAAGTCTGCGCGAGTCGTCATCAAAAAAAGATTTCATGTTTGTTTTATTATGCGTCGCAGCCTCGGGTCTTCCTTTGCCTATGTGGGTCTAAGACGATCCGAGGAAGATTCAGCTCGTTGCGCCTCCGAACGCACCACCGGCGGCCGTTCGTTACGGAAGACCGTTTTGGGATCGGACTGTTTTCCGCGTCCAAGATCGAGGGCGGGTCTTGTCGAGAAGAGCGCGTCGCTTCGGGCCAAATCCCTGGAACGGGGACGGCGGCCGCGCCGCTCGCCTCAGGAAGACAGGGGGAGATCGTCCCCTTCGCTCTCCGATGGAAGCGCATTCGGTGTTTGGGATGTCTGACATCGGAGACAGCCCCCGCAGGCTCGGGAATATCTGGGCGTTCCTTCGTCGTCTGCGTATGTGGTAGTCGATGATGGAGTAAAACGCTTTTTAAAACGAATATGTTCTTTTGCTATTTTGTTGTAGGGCCGTTAACGATTTAAAACACCGCTTGAGGACGTTTTCGTTGCCACAAAACCAGAACTGCAACCAAACTGAAGAGTGGAATCGATATCGGAAGCGAATTCCACACTAACGGGAATGATGTTTTTTGAATGCATATGTGCGACGTGACGAACAGGGCTTGACCTTTACCGAACCGCCTGACGTGCCTCCAGCCACCACGTTTTGAGCGTGATCATCGAATTTTCACTCTATCGGATAATCAATCAATCAACACACTGTTTGCAAACAAGTCAGCGTTTGCCCACACCGTGTGCGCACTGCGCGTGCGCAGAAACCGGATGCAAGCGAAGTGAAGCGTCTGCTTGCGCGCCGTGCCGACAACAGCGCCCCCGCACCGGCGTGACGTCAGGAGCCGCACTCTGTTGGTGCATAGATGTACGTTGTTGCGAGACGAAGCGAAGGATATATGGTGCCCGGAATGCGACTCCTACCGGTGTGTTTATTGCCGCGTCCATAAATGTGGTTCCTCGATTTCCGCCCGATGACGTCATAGAGGTGTCACGCTGTCGCGGGTCCGCGATCCTGGCGGCGTCTCAGCAGCGGATGGTGCATGTGACAGACGCCCGTCCTGCCGCAGGTCGCTCTCCATGCTTGACAGTCCACGGATGCTTCGGCAGCCAGGAGTTGGGACGCCGTGAGGACGGCGACACTCGCGCGTTTGCTCGCGCTTTTTCGGCGGAACTTCTACGACCAACCACCAGGATCGCGACATCCGACCGCGTGACATTCCGGCTTTTGTGACGTCATTTGTTGTCACTTTTCGGAACCACTTTCGATGTGCGGCCGGTATAGGCAGACACCAGTCGGAGACGGGTTTCGGGCACCGTTGCGAAGGTGCGGATAAAGTGGATCCAAGTTACCAAATAAACGCCGTCCTAACAATTTTTCTTTTAACAAACACCAGCGTTGCTGTAACCCTATTGCCGAACTCTCGAAAAAGTGGCGATAAAGAGAAGAGCCGAAAGAATTCAGCCACATCCTTCGATCGCAGCGTCAAGTGGAATAGTTTTCATGAATGTAACCCATGAAATGTACTTTCTAGGTTCTCCTGACCACGTGTGTCGTGGGTCGTTTCTCTTGGGCTCCCAAGAGTATGCTGCCGCCGAGACAGGTCCGGTTTCGCCGGACGTCTATTCCTTTGGGTCGTCCCCGTCTCCTTCATTTCGACGAGTGAGGGCGTTTGTTATCTCCCCGCAGCTTGCGTGCGCGGGTTCTGTCCGTCGTTTTCACCGTCTCGAGAAAGAACGATCATTACGGTCTTTCAACGGGCGACATTCTCAGATGGTCCCGATCCTTGGAATTCTCCGGAGGGGCGTACTTCATAAATCGTTCTTCGGGAAGCGGTGCTCTTGGGCCCGCTCTTCTGACGCGTGCAGCGAATATGTTGCTTGGCCTCGACTCTATACGGTGATTGTACTTTCTGTATCTTAGCCTCGTTGTCAGACTCCTTTCTTCGGATGTGCACGGCACATAGCTGCGTGTACCTTACGATAATTTAAAAAAGAAGGTCGGGATAATCACATAGGGGGCCCTAAGGGTTCAAATGGAATTCACAGTTGGCCGCAACTGATAAGGGTGTCCCTTGACACCAGGAAACGGACGCCTTTACACGTTTCCTTATATTCAATTTCTGTTTAATCCCTCGCTAGGTCCATGAGGCAGGTATGCGAACGAACAACATCAACGTGAGGCTGAACTGATCGGTAGTATAATAATAGTATGTTGCAACGTAAGACCTGCAGTACGAGCTTCGCCCAGTGCGAGATTTCTACGTTCGAACATTTCGGGGTCTCGTGAGCTTCGAGCATGCGCGCGCAGCCGCATGCTCGAAGTAAGGCAAGGAGTGCGCGCTGGAGGCTCTGAAGGAGACGCCCTGCGCTCTTTGTCCGCTCTGTCAATGAAGATTGTTTTAGCTTAAAAAAAAAACGCAGTCAAATGTCTGTATTTTATTTTGAGACAACCTTCTTTGGCAAGGAAGTCTAAACTATGGGTACCGTACGCTCCCTCACACGGAGCGCCGATCAAGGGCGGGCACGCGTGCTATTCACTCCTGAAATGAGTAGGCATTTCTCGACACCCTTTCTCATACTCTACGAGCCGCAAGCTACCAAAACAATTTCTTTTTTTTTTTATAAAAATAGTTGTATCGTCTATTTTAGGCAAATTCTCAAACCTCACTGTCAGCACTAGCGTGGTAGGGAATGTTCCTTCCAAGAAATCCTGCATTGTCTTGGACGGGCGCCCCTTTCTCCGACAGAGACAAAGAACCGGCTCGCAGAACGCTGCTCGCGGCCAATCGGGTTCTCACGGCGCCTTTGTTTTCGGACTGTCGAGTAATACCCCTTGCAAGGCGAAGCTCGCGGTCAATCGAGTTGGCACAATGTCTTTGTCCGAGCTGTCCAGGCCGTGTCGTCTCGATTGCGTGGCAGCTTGAGAACCGCACGCGACACGCGCTGCGGGGACCTTGCGACGCTATTGTCGTGTTGGCGCACAGTAGCTGCCAAAATAGCCCTTGACGTCTGCTAAGGCTTTGAAGTAGAGCAGTTGGCTGAGGAGGTTAAGTTAATAGTCGCCCCTTCCCTGCAAGTGCGTGGTCCCTGATTCCTTAGTGACTGCGGCAATTTGCGAGCGCGATTTGGCTGGGTGTTAAGAAAGTGTCTGTCACTGACTTCTCTTTGCGTCATCTGTCTTCTTTGTTTCTTTATTTGCGCTTGATTTTTTTTTTTTTTTTTGAGGCCGAGCGGTATGGTGCGCGAGGCGTACCTGAGTTGAGAGTGAGCTGGCAGCTACGCGCTCGTCGGTTCAGTCAACCTCTTCCTCTTCATCACCTGACCTCGCTCTCTGCACGTGGGTATGGGCGGGAGTGTGATCACGTGTCAAAGATCGACGTATGCGACTGACCTAGTGAGCACGTAGCTTCCACCACACTGTCAGCTTTTAGACCATTACCTGGTTTGATATTGGCGATTTTGACCACGTGTTTTTTTAGCCTACTTTCACGGCTTCGTCTTTAGACCACTCTCAAAATCTGATTCGCTCAAGAAATCTGGCGAGCGAACCTGTCGTGGCAGCTTTCTGTTTTTTTTTTTGTTTTTTTTGTTCTAGTTCTGTTCTGAACCATGTTGCATGTCCAGGATTTGGCATGAAGACCCCTGGCTCCTTTCTCAGAAGTTGCCTGTATCCCCGCAGAAGCCAGGAAGCATACATGCAGGAATCACAAATCAAAAGAGCGAAGGAATCATTAATGTACCTTTATCATCCTCCCCGCAAAGAGGAACGTGTTCCAGACTCGCGCAGTTGTCACCCGTGGGCTTTGCCTTCTATACACCTTTTCCACAAGAGCGCAGTCATTCTGAATGTCGTCACTTCTGGTATGCGTTAAAACGTCGTTTTGATCTTTATGCCGCTGGAAGGTGTCCACGGAAAAAATGTGGGATTGTACACATTGTTGTTTTGCCTCACCTATATTTTCTCCTATATTCCAAGTTGAAATGCTTTATTATTTTTTCGCCCCGCGTACCAGATACGGAACCCACGTGACTAAAAACAAAAACGAACAAAAAAAAAGTCTATTGGCGGCGAAATGTTTTGCTGGCGCCCTTCTGTGGTTATCTCTCGTAACGTCATTACCTTGAGAACAAGAAGCTCCATTGTGTTTGTTATTAGCGTGGCGGAAGCTTGAAATCATAGCGCTCTGAATGCAACACTGCCAACACTGTCAAACTTTAAGTTTTTACATTCCTCCCATTTTTGTCGATGAGAAGTCTGTTGTTGACGTCATAGTCGGCATTCGGCCAATCGTGGCAGGCCGACCACAGCGACGCTTTCGATCGCTCGCATCGTCAATAGTGTGGGACACATCTATGGTTTGAAATCTGACGTCTTTTTAGTCCGTGTCTTTTGCCGCTTCAAGAGGTGTGACAACACAAGGCAACTCAACTTACGTACACAGCCTCCGCGGCATTGCAGTCCGGATCGTCTGACAGGGAGCTTGGTTGGGAAAGCGCCGTAACTCATTTCAGCCGCCAATGTGATGGATGGGGGACCGAGACGAGGCTGCTGAGGAGACGACATTGAGCACGCACTCTCTTTTGTTCTAACCCCCTAATCACTGCAATTGTCTTGTTTTCCTCCGCTGCTGGTTTTACCGTTGTCCTTCATCCGTTTGAAATGACCTGCCTTGCTTCTTGTCTTGTTTTGCTTTGCTCTTTTCTTTTTAAGCCATTTAAACTGTAATTACAGGGGTGCGTTTTTATTATCATAAATCGTTCTCGCTCTCGTTCCCTTTTACACTAAGAATTCGTACCCTCGCGCAAATCCTGACCACGTCGTAAAATCTACGCAGTTTGATCAGCACCTTTTTTTTTTACTTCTAGCGTTTCTTTTTTTTTTTTTTTTTTGCTTCAGTTGTCGTTGTGTTTTAGTTCGGGAAATCTACGGCCCCATTTAGCGCCTCTTTTATCGCCATCGGAACCGGTCTTTTTTGTGTGCGTGTGCTGCAGTGGCTTCGTGGCCCAAAAATTATATTCATGTTCCGCCACCCCCCTTTTCTAGTTTTGCATATTTAGTTTTGTTTGTTAACACTCTTTGGCAGCGACAGGGCGTGTTGTATAACATACAAGGGATAGCTTTTCATGTCGGTGTACGCGAACCCCGTGCCGTTTTATAAAAGCCATAGATGTCCTCGAAACTGACCTATGTGAGAACCCGAAACGATGGGTTCCTCTCCTCGTTAAATGTAACCGCATACTGCCAAAAAAAAAAAAAAAAAAGCAGCGTGTGCACGTAATTTTTGTTTTTACTGAGTAATCTATGTTTTACTTTATATATCCCTCCCTACCCCCTACCCCCCCCCCTTTTTTTTTCTTAACTAACGTAGCGTTAGTAGCGATCCCTGTTACCAGTTGTCGCCTAAGCAGCACTCTGCTAGCTTACCAGCCGCTCCCATAATGACATTGTCTCGCTAGCCAAACAAACCACGAACACTTCTCGTCGACCGAACAAAGACACTTTTCCAACACCCTAGCAATCTCTAGCAGTCACTCTTGTTCACAGACTTATCCCCTTGTCGGTGCCTGGGTCTCAAGCAGGGAGGTTGCTAATAAGATGCGTGTGCCGTGTCTGCTAGTACTGTTTGTTGAATGTTCGTCTAGTGGGAAGAGGTCATATGCGAACAGTCGATCAACTCTCTCTAAGGACAGTAGGAAAGAACCTTTCCGACGACCTTGTCACAGTTCAGCTCGTTCGCAACTTTAAGCGAGGTAGTACCGCGGGGTGAGAATCGCTGGGTGATCGGCTTCACAATAAAGGTGCTTGCCTACACTTTCCTGGCATGAAAAAATAAAGTAAGGCTCTGCTACTGCTCGTATATTGCAAAACTAGAATTACTTACGCGTTACAGACCCAGCCTCGCACTGCTGTTCTACGACAATCATCCAGACGACAGTCAATTTGGTAAGCACCAGTGCGCCCCTATAGGTCGTGAAAGTTGCGAATAGAACAATACCTCGCGGCTAAACTCAACGACGGTCGATGCTTCCCAACACACTGGTGTCAGCCCAGCTGAT
This sequence comes from Ixodes ricinus, assembly GCA_037355805.1. Lineage (NCBI taxonomy): Eukaryota > Metazoa > Arthropoda > Arachnida > Ixodida > Ixodidae > Ixodes > Ixodes ricinus. The sequence goes on from JAZHYW010002092.1 coordinate 102,340, forward strand.
GTAGGACACCATACGATGTCGCTCATCGTGATAGGGGACTTCAACCTTACCCGAAACTTCGAGCTCACAAATTAAGGTTGGACGGATAGGCGGGACGCTGCAAAACCCCAAAACGTCAACCATACAGCGATATATCTAACGGATCGCCGTATTTTTCGAAAAGAAATGCGCATTTGAACACGGCCGACGAGACAAGTGACGTCACGATTCTCATTCCCTCTCCTCCTCGCTACGTCCCGTCGAGCCGGTGAACCGAGGCGAGGAGGAGAGAGGCGAGGCCGCTTCCCCTCACTCTCAAATTCTCCGGCAGGACAATTATACGTCATAGCCCTCGCTTGATCGCGCCCTCCTTTTCCAAAAGTACGCCCGTCCGTTTGAGATATCGATGTATGAGTGATGTTTCGGAGTTCGTAGCGTCCCGTTCAACGCTTCTGTGGCCTTACTTTGCGAAATCCAAATTTCGGTTCAGTATCCCATTAACGTTTGAAGCGGACACAATCAGTGGCTGCTAGAGCAGATGCTGTTTCAGTACGGACTGACGCTCTGCATGGACATTGACGAAGCCACGTCGCGAAACGGCACCACTATAGATTTGGTCTTCAGTCGCCATGTACATAACATTCAAACGGCGGCATATGTGGCGTACTTTGCGTTGCACAGGCCACTCATGTGCATGATCTATCCGCCGCAGGATTAAATGCACGTCCGCGGTGAATAAATATGTACGCACAACGGAATGGCTCTGTCGTTTGACGCATATCGAGCGCACGTCCTTCATGCACACACGCTAAGATGAACTGATCTGCTCTCAACCGGGAGAAGAGGGGTTTTGTGAATCTTCACCCCGCGGAATAGTGCTGAGAAATTGCATTCACCATGCTTTGTCATAAATTACCGCGGCGCGCAGTACTAACGCATTTCTTAGAGAATCATCGTAGCGGCAGCAGCGATTTCGGACCATTTTTGTCAAAACATTTTCGTCGCCGCGACTTTTATAAAGTTGCGGCTTATATGTTATTGTTTTTTTTTCTGTTTTTTTTTTTGTGGGTTCTCAAATTTACCGCGTTCAATTCTCTGGCGAGGACATCAAAAAATGATTCCAGCTTGCGCATATATCACATATGCACGCTTATCGATGCAGTTTCGCCGTGCGCCGACCGTCCAATTTTTAAAGTAACTTAATGAAACTTTTTTTTTCTCGAATTTCGTTTTATTTTAAAAGTTATAGGCAAAATAAAACTACAAAAACAAGCAAAAAAATAACCTCCTTCATGGCGTCCTTGGTCGCTTGAGTGGCCGTGAACTAGAGGAGGGATAGTGAGCTCAGTGAGCGCTCACGGCTGCCGCACTCCGTGTCGGCGGCTTGAGAGGGCGCCACTAAAGTATGTTCTGGATAGGCTGTATGAAGCGGGCGGCCAGGGCGGCTCGCATTGCATTTTCTGCGCGATTAAACACTAATTCGGCATGACACTTCATTGGCCACAAAGGACAGCAAACACGGGTAAAGATCAATTCAGAACGGGAGCCACTTCGCGCTGCCATACCGCCAAACCTCAAGCCAAACCTTCTCGCCGAAGGCCATCGGAACGCTCGGAATCGGTCGAATCCTCGAGCCCATATACGACCGCAGCGCCGCCGCGTACATCCGGGACCTTTCTACGCTCGCCGCTCGTCGGTGCCTGATCCCACTACACCTTTCTAGTATGCGCCGCCTTTTCCACCACTTGGGGGCAGGTATGTCGACGGGTCATTTCTTGTTTCCGTACTTTCTAAACTTCATTTGTTTCTTTTCTGACCAAAAATACTGACCGAAAATTACTTTTATAAATAATTGAAACGGTTCGCGCCACTTATATATTGAATTTCGACTAAAAAGGAGCTTTTAGCGGCTCTGACCTGTAGTAAGCCCAGGACCAAAGACCACATTTTGCGCGCTTTCGGCACCGCGGGTCGCCCCCGTAGGTGGAGGAGGTTTCCGCGTCGTACGGTTAAAATATGATGCACTGATATTAAGTTACTCTCTCCGTGCCCGCTGGCTTGCCCGAACCCCGAGAGACGTGGAAACCGCAAAAAAGGTAGACGCTTAAATATGATTGCAGTGGCCCTTTAACGAGGGGCACTCCTGCACATTTTCGCTGCGCGTGCAAGCTGGTGATAAAGAATGCTCGCGTGCGCGGACATTAGTTCGGCAACTTGCGGTTTGGTTAGCGCGCGATCTCTTTGTTCTCGGGTTGCCCCACGGGTCGGAGGCGTTCGTTGTCCATTCGGATTGCGACGTTCACCCGTGAAACGAAACGAGTGGCGCTCTCGTCCTAGCTGAATTATCTCTTTGTCTAGGATGTCGAGATGAGCGCCGGGAGAGGGCGTTAAACGACGCCCTTTTGTTTGCAGATGTCGTGCGAGCGGAGCTCATTTTATTCGTCTTTTCGCTTCAACTCGGTCTAGGGCGAAGGCAGCGTAAGCAATAAAGCGTCAGAATTTGCGCCACGTTACTCTGTTGTCTGCCGCCACTATAGTCAGCCAGTTCGGTGAGGCGCACGTGTACCTTCTGGCTGAGGTTCCAGCGCGAGACGAGATTACTAAATCACAATCTAACCGCTTTCATATAGAATTCGGTCGAGGTCACGAACATTAGATGTGTCAACACTAGCAAGTAGGAAGGTGCGCCCGAAAAGGGACTGGAACGTGTGTCGAAGTTGGAGCGGCCGCACTTCTGAATTGCGAATGAAGACGGCCCCTGGACGTGTTGCGCCATCTCACGGTGTTTGCCAGAAATCCGAGCGCACCTTCGCCACACTTGCTAAAATTGCTAGGCGGCACTGTTCATACGCCTGTATTTCTTCTTCCACCGTGTCCCGAAGATTTCTGTGTCAGTGTATCTCCGTCTCCTGGCCAACAGTTGTCTTTGACCGTGAGATCAATGGTCGATCATTAGACGCTTTCTCAGCTGTGCCCAACTGGGACGCCGCGCCTGTTGATACGTGCAAACGGATCCTTCAAACAGGGAGCGTATTTTCGAAGCGTGCCTAAAGCACGTTAGGAACAAGTAATAGTGTCTGTCGCATCGCAGTAATATTGCACTATCTGAAGGTGTTTGTGGTTGACCGTCGCAATATTAACGTTGCTACGCCGACAGAAAGCTGGAAGCGAAAATCGATATCTGTCATGACAAAGGCTTTGTATTGCTGTTGCATTGAATTCTTCAGGGCCATCTGGGGGATACGATACCAAGTTGACGGGCCGTGTTTGCGTCCGGTGATGGACGCCATTAGACATCCTTGTTTTGATAGCAACTGTAGGGGTATTTTCCTCGGAGTGTCCTGAATTCGTTTTCCACTACATCTACACAAGCTATAGGGCGGCATCTCTTTTTCATTCTTGCAACTGACCTCTTAATTTGGGAACAGGCTCGATTAACGGGAGTATGAAGAAGGAAGATACAACAAACACGAAAAGGTCAGAGATTCACTGCAGGTATCCTCGGCACTAGTGACAAAGCAGTTGGCTTAAAATGTATTAACTTAAAATCTAACTGGATTTTATGGTTGTAGTATATTTGCAAAAATTGTAAGATAGCAGAATAACAGTTCAAATATATGGGTGCATCAAACTTAAAGGTGTTCATGACGTTTATCTCTCCACAAAGCTTCTCTGACAGTTGACAAACGTATTTCATGCTCTCTAATAAAAACAAATAATGAATTTGTGAATGAGAAAGTTCTATCGTGAACTTGGCGCGGCAGCCAAACAATTTTAACTGACACATAAAAAAGAAAAAAAAGATATATAGATGAAGAGCCGGGACTTAGTTTTTGTCTGCGATTCTTAGCACCCTGCTCACCAATAAATCATGGCACAATACTGACTCGCGTCCCTCTATACTCTGTTTCATACTTAGCGTTCAACGCTGTCAAAGCTACTGGCGCGAGCGTGTGGCTTCATCTATGGTTCTGTTTGCGCGAGAACGCGTGCAAATGATCAACGAGATCAAGCCCCACGCTCGTGCCAGTAGCTTTAACAGCGCTGCACACTAAGTATGAAACAGAGTGCTCGCTCTGGCCTGCTCGATCCGTTTTGTTCGGCGCTGGGGTAGACGACCTTCGGCATAGATGCCTGTGTATAAATACTTTTTTATTTTTTATTTATTCTTTTATTCCCCCAGCTTTTAGGGCTTTCTCTGAAACCCCGTTAATCTACGTAATTTAAGTATGGCTAACGAGCAGTTTTCTTTTTTAAAGCCTTCCTTGTTCTGTAGACATTCGTGTTTTACACGGAGCACTCTTTTCTTGGCGACTTAGTTCTGCCATTGTTTCTAACGTTTGCTTTCTCCTTTTTTTTTTCCCTCTCTTTTTGTGTAGTCAGTTTGCTCGGCGTACCTGCGAGGTTACTGACCTCACTCGTTTCACTTGTCTTTTTTTTTCTTTACGTTTGAAATGCATTGGACTATTTAGCGCAGTTGGCACTGACACATCGCCATGGTCGGCTCGTAATTGGTAGCGTAAAAAAACAAATATTGAAAGCCGGAAGTGCCTATTCGTTTTTTTTTTTTCTGCTATAGCGCCGCTGCGATGAAACTTGCCTATCAGATGACGGATATAATCAGAGAGTGGAATAAGCGTACTTGTCACTTTTACGTGTGCCCGGAGGTGATTTCTTTAAAGGGCGTTGTCTATAGTTTGAAAAGTGCGGAAATCCTCCGGGCTTGATGCCGGCCTCTCAGAACTTCATAAATAAAGCTGTTATTGTCGCTCTAACGAAACACTTTCAATGATCCTCGTACGCAAATATAATTCGGTTATCGTGTATTAAAAAAAAAAGAACGCTGAGCGGTTTTAGCATGAAACGCCCCAAATCTGTTGATACTACTACAAGGAGGAACTTCCTTGTTGCATAATTCGCTGTAACGTAAAGCTCCCTGAAATTTTGATTTTGTAAAACCCGCTAAAAATCTGATTTAACTCAATCGCACGACATGTGCATTGCCAAGCTACTGTAGTTTTTTTTTTCTTCCTTTTTTTGGTACATTGGGGTTGTTACTTGTCTGGGCGGTTTGTTGACGTTGCCTGCGTCTAAACTGTGGTCTTCGCTCTTTCAGGCGTGAGTTGAAACATGGTGTCGCCAGTGTGCCAATAGCGCCCAACCACTTGCGGTTCTCAACTAGACGGCGGGTTTCGCAGTATTTGCGAAATCAAATATACACGCTATCTTCTGGAAATGGCCACTTGGAGCACTTTCAAAATTAATTCACTCTTACGATGAAATAATGATTAGTAGAAAGTGAGAAAATATATGCGAACCGGAAGTGTGCCCTGGCTACCCAATAGATGGCACCACTAAGTTTGTTGCCGAGCAAAAAAGGGCGACTATACCTTATAAATGACCGTTCAGGTTTGCTCGAAACTCTCAAACACCCTTTCTGCAAGTCCAGCGAACGTGGAGACCGTAGTCTTTAGAGTTGCGTGCACCGACATCAAGAGTACGCGCGCAAGACACTATAGTATGCCTACCCTGATCCCCTTTCTCGTGGAGAGCGTTTAAATGGACTAACTGATGGTTTTTCCTGAATACTTATCGGGTGTTTTGTTTGAGATATAATAAGATAATTAAATAATTAAAAGTTTCTACATTTCCTCTCATGTTATGCAAACATTAGTGAGTATTTTTTAAACTGTGGAAGAAAAATAAACTAAAATAGAAGCTTCTTCATACTTTTTTTGTTTGCAATGCTTGGAAAATTTTGTGCTGAATTCGGGCAAGACATACTCTTCGAATTCGAACTTCGTCGAATTCTGGCAAAAGTTTGAAGGTTCGCGAAATCCTCGAGGTTCGACTGGTTTGACTGATCATGTTTGTTACGAAATGGATCCAAGACTGACCAAAAATGCTACGAGTCCAGATGAGTTATTATATCGTGTCTTTTTTAATACGATTCAACCGCGAACAAAATTTATTTGATTAATTTGGTTTGAAACGTTTGCGGCATTCCTAGCAATGACAGTGTGCACGCGTCGTACTCTCATCATGAACTGGCGAGATGAAACTTGGCACCCGGACTTGTTTCTTTTGTTTCTCGCAGAGTGCAAGGATCCCAACGCGGATCCGGGTCGCGGCATGAAGAAGGCTGCGGGCGGCCTGGGCCGGTTGTTCCGCACACTGGGAAGCAAGAAGGACAAGTGCAAGACGTCTCCCCGACACCTCTCCGGGAGGCTTAGGCCGGCTGCCGGAACCTCGAGGACCGGGGCGTCCTCGGGAAGGAGCACCACCGAAGGTGCGTCGACACCGAACTCTCGCGCAATTACGTTGACTCGATCAGCCCTTTTCCGACTTTCGTTCGAAGGTCGTTTGTGTCTGTGTGTGTGTGTTTATGTATGTGTGTTTGTACGCGTGTGTGTGTTGATCCCCAGGCTTCGTTAATTGGGATGAGTGGTTAGGCTGAGTTTGTCCACCAGAATATGCTCGAGTTGTTTCCCCAGAAATTTGTCCGTCCGTGCTTCCTATGCGTGCGCCCATAAATTTACCCGCTACATTTAGGGAAATCGGCGTCACGTGGCCCGACGTTGCAGGACGTGGTCACATGACGTGACGTCATGCTGTCAAGTAGTGATTTCACGTGATGCCGTGACGTCACGTGGCCTGATGGCACGTGACGCCAATTTTCTCGCAAAATTTACCGAGGAAATTAAAAAGAAAAATTGCTTTCCACTCGCCGAAACGGCATTCTCTTAAATACTGCATTTTATGAAGTATATGACTTAGGAGATAACTTTGGAGCTTGCTGGAATTTTTTCTTTGAAGTTTATACACCAGCAACGTACGCACATCCTCCGCAGATTGTGTGGCATTTGAAAGCTTCGAAAACAATGACGTAAGAGATTTTCTAAGCTGTGCCTTTTGACATAGTGGAGGTGGCCGTCATGATTGTTTTGAAGCTTGGAAGTTGACGTGGTGTTATTTCAATAAAGATCTTTTATCAAACCAATCGGTACATAAAGAAAAAACTTAAAGGCACCGGGGTTGTTACGTCCGTGCCGGTCCCGGGTCGTCTGCTTGTTCGGTCATAACTTTCTCGGACGGACCCGAGTTGTTTAGTCTGGCGCGCTTTAGCTGCCGCAAAGCAGCATAAGTGCCAACTATTTATTTTAATTATGCGGATCACAACACTAAACATAAAACCCAACCTAAACTATGCCAGAACGCTCTAAACGACTTATTATCGCACTGTTGACTGCGCGTCATTCCGAGATCCCGGCGTCTCGCAATGACGCGCTTCATGGTCCGTGACGTCATTTCCAGATGAAATGACGTCACAAACCATCGAGCGCGTCCGCCCAAACAATTACGACGTTGTACATCTGTGGATGAGACCCATAAAAGAAAGCCTCCACCGCGTCGCTCTATTCCAACACAGAATGCGTTTATACACCCGCTTTCATGAAAACGGTAACGCTTGACCGTTATTACATATTGGCCCCATGGCGGCCATTTGAGAACACGAATACAAGAATACTCCCGACGTGGATTGAACCTGGGACCAAGTAGAGCTAGCAAAGCAGGTATGTGGAAATGGCTAACAGTTAGTCCATAAAGTCAAAGATTTACACTAGCTTGATGCCTTTGACGAAGCCTATGGGTCGAGGTATACCATATACATGAAGAGTGCAGTTGCACTAGCCCTGCACACATAAGCCCCTTCTTCCATGACACACAGACAACATGAATAACCCGCACACTTTATGGGTATGGTAGCTCAACATATTCTGCGTCTCCCGGTCCTTGTCAGAATGATAGTAGTTAGCGTAATAATGACGCCTGGAACGCGTCTCCGACTAATGTGTTCAGTGGTCCCTCGATTTGCGCCCGATGACGTCACAGAAGTGTTACGCTGTCGACGGCCGCGATCCTGGCGGTGTCACAGGCGCGATGGGCGATGTAACAGGCGCCTGTTCTGCTGCAGGTCGCTGTCCAGCTTGACAGTCCACGATAGCTTCGGCAGCGAGGAGTTAGGATGTCAAAGCGACACTCACATTTGCTCGTGCTTGTTTGCCGGAACTTCCACGACCAACCACCAGGATCGCGACATCCGACAGCATAACACTCCGGCTTCCGTGACGTCATTTGTTGCCACTTCGGGACCACTTTCCATGTAGAGTATATGCGAAATAGAACGCTAAACAAACCAGTCGGGGACTACGGCCCACCAGGGGCCGTAGTTGAATATTTTCGGTCCACGTAACCGCCATCATGGTTGTCTTCCCTGGTATGTGATGTTGGCCCGACATCCCGGATTCCAACAATCGAAACCGGATGCGCTAAGCAGAAACAATGCGACAAGTAATGGAGGCGTTCCTTCGATCTATACCGCCTAACAACGTCCCATGTGGAATGCATTAGCGATAGAAATAAAAATCTGAAAAGTGTGACGTGACGCTACCACGCGACATCGCGGCGTCTTATCGTGGTGTGGCGTGACGCCGTGACGACGCGCCGCATGGTCACGTCGCGTGACGTCACGGTAAACTACAGTGGTCCGAACCAGATGCTAAAGTTTTAAAACTAATCGTTACCTCAATCAAAAGGTAAAGTAATCTAAAAACTTCAGTGGGAAAATGGGGCCCATTTTTGCCCGTTTTCGGTAACTGGCACCACAGAGCTCGTTGTGCTCGAGAGCTCTGTCGGCCGTCGAAAATCACTTCTAACGTTTGAATAATATAACGGTTAGTTCTGGAACTTTGTCATCTGGTTGGGACCCCTAGCACTACATTTGGGCGGAGAATGAGCGTTCGGAGATCTGTAGTTTATTTTTGCAGCGAAAAACAAACAAACAAATCCCCTGTAAATCTTTTTGGGGATCCCCTGTAGATCTAATAACGTTGTTGACAATGTGACGTCATGTGATGCCGTCACATTGTCGCCCTAAAAGTCACGTTATACCGTTAGGTCACGTGACACGACGATGTGGTACCACGTGACCCGCGTGGTGGCCTATCTACCCCGTGACACACACTGGCGTCCCTCTAAATTCAGCAGAACGTTTGCCCGCTATATTTATGCATTAATAAATTATTTCAGTGACCTGGCGTATTCCAGTGAATTATGTCCCATGATTAGTGACCACTAATCATGGGACACAATACGCTTTATTTAGATGAAAATATAAACTGCCAACAGAAAGTTTGATGTCTACACTTATTTAAGTGTTTAGGTCACGTCAACTGAACTCACGCTCACCGATCACGCGTCTGAGTATCGGGCGATTTTGTGAAATTCTGCTTTAGTTCTCTATTAGCAAAAAAAAAAGGAAAAAAACTGGTGCTGTGAAAGGTATAGTGGAATGGAATGGAACACACACTGAACCCTGGTGCAGCAGCACCAACAGCGTTACTGGATGCAGGGTGGAACTTGCCGCCACACCGCACTACAATGATCTACTCGGTATATATACGTCGTGCCAGAAACCACCCGCAAAAACAAAAGCAGGGCCCAGGTACATCTTCGTACCACACTTCGAAATCCTATACCCCAAAGATCAAGCCCTACTTTGTGGGGATTCAAAACCCGACACGCCGCTTGGAATTACGCCACATGCAGTCTACGGGGAAAACGAACCATGGAAGACGCCACTGCTCACGGCCTGCTTACACTCCAGTCACATACTCGTCTTGGTCAGACTCCCCGCCAACCGGATAAGACTCCTGACCTAACTTGGACAACCAACTCGCAAATATGCAAATAGACTGTATACTAGACGGCTACCTTGGCAGCAACCATTTTCCCATAAGCGTCACCATTCGCCATGGTGCGAGTACCACGAGCCGCCAGGACCGTACGTAATGCACGACCAGCCTATACGTTACGCACTGGGGCAGATATAGGAACGGACATCCTCAACAATACGCCCCCAAACGCGGGAATTGATTATCTCGTTCAACAGCTTCGTGCGACTAAACAGACGTCACTAAAAAGCTGCGCGAACCACCAGACCGTCCGAAGCCGGACAGGCACTTGCTTACGTTGTGCCGCCGCCTGCCAATCCTGGCGTGGTACAAGAAGAAAGGCCGACCACGACAACTCAACACGACTCCGCCAGACTCAAACCGATATTGATAAATATACTGCGGAGCTAACGTCTGAACGGCGAATGCAAATTGTGAAACCGTCGACGGGCATACACACCTTCTAAAGTCTGGGGTACACTTCGCGCGCTTTTGGACCTACGCAAGACGGCTGACGGGGCGACACGGGTGGCCCTACGAGAAGGCATTTACACAATCGAGCTAGCCGAACGCACAGCTTCGGTGTTCTTTCCACAAACATCAACCCATTCCAAAACAACGTATGCAAGGTATCACTCACAGCACGACGACGAGGCCATCAACAGTCCATCACCATAGCCAAGCCCAGCGCTACAGCTTGCCAACAACAAAAGACCCCTGGATCGGTCCAGATCAGTATCCCACACCTCTGTAAACTTACTGGAGTCTTATAAACAAGCACTCTTAGATGAAATTAATCACATTTGGGATCAAGGGGAACCACCAACCGCTTGGAAATTCTCGCTCGTGAAACCAGTACGGAAGCTCGGCGACCCACCGCACTCTCTCACGAACTTAAAGGTGCCCTAAGGAGGTTTCTCGAGATCGCTGAATGTGGCGATAATTCACTCTGCTGGCTCTAAGCATCCTAGAAAACCCAAATCATGACGATACGCGGTCGATTTTCCCATTAAAAAAGCAATCAAAGATTGCAACACACCAAGGTCATCTCCGGCGATGGGAGAAGCATGTTCTGAAACCTCGAGCCTCCGACCGGTGGAACCGCGGAGTGATATCATCGAATGCGCCCGGCACGTTGCCCGTACAGCCCGGACGACGATTACAACCAGCGAGCGCGCGCTTGAGAGCTGACGACCAAACACATCACTCCCGCAAAAAACAAAAAAAAATGCGTTGTTTTTTAGACGATTCATTGCGGTATTATGTTCCCTCTCCGCAAAAAATTAACATTTTTAAACTACTCTTATGCTTTTATCATCTATATGCAAAAGCATACACATTTTGTAATAACAGCATTTGAAATCTCAACGAAATGTCGCGTTTTCATTGGTCACATGTCGTCCTGGCTGCCGGAACAATGCTCCTCCCATCGTCGGAGATGACGTCGGGGAGTTAAATGTTTGATTTATTTTTTAATAGGGAAATTGGCCGCGCATCGTTATGATTTATGAATTTCTATGATTCTTAGATCCCGCAGAGTAACTTATCGCCAAATTTAGGCGGTCTCGGAAATCTCCTCAGGGCGCATGTAAGGGCCTTGCATGCGCCCTGAGGAGATTTCTGAGACCGCCTAAATATGGCGATAAGTTACTCTGCAGTTTCGATGTTAGCGAGATGGGCCATCTCGCTAACATCGTGTGTTTGAAACAGTACGGAGGGAATGGTGAACAGACGCCTCAGCTGGTTCTTGGAGGATCGGCAACTCGTCGCGCCGACGTAGTATGGCTCCAGGTCCGGGTTGTCCACTCAGGACATCCTCCTACGCTACACCAAGAAACGCAAAACCCGACATATCCAAAGCCCAAAATCGTGGTCGGCGTTGATATACGTAAAACTTTTAACGCTATTTCTCACGACGTAATCATGAGCAAAGCGCGTGCCCTACAGGGATCTAAGAACGCGTATACAACTTCATTACGGCCTTTCTCGAAGACAGAAGCTTTCAAGTGCAGATAGAATAGGCAATCAGTACCATACATCCCAACAGAGTATGGGTCCCCCAAGGATCCAGTGATATTCCCGACTTTGTTCAACATCGCCATGTCTCAACTACCTCCCACGTTGGCCAAGATCCCGAATCTCGAGCTGGCCGTGTATGCTGACTATGTGACCGTCTGGACACATCCTGGATTTTTCGGTGAGTAAGAGGAGGAAGCCCTCCAGACGGCTCTCAATACCACCCACGCCTTTTCCGAAGAATCGGGAATCAGTACGGCCCCGGACAAGACAGAATACGTCGTTGTACACGGTGGCAGATCCACGAAGGCCAAAAACGAAGAGAAAGACAGCATTCGACTCCACATTGACCACCGCCTTATCACACGGAAGCCGACAATCCGTATCATGCGCATGTATATTGATGAGCGCTGCACGCCCAATACCTGGTTCAATCGCACCGTCATGACAATCAGACAGATATTTCATGTACTGCGGCGGGTGTCAAATCGCGCCAAGTCGTACTAAAGTCCCTTGATAAAATTCTCAGTTTCAAGTACTTCCAACCATTGTTGTGGAAACGCGGAACACACTTGCCACGAGCGGGTGCTCCGCCGCCATTCGCTTCCAAAGGCCGCTCATTTCAGAGCCGCGCCGCCATTTCCTTCCGAGGGCCCTCGAGACACGGGCTTCATGCACTGGCGCATTTGACTTATACTTGCTTGACAAACGCAAATACATCGAGGGGCTTTAGGTCCGTACCAAAGTCACTGAATCCTGGAAAATTAACACCGAGCTCCCCGTATGGTCGCCATCTTGGTCCGTGAAATGAGCAATTTCTCCTTGACCCCTCTGTCCTTAGTGAGCTGATCTAAATTCGCTGGTAACGGGTAGCCTTATGAAAATGTTTCTTGTTTACCGAGATTTTGCTATCCACACACCGGCGAAACAAGCGTACATCTTCGTACCACCACCACATGCTGTGTCGCGGTGCTTGGAGGCACTGAAACATAATTTTACGGTTTTGACATACGCAACAAGAACAATTCAATTATAAGAGATCCGTGGAGATGGGCATGATTGATAAGTTGATTGCATACACAGTGCCAAATACGCTTATATTGGCGAGGAACGCTTCCAGGACGATGATACTCTAGGGATCTTGGCGCGACTGGTTTAGAACGACCCTCTCGAAGCTTCGAATGGACCGAGATGGCGATTTCCATGGCAACGCAGACAGATTATCCAATCGCCTTGCGAGGTTTTGGTCGTCTGTATGCTAGTATCCGTTTGTGTCCGGCTAGCAGCTAGGGAAGGCAATGGCGCTACTTTCCCAGGATCCAGTGACTCTAGGTCGTACTAGAGCGCGAGATGCGCCAATTTGCTCAATCTTTCGTCGTCTGAAGAGTTGTGTACGGCCTCTTCCACCATCCGATTAGCCGTACACAAATGAAAACACTGGATCGACGTAACCACGAAACGCGAAACATAGTTACAGGTCTTCCACGCTACACCAGCCTTGACGTGCTCAAAGGCTGCAGCAGCCTCAATGACTATGACGAACTTCTCGAAACTCAGAAGCACACTCAGAAAGCCCGCCTGCGTTCCACCCCGGGAGGCAGGCATACGCTAACCAAGCTGGGCCAAGTCTCTGACAAACTACCATCGCTCTTACGACGCTCTCCGCCTTAGGAAAACACCCAGTTAACCGAACCCAAGCCGTTACCAACGCAGATGAACTCGGAGCAATCAGTAATGCGCAAGTCACATATCAAGAAACACCTCAAGTGGGCAAAATTCATCATAACCAATAGTGGCCACTGCATTATCTACACAGACGCTGCATGCCCCACGGATGGCTCGGGTTTTGCTACAGCATGGTATATAGCGCCAATGATGATCAACAGGGCAGGATGTTCCACTTGACGGACAATCCGATCCACTGCACGCTGGCAGACACCATAGCCATCCTCGATTACGCCAGGCATGCAAACGCGGCGTGTCATACCGACCAGTCTGCGCACCGTCACGTCTTTGCAGGTTCACAGGCGGCACTCAAAGCCTGTGCCCAACGCAAAACACGTATCCATTGCGGTCAGCTAGCTCCGTCTGCACGCTCATCAACTCCGAGCGCTATAGGACAGGACTTCACCATAGCCTGGTTGCCCGGACACAGTGGCGCACCTGGCAACGAGACGGCTCATCGCTTTACTCGAGCACATTTATCCACCGTGCAATTTCGAGCCCCGGTTCACCAACGATTTGACTCTCAATCGAAAGACATCGAGACTGATCCCCTTGCCCCGGATCCTGCAGAAGACATCGCTCGAGCTAAGCAATACCGCCAGGCTTACCTCTCACGCCACGGCAAACCCACTGCTTTATCCCCTCTTCCCCTTCTCGATCATTTACCTGTCGCCAGAGCGTTACCCTATCGGCAATTCCAAACCGGAAGCTTACTTGTTACAACGCTTCCACGACAAGAGCAGCAATGGTAGCGGCTGCAACACTAGTACCCAAGGGGAACCAGCTCCTACCTCCGGCACGTGCGGACTGTGCCACGTCAGGGCGGACCTGGGGCGTCTGGCTTTGGTACTGCCAGCAATACTCCAGACCCCGGACCTGAGCCCTTACCAGACCTGAGCGATGTCATCAGGCCCACCTCGCTTCACGCGTGGGCCTGTCCGGGACACCCCACCACCTCGACGGCTACCACGGAGCTCTGCAGTCGCTGTTCGACTTCCGCCAGGACCCGGCAACTCCCCGGTCGGCGCTCGGCTTAAGACTTGAAGCGCAAGAACACCGCGCTCACGTCAACGCCCCGAGACGCCACCAACAGCTCCAGCGCCACCGTCTCCAAAAATCATCGAAAAAAAAATTACAGGGGCATTGTTTTTCTCGTGCCCCGAGCCCCCACTTTCCCCCATTTACCAACCACAGCAGCGCCACAGGTGCGTAAAAGATGGAGGAAAATAAACGCGTCTTCAATCACAGGACTGCTAATTTTTGTTTGTTTTTTGTTTTGTTCTCATGTCATGTAAAAGCCAGACGTTGTTCCTCGTTTGTTCAGAACTAGTCGATCTGATCTGTTTGATGCGCTGGACATGACGTCGCATGTAAATTTTGTCTTCACAGAGACTCCGTCCTATGTCACTCCAGTCAAGTGGGGCAGGAGCGTCTCAATCACATGGTGCGATTTTACTTCCAAATTCGCAACTGTGACGTCGAATACTGCAGCTTCCACCACGCTTTCCTTTTTTTTTTTTTTAGAGTGCAGCTCTTAGGTGCCCGTTTTCGCGTTTCGCGGCGTCGCCGTCGCCGTTCCGCCCCACTAAATTTAACGGGAAATTCAATTGGTGTTGAGGTCACGTGATGTCAATTTTCCCGCTGAATCTAGCGGAAAAACTGAATTTCTTCATGGGTGACGTGACACGAAGTCATGTGACGACATTTTCCCCACTAAATGTAGCGGGAAACTGAAGTGGTGTTGAGGTCACGTGATGTCAAATTCCCCCGCTAGATTTAGCGGGGAATTACCGTCATGTGACTTTAACGTCAAATTCCCCGCTAAATTTAGCGGGTAATTACCGTCATCTGACTTTAACACTAATTCAGTTTCCCCGCTAAATTTAGCGGAGAAAATGACGTCACATGACTTCGTGTCACGTCACCCATGAACAAATTCAGCGGGAGGAGGAGGGAAGGAGGAGGAGGGGCATACCCTCCCCTCCGTACCCTCCCTTCCTCCTCAAGAGCTGCGCTCTAGTTTCGCATTACAGACATTTGTAAACGTCTTCAATTTTTTGTTGCTGCACGAGTGACGTTGCAACTGCGAAATCGCAAGCAAAATCTCACCGTGTGAATCAGGCTTGAGTCAGGTATCGTTACACTATCGTATAACAATTATATATTTCGGGGGCACGTGAACTGAAGAAGCGGCTTAAAATATTGTAAAATAAAAAACAAAATAACGAGTTGTTGCTGCGTGAACACGGGTGATGAACGACACATGCTTGTTTTTTTTTTGTTTTTTTTCCCTTAAATGTGCACGTGGATATGGCACCTGTGTAGCGGATGCTTCGGTGTTTCAAAAAGCACTTCGTACAATATATAAAAAAAGTAGAAACATAACTACCAAACGCTGGCGTTCGTTGCATCGTTCTGTGTTGTATGTCTGCGTGCAAGAGAACAGATAATCCAAATGCCGTTTGAGGAATGTCGTATGACATTGTGGCGAAATACCGTGGATGAATAATATACGAGGAACTTTTCCCTGTTGTATACGATGGAGAAGCAGGAAACGATCTATCTGCAAAAATTCTTTCAGTTTGTCGTTTTTCGACCAGATAAAGGCAATGCTGACGAGACCCTCGTTCAAGTCTTATGGTGACATGTACACTTACGTCTCCCACACGCTGGGCCAATGGCAGCCCTTGCGCCAACGTTACTAGAACTCTCAGTTGGGAAACTCACCGTTGAAACCTGGGCCGCTGGCGTCCACCGAGACCGAGCTAAATGCGACAACAGCGCCACTCTGTATCATTTGTCTTAACTGTGGTCGCCTTGAGCTTTTAGAAAGCATGTTTTTGCGTAAAAACTAACGGAAAAAAGCCTTTTTGTAGTAACTTTTATTGGAGTTTAGTACAAAATGGGGGGCGCGTGTTGTTTTCTGAAATCTTTAGTTCGCAAGGTTTTGCAGTATAATTAATATTGTTTTTATACAACCCTGCCTCAGCGGGGATTACAGGTAGCGCGTCCTGATTGAGTTAGGCGCATATTAACCACGGTAATAAAACGCGGCGCGTCCGCTTGGGAGTCGGGGGCGTTACCTCGAAGCCCCTTCCACAGTATCTGTTCTGGCCCCAAAATGGCCGATTACAACGAAAATGGTAATCACGTGCAGTTCCTGGACTGGCCGCTGCGGGAGAAGTGGCGGCGTTGGGATCGCCATTAGCTCGGTTCTCGTGGACGGATCGGTGCCACTTTTTCAGAGCAGTCTCTATGGCAGGTTCCCAACTGAGTGGTTCTAGTAACGTTGCCTTGCGCCAAGAGACAGTGAATCATCATTATGAAGTCTCAGTACACAAAGAATTTGCTCCCTGTGTACTCCGTCTTATTTTTAGAGCATTTTATATAACTTAACTCTCGTTCTGCCTGAACTATACGTGGCTCCCCATCCGATCTAAGGTGTATTCAAATCTGCTAGTTTCCTGAATAACGTAAGACGTCCTCAGGTCAAGAATGCAAAGGCCGCTTGACGGGATGCATTTCTTTTACGTTTTGTGGGACGCCGTACATGCATTGTCGTTATCTTGATAAGTATCATCATCACCACCATTCTCAACGCCGGTGATGATATGGAGCGTCCCACACCCCACTTTGCGGAAATTCACGCTGTACGTTTCCCCAACGGATTGAAATTCACTCAAGCGAATTACAGACGTTTATGTTTCTCTGTAAGGCGTAATTAGAGCGCAGCTCTTGAGGTATGTTGATTTTGTGATATACCGTAATGGAGAATTTAAAAAGAGACTATATATATATATATATATATATATATATATATATATATATATATATATATATATATAGAGAGAGAGAGAGAGAGAGAGGCTGTTTCACGAAAGGTGGACAAATTCGATATTGCGAAAACTACGCGTCGCAATAAAAAAAGCCTTGTGTCGTTTTGGTCCTGGGTCACGGGCCTATTTAGGAAAATTATTAAAGTCCGGGATAATTAGGTTGTTAATTATTTTGCGCAGCAGAGGCTGGTTGCACTATTTCTCCACGGGGCGCGGTGCCGTTGGGGCCGAGATGCGCTCCGATAGCAAACCGAAACTTAAACACCCGTCGAATTTGTGCGATTTTTCAGAAAGCCGTAAAATGCTTTGCTTTCCTTCTATCGTTTTGCAATTTGTTGATTTAGTGCTTTTTGATGATGCTGAGCAATTCTCTAATCGAAACCATGCCCTCAAAACTCATTATTAAAAAGTTAATTACGCAAAAATAATTAACAACCTAATTATTCCGGACTTCAATAATTTTCCTAAATAGGCCCCTGGCCCAGAACCAAAACGACGCAAGCCTTTTTTTTTTTTTGTTGCGACGCGTAGTTTTTGCAGTATCGAATTAGTCCACCTTTCGTGAAACACCCTGTATATATGTGTGTGTGGGGGGGGGGGATGGATGGATGGATGGATGGATGGATGGATGAATGGATGGATGGATGGGCAGGCGGATATAACTTTATAGAGGTGGAGGCGGTTACGCCCGCGCTCCTTCGGCAGTTTTAACGGATTACCTGTAATCTTTTTCAAGTAATTTTGTAATTGCCACGTTACTTTTTTTAAAGTAATTTGTAATGCTATTTCCTTTCAAAATATTGATAATGGATAACTTTAGTTACTCGTTAATTTTTAAAAATATGAGCCTAATACAGTAATTGGAGCAATGCGAGCAGAACATTCAGCAGCATAAAGAATGCAAGTTCAACAAAATAGAAAACATCAGGAAGGGGAAAATAGCCGAAAAGAAAACACGATTTTTTGTATGATCGGTCACTAGAGCCACTGGAAACACGGGCAAGGCATGTACAAATATACGAAAGACAAATATCAAGTAAGACAACGCCAAGGAGGCTTTTTCTCCCGGGCAGGAGAAAGCTCTTCGTGTTTATTTGTTTTTCTCTTTTACACCGCTTCAGCCTTTCCAACTACTTCGACGTCTCCCGCCACCTGCACAGGCATTAAACGCGGATCCGTACCCCCTCGATTCGCGGGTTCACAGCTCGCGTTACAAAGGATGTAGCCTCGCACAAGGGGGTCGAATTCTTGTCTTTGATGTGCGCTACTGAATTCTTGCACGCTCTTGAGGCACGGCTGAAAAGCGCCCAGCGCGAGGCTAATAGCATCGTCTTCGAGGGTACGGACGATACTTATTTTGGGTTACTTGTCTGGGCGTGGTGGTCGAGTCCCACCCTCACTTTTCAGTCAATTGTCAACATAAAGGGGTGGGGGGTTAGGCCATCTAAGGAGTGCTGACAGAGAGAGAGGGAGAGAGAACGCGTAAAAGTGGTGTGATCCTCTGTGGTTTTGTGAGACCAATGGCCACCGCTTCTCTCGCTCTCTATTCCTCCCCTCCCTAGGCCTCCACGATTATTGGTATGAAAGTGAAAACCGCTGAACAATCGATAACCCGTAACCGCCACGTTTTCACCGACTGGTCGAGTTTTTGGTCATGGAGTCTCCGTCGTCACCATGGCCATCTCTTAATGAGATGTTCAAAATTCAGGGCGTTAAGGAGAACGTAAACCTAGAGTTTCAATGCAAACTTCGACTGCCAAAACACACACACGCGCACACACACGCACACACACGCACACACACACACACACACACACACACACACACACACACACACACACACACACACACACACACACACACACACGCGCGTAATGTCATCAGCAAGAACAACAAACTCTAATCTACGGAAACACATCAAGGTAAGCTGGGACACCTGCATTCTGCATTGGCTATGCATTGTAACGTTAGAACCAAGTTTTTCTTCTTGTGAATCAGGTTTGGGCAGAAATACTCAGAATGTATTTGGAAATACAAATACTGGGATACATGAAAATAGGAGCTAAAATACTGATACTCAAATCATGCACATAGCCAGGTCCCAGCAAAATAAAAGATTTCGGGAGGGGGGGGCGCCCCCCCCCTTTTGGCTACGTGCCTGACTCAAATATATCCGTAATAATGTGTCGTGATACGTATTGGAAATACATTTTAAAAAGAGGCAAAAAGTCTTCGGAATTACAAATACAGGAATACATTTCTTGGAGGGCAGAAGAAATACAGACACTTAAATACTGATACTTAAATACTGATACTGCAATACATTTTTCAAATTTGTGTGAGAGGCCAACTGAAGCTTGAAGTTTAAAGTGGAAGTTTTGATCCCGATATTATTTTCCCGCGGGCTTGGCACTTCGCCTTTAAGCAGTGGCGTAGCCAGGAGTTTATTCCTGGAGGCCAGGAGTAAGGTTTGACCCCCGAATCCTTACTCCTCCCCCCCCCCCCCTGCCTGAGCCACTGCCTTCAAGGTAGTGGTTCCTGACGAAGAGTAGTCTTCAATGGGCTCAAAAAACGTTTCATGAAGGATGGACCGCGGTCCCTTCCCTGACATCCTATCTGTCTGACGAGAGATGCGAAAAGACTTCGACCTCTAAATAAATTTTAAGTCCCATAAATCCCATCATAACGTCACCACGCTCCTGTCCAAAAAGGGCGCCCCTGCTAACAGTGATCGCATGATGTCATGTGTGGAATAAACTTGTATTCTTGCATCTGTAGGTGTGGCCTTAAACATGAAACTTTACCCACGCTGTTCTATGAAAGGAGAATACGTACTTTCGTTGTAGGTGACCTCGTTGGAGATCGTGCAGGCAGTTGCATTTGGAATTTTCGAGAATAGTGGACCACCTGAAGCATTCTGGAACAGATGTCTTATCTTCTGTTATGGTTGCAAAAACGACACGGTGGTGTCGCTGTTGTGACGGTCCTTTCCGCCGACGCCATGACGCATGGGTGGCAGTCCTCAAGTTTCGCCTAGCGTCATCCAAACAGAGACCCTCGTGGATTGCTACCTGAGATGGCCAGCACAGGCGCATAGGTGCGAGCTCTCCGCGAAAGAGCGCGCACTCGAGACGAGTCGCAAATGTACGAAGTCTGGGTCGGCACAGCTAGGCCACGTCCGGCCTCCTTCCTGGGTATCAGATTACCAGAGCAGCGGGTCACGTTGACGTCGACTGATTACGCACCCTTGAGCCGTGCAATATTATGGACGTGCGTAGACGCATTCGGAAATGTGTTGAGCTTCACTGCGTGAGGCATCCTACTATTTCAAGTCAATCACCGCCAGTCTCATGCTGCAGCGGACTGTGACTCAGCTTTGCCGGCTGGGTGTACTGTGTAAACTAAGGCAATAGAGACGGTAGGCAGCGGGGGTGTATCTCGAAACAACCCATTCTGATTTGAACCCTTCTCGTTTGAACCAATTCGCAAAACGCCCTTCGCGTTTTAACCTTTCGAGTTTTGACCCTTCTCATTTGAACACGTTCTCATTTGAACACCGTATTTCAAACCAATCGCCTAACGCTCGTGGCGCTTTAATCTTTGCTTATTTATTCCCTTCTCGGTTGAGCCCGCACTCACTTAAATCTTTATTATTTAATTAAACTCCGTCTCAAAACACGTAAGTGCATGGCGTTTCAACCTTTTTAGAGTGCTCTTGGAATTTCAACGTCTCTCTTTTTCTGTGTTAAAAATAAATGAATAAAAATAATGGCGATGTTGGCACTGTTAATAACAGTGCCGGCTACTCCATAGCAATTGTTATTTGATAAAAAAATAACCAGATCTAAAAGAAAACAAGCACACAAACAAACAAAAATTTCGCCAGAGTTGCCATTGTACATATTATTACAATTCTAACATGTTCGTCGATCCATTTTCGTGGACTACCTGTGCCAGTGTGCACCGATGCGAAAATGTCATGTTCCACACCAAGGCTAACTAACGATCGCTTACCGCCCGCACCGGCAGCATCACAAAGCAACAGCCGCGGCAGGTCTCTCGCCCTACTGTGCACCTCGTCACTCACAAAGCGCCACCGCCACCACTCAATTAAAAGCACCACCAACAAAGATCAGCAAACGGTCCTCTCCCACCCTCGCATGAATCATTTTGACCCTTTTGCATAGGATACATTGCATTCGAAATATGTTCACAGAAATATTCTGTTTTCCATACC
Organism: Ixodes ricinus; assembly: GCA_037355805.1. NCBI lineage: Eukaryota > Metazoa > Arthropoda > Arachnida > Ixodida > Ixodidae > Ixodes > Ixodes ricinus. Next base: position 123,867 of record JAZHYW010002092.1, read on the forward strand.
GTGACCTTACAATTAAGCGATTCGCAAAGCATTATGCCATTCAAATCGTATGGCTAATCGTTAGGCTACTGAACGGCTCTTCTCGAGACGCATAGTACAAAACGTTTTTTTGCCACAGAATCAGTCATCGCACGTCAATGCGATCCCATGCTCGGTAAAGCTTTATTCTGGAGCTTTGTTCCCACAAAATGGTAATTGGTTAAACTATCGAAGATGACCGCAGCAACGAAACACGGACCATTCCAAGGCCAGAGAATGCCTTCGCCCTCCTTAGAAAGTCGCAAAGGGAGATCCTGCCATTGGCAAACTAGTCCTGCGGCAATTTTTGTTTTCTTTTTTTAAATGTGCGGGTGCGGTGTTGCGTGGCTTGAGGGCTTTCCTACCAGGCACAGATTTTTTTTTTCTTAATTTCAGTTGTGAATCATCGGATGCAAATTATGCTTATCTAGCATGCTCTGTAAGGATATTGAATTATTTCCAACCGGCGTCGGAGTGATCGTACAGATCTACGATCATTGTATATTTGCCTATGTGTCGTCCGCCATGCCGTGGATTAGCATGCACTCTAGATGTCATTCTCCAAGTAGCATTTCAAGGCGTAATAAAGCTTCAGGTGCCTGGACTTCATAATGTCACTTGTTCCTTTATTTCGGTTTCCCGTGAGTGTATGCTGAAATTATTGCTTTTCCCTAGCCAGATTATGTACAAGGTTAAAATGAGAAAAGTAGTTTTGAAAATGGTCAAAAACAAAAAGTATGTTTTTAGTAAGTTTGAAATGGGAGAAAGTTTGAAATGAGAAGAAAAGTCTTTGAGAATGGTCAAAACCAGAAAGTGACCTGTGGCAGAAGGTGCTCCGACTGGCCAGCATAGTAACAATGCCCCAGCATCTCCTTTAAACTAATGCCTTCAGAAAAAAAAAAAAAAAGACGTTATGATTTCTTTTTTTTTTTGTGGTGGGGGGGGGTATTTTTCAAGAAATGCAACGAAATACATTTCATACTGATTGTATCGCGATACAAAGAAACATTCGAAATGTATTTTGATACAGGTATATAGATACTGGTAAAAAAAATGCATTGCGGTACAGAAATACAGATACGAAATGTATTTCTGAAATACTATCGCGATACATTTGTATCGCGATACTGCCCAACCCTGTTGTGAATTACAGGCGAAACACCCGAGTCAAAAGGAGCTTTCGTAGATCGCATCTTTAGCTCCGAATCTCGTAGTGGACGCTGCTACTGAGCATGCGCACCGCTAGCTTTGTCCGCACAATTCCAGGGATCATTTCCGGAGGCCGTAAGCTAGCGGGATGGCGGGTGTGGTTGCAGCTTTCGGTGCCTTATCAGCTTGCAGGTGAACGGAGTGCACCTACATTCTTTCTCTTAAGTACAATATTATATGTTTACAAGGACTACCAGAATACGGGCGTATGAGAAATGAAAAGTAGTGTTGCAGAACATTTTGAAAAATATCAAAATTGTTTCTATTGTTTTCTGGATAAGTGCACGAGAAAAGTACCGTGAAAGTAATTTGTAACGTAACGAGTAAAACAATCCGTTACTTTTCAGTGAAGGTAATTTGCAACAGCAATCCATTACATTTGAGATTCGGTAATTAGTAACTAATCCATTACAATTTTCAAGTAACGAGCACAAGTCTGGCAGTTAGCCACACTCTGGTGGCGGGAGCCCATGGACTCCCGGCCCCCTGAAAAAAATCACACACACACACACACACACACACACACACACACACACACACACACACACACACACACACACACACACGCACGCGCGCGCGCACACATGCACGCGCGCGCGCGCACACACGCAGATGTATGTTTGTGTGTGTGTGTGTGTGTGTGTGTGTGTGTGTGTGTGTGTGTGTGTGTGTGTGTGTGTGTGTGTGTGTGTGTGTGTGTGTGTGTGTGTGTGTGTGTGTGTATTTTTTGTTTCCTTCTGTTTGAGGGTAGGCCAGGGAGGACGAGGAGGATACGGTGACAGCCCCATAACGCAACGCGCGCGGTGTTTGTTTCAACGTGAAACATTTTTGGCTAGTTACTCCGGATTTCGTGATGCCACATCTCGTGAAGCCGTGGCCACACAGTTTCCCCGCTAAATTTAGCTGGAAAATTAACGCCACATGAACTCAACACCAATTCAGTTTCCCTGCTATATTTTGCTGGAAAATTGACATCACATGACCTCAACGCCAATTCCTGCCTCGTGACTTATACACGAAGTTGGTTTCACCGCGAAATTTAGCGGAAAAACAGAATACACAATGTTGCATTATTGGACATCAGAGACCTGCACACCAATTCAGTTTCTTCGCTAAATTTAGCGGGGTATTGAATTAGTGTATAGGTCTGTGAAGTCTCATAATGCAACGCGCTCGGTCACGCCAACGGCGACGACGACGACGCTATACGCGGAAACGGGCGCCTAAGAGCTGCGCTCTAAACATTACATACAAGCACACCGCGGTTCTTCACACGATTTGTAAACAGACCGCTGTAGAAAACGGACGACGGGTCGGCACTGGCTTTGTTCCCCTAACGTATGTGCATTTTGCTCCGAATCTGCGCAGCCCCGCTGTCACCGGCCGCAGGACTGGGCTCTTTCGCACAGCCAGCTGCTGAAGAGGAAGTGCTGAACGACGACTGCCGTCTTCAGCTGGTCCTTGCTGTCCGGGAGGGCCAGATGACCAGCGAACAAGCTCTGCACAGGGTGAGTTAACCAGTTGCTCGCACCTCTATAATCACCGACACCTTAAGAAAGGCAGGGCGTGGCGAGTCCCGCGCATCTTATTATCGCTCCTCAGCCAATCAGATTGCGGTATTCGCCGATTAGAACGCCGAAGAACCAATCACGAGGCGAGGAGCATTATTCAAATAGGCCACACCCTGCGTGGCTTAGGCTGTCAGTGATTATGCGGAGCGCAAGTTCGTCTGCTTCTAGTGCAGGTGTTGTGGTGACGTCAGAACACCGAGCTCTGATTGGCTCCGATTGGAAGGATAGTGGATAGACCTCAAGGCAGCTAGCACTGAGGTCTACGCACTATCCCTCCGTCAGAGCCAATGAGAGCTCGGCGTTCTGACGTCACCGTAAGACTTGCTGAAGAAGCAGACGAACTTGCGCTGCGAATACTCCGGTCGCCATATAAGCTGAGACTGCAGTGGAAGCTACGATCGCGTTGGACCGTTGGACCCGTCATACGTCGATCCTTCGCCACGTGCTCACGGTGTCGCCCACATCCTGGCGCGGAGGGGTGGGTCAGGGGATGAAAGGGAGGCGGTTGATTGGTCCGGCGACAGCGTAGCTCGCACCGCAGTGTCAGCTTAAGGGTAGCGTGCCCGGATTTGAGTGGGTTTCCAATTGCTCGATCGGCGTCACGTGGTTTAGGCCACTTTGGCAATACGAGGTGCGAGGAACAGACAAACGCGTCGATCGTCTGCAAGTCACCAAGCTTTGCTCCCTCCACCTTTCCGCCAGCTATCCTCCACGCAATTCGACGACGCACGCATGCGCACATGCACCCAGTCTTCGCAGGAGGCGTCCACCATTAAATCGCAGACGCTATCTACAGCTTGAGTTGCCTGCCCCTCTCTCCTCATATCTAGGCTCTCTACGCAACTTCAGAGGGGGCGACGCCACCCAGCGGCGAAGGCGTGACAACCTTTAGAGGCGGGGTGCTTTCGTCTGTCAAAATGTGCAGCGAAAACTTCCGCGGCCTGGCGGCGAAAATGTGGATAGGAGGAACGGAGATTGAATGCATACCATTAGAGTCGCAAATATGAAAGGATAACACGTACGGGAAGCTGTCATGTGGGGCTTTCAAAGATAGGCGTCGTTATGAAACACCCGCATCGTTCGGTAGGTCAGTCGGCGAGGTCTACCCTTCAGGCCCGTGGCCACACAGGTACCGCATTTTATACGAAATACCTGTTCCCGGAAAAATGCCATTCTTTTCAATCCTGGGTCTCGCATTAGTTTCCAGCTGATGCACGCCGTTTTGCGCTCTCAGCTGAGCAGACGTCATTAATATATTACTTACTGCTACATGCGGAACACATGGTGGCACACGCACGGACTAGGTTACGTCAGAGTGATGCGCAGAGTTGTTTAATTTTGACGTCACTCCGTGGGAGCTCCACGGAGTATAGTTAGTAATTATCCTGTGTTAGTGTACGCGCGCGCGTGTGTGTGTGTGTGTGTGAGAGAGAGAGAGAGAGAAAGCGAGAAGGACGGTCATGTGAGTCACTGACGCTCCACAGATTGAAGGATGATTATTAAAATAAAATAAATTGCGAAGGTCGAAGGATTGAAAACCGTTTACCTTCAATCCTTCGACGATCAACCTGTCTGTCAATTGTCGGCCGACACCGATATTTTGTATCTAGGTCAGGGTCCACAGTCGACGGTCCGTCGGTAAGGCTTTGTCTACGTTCCCCCTTAAAATTTTAACAACAAAGGAGTTCCAGAGAAACCTCGGAACGACGGCCTGTGATTCGTTGAAACACGCATATTACAAGTCTCTTATGAAACATTTGCCCCAGGTCCCTGAGATACTTTCGCTGTTATACTTCCCTGAATACCATGCACACTTTGTTGCGTCATGGAGCGCAGCTGCTTACAGGTGTCTCCAAAAACTCTGAAAGCCAATTAACGTAAATTGAAATCCACCAATCTCACTATTCGCGACTCCAGTGAACTATAGGGGACGTGCTGGTCAGGTAAAATGGCAAACAAAAGGAGGTCATTTTCGTCGTTCAGCACGCGGACCACCATAAATTTATTGTACTGCAGCGTGAAATCCACGTGTTCCGTATGTAGACGCTGCGCATGCGTCCACAGCTCAGTGACTCAGCATTTTTCACCCGGGTGATAGGCGATGGAAAGGTCTATAGGAAGCTGGATCTAAAGGCGGGAAAACTGGAAGACCTCGCTGCCGTTCTCACCACGGCAGTGACTGTACAGTGATAAACTGAGGGGAGGGTGAGATGGGTGCGCGGCGGCGACGTCAAAGCGCCGAGCTCTGTTCGAACGCTTTCGAACACCGGCGTCCGATTTGCGAAGAGCAGACGGCGCGCTTGTTCGCTCTAATTGGAGGGAGAGAGCGGATGGAGACAAAGGCAGCTAGAGTTTGCATCTACCCAGTAATCACTCCAGTCAGAGCTTTCCCACGAGCGCTCATCTCCCCCTCTCCCTCAGTTTCTCACCGTACAGGAACCTGCATCTACAGAGGTGACCCATTCGGCGAATGAGTGCTTTCCTAGAATCTGTTTTTCTTGACAGCGACTGACTCATGGAGGTTCAAACTGAGTAGAGCAAGGCCGACTGATCATGTTGGAATGTCGGGAAAACAGACAGTCGTCGAGAGTCGCACAGGTGTCGCACACATGTGCTCCCACGGCGCACACCGCGCGGTCTGAGCCGAGGAAACATTCCATCGCGCAGTCATGGGCAAGCGATTCAACATTACACCATCTGCAGCGTCCTGGAGATTGGCTATCATGCATGTATGTAATCGGAAATCTCTCGATACGGCCTGCCTTCGCTAAGGTTCCTTGATATGCACGCTGGGCGATATATCGGATGGGACGCTTCTTTCTCTATTCGTTTTGTTTCATTTTGCCCTGGAGCACGTGACAAAGCGTCTCCCGGCGCCAGTTCTTGGCATTGAGGAGTTTCAGTAGGTCGTTTCGACAACGCCGATGCCTGATACTTCGCTGACGCTTTTGCCAGTGCATCGTATGGTTATCGGTATCATAATTGGAGGTACCGGAACGATCTGTTAAAACGCCCTATTAGAGAGTCTTAGTAGATATTTCCGATAACCCCGTTAACGATTCCCGATAACGACATGTTGCTTGCGCAAAGTCGGCGCGAAGTATCGCGCGTATCGTTATCGGAGTCATTGGAACTACCTATTAGACTTCACTATTGACGATGCTACGGCGGTATTTTGTTTCCCGACATTTCTTTTCTACTTTCTCCGTGGGCGCGTGCCATGTATCGCATCATGTAGGACGAAGCAGCGGGAGTTTGGGTTGTAATTTGATTGCCTTGTTTTGCAGCTTCGGCAGCGGGAGACACTCCGATTTCGGAACCACCGGAACAGGGAAGAGGTGAGTCGTTTGATTTGCGTGGAAAGGACACCGAACCCTTCGACTTTTTCGGGTGCATGCTTTAATACGCACGCGCTTAAACGGGATAGAAAAAGTGGATGACGGTAGTCTAATTTGTTTACCCTAAACGTCAGCGTGCATAGCCTGGAATAAGGAATCATTACAATAAGGCTTTGTCGCGCGTATTAATATATGAAAAATAAGTTAACATCTTCGCGAGTGTCGGTATTTGCTGCCCTATCAGAACTCCGCGCACGCAATATAAAATAGCCTAGTAAAAAAAAAAAAAAGTGTATTGGCTGGGACGGGACGAGCCATCCCAGCTAATCCAACGCTGACCACGCGTCACGTTACAACGCCCCCGTCGCGTCGCTGTGCCCCTCCCGATGGTCACGTGACTCTGGTACAGCCGAAAGATGAAACTGAGAAAGGGGTGCCCTAGCTACTGTACCTAGCCGAAAGCCCGACCTTTCCACCTTTTGGCGGGAAGGGGGGGGAGGGGGGGAGGGAGGGAAGAGAGCCAGGTAGGCACGTAAGTGGGGAGCGAGGGAGAGTACAGAAAAGGGTGCAAGTCGGACAGGTACTCCGAAATTCCCTCGCTCGCACCCAGATGGCAGCACCTGTCGCGGTCGGACTGCTGCGACTGCACGTTCCGTACGCGGAAGTTGGGGCCGCGTCCACTGCTTCCTCCAGCTGCGCGCGTGGTAGCGGGAGCGGAGACCACCGCTCTAGGCTGTAGACAGATATCAAGTTCGCTCTCTGTGCGTGCGGGTCGTCCCCCCGCACTTGGAGTTCGTCCAAACCACGGAGTGGTGTGTGTCGGTGATGCGCGCTGGCTTCGCGCAAGTTCATGTGCCACCGTCGAATTCCCGCTGATAATCATGGACGGCCCCGTCAAGAAGGTGAGGATGTACCGTGTCATTAGACTGAACCGCACTCGCGGAGTCCGTTTATTAACTGTCAGATTGGTTATTGTTGTTTTTCAATCCCCCCCTTTTTTTTTAATATTTCATATTGTAATTTTTTGTCGAGGATTTTTAAATTTTATGCGTGTGTGTGTGTGTGGGGGGGGGGGGCGTTTATGATTATGGGCATTTTCATGTATATTCTGGATCCGTTTTGAATTTCCTAGCCTTCCGGGGAAGCTTGGAAATTCGTGTGTTTTAGGTGTGGTGCTGTGGGATGTTTTCTGACCCGGATCGTGCCCCAGCGACCTAGCTGCGCCGTGATTTCCCGGCTGCGGGGAAAGTGAAAAGGATAATTGTGCGTGCGCGCACTGTTTTCTCCACAGCAAATTGTTGTCTTTTTCTTTTTTTTTTATCAGGGGTGGACGACGGTCGCGTGTTTTCTTTTTTAGTTTCCCGGTTCAGGAGTTTGCGGCTATCGGAGGACACTGCACGCGACTGGTGGTTTCGCATCCGATTCGAGGAAGTTCTGGCATCAAAATAGAATCCGATTTTCGCTTTCACAAGGTTGCCGTGACACTTGTCCAGTCGCTCAAGCTGGTTTATTTTTTACTTGTTTTGATTATGTGGCGTTAAGATTGTGTGCCGTTTGAGTAGGTCGGGACGATTTATTCCGAGAAAGGGAGGTTTATGAGTCACTGGCGTGCACACCTGCACGCATTAGCGAATGAATTGTTATTCTTCTAAGTTTGCATTATAACATAGCTCGTGTTCTTTGATAGGTGGATTAATAAACGGGGTCGCTGGGGTGCAAGCAGTTCAGATTTCACGGGTTTTAGAAAGTTCATTCACATCTCGGATTTCCTTTGTTCGCTCATTCAGGCTGGCCTTCCCCGACTCCATTGTTTGCCTAGCAGTCTCTTTTATATTTTTTCCGTGAGTACTCTAGGGGCATCACGTGATTCGTTTTGGTCTTCTTTGTTTTACATCGTCTGTCTGGAAAGGCCCGAGCGGCGCACTGCGCTTGCACAGCACTTTATGTGTTTACATGAAACTTCGCGGCGTACACGATTCAGTTTCGCGGGCGTTGTTCCCAGCGCTCTCTCAGGATTTCCTGAAAGTTTTTTTTTTTTTTTGCATGCATTTATTGATAGCTTGCGAAGAGTGGACATGTGGAGATAGCCAGCAGGCAATAAAACACGATAGAACGTTCCGATAACGATAAGATGCATGCGAAAAGACGTCGGCGGACTATCGGGTATCATCATCGGAGTCATCAAAACGATCTACTAAAACTATCTTGAGCCGGCTCCCTGAAAGAGGCTAGGCTGAAAGAGGAAGTGTTTGTGAGGCTCCTTGTCTTTTCTTCGCCAGAGTGACTCACGAGCCCGAGGACAAGGACTTTGGCGCTTGATGTCTCATCTTTAAATCTCAAATTCTGTTGGTTTTATTTACCCTACACCAACAGTAATCGCCCCCCGCCTGCAAGCTTATCGTCCCAGCGATACTACTACGTTCGTAGAGACGATGGCATACGCCGTGGAGGCTGAGCGGCCCATGTACCACCGTCCTCTGGAACCTGTCGCAGAACTTCTTCGCGCGGAAACGGCGCAGGTTCCATTGTGATATATTCCTTTCTTCTCCTTTTTCGCCCCCTCCATTCCCCGCTGTATTTGTGTCGTCCCAAACGTCCTTGTGCCTCCGTCCCTCCCCGTCGCGGTCAGCGCAGTCGTAGGACGCCCTCAACCAGCTCAGCTTTCCGGCAAAAACCGCCGGTGCCCTTGGAAAGCGTCGGCCCCGCATTTCCCCTTCGCTGACGGGCCCTCTTTCCTTCAGGTGGTGCGCTTTGAATCGTCTGAACCCTGCCCTTCTTTTCGTTCATCGTCGGCTTACCTTTCCCGATTTCTCTGAGTTCCGAACAAAGGTTCTGTCTCGCTGAGTACCCGTGCATGCCTCCTGATGCCAAGACGAACCCAGTGTGCTATGCGCTCTCGTGAGCGGGGCGAAAAAAATAAGTTTTTTGACGAAGGTTGTTTGTTACCACGAGAGAAGTTTCATAATGCGGTATGAACTCGGTCGAAGTGGCTGTCACCCCGTACAATATTGACCGACGGTCATCGTGTGTACCCCATTCCAGTTTACGCTATTTCTGATCGTGTTGTCCTTTCTTCGGGTGGGCGACGACTCGGTAAGGCCGCGGACTTCTCATTTTTACGAACTTGGGTGCCTAAGGATTCTCACAATGGGCACCAAAACAGCGTTTGGAGAGTTCAGTCAACGTTCGGGTAGAAGACGCGCTACCGGACTTGTGGTAACCGTGCAACCTGTTTGGTTTGTTCCACTGAGCTGTGGGGAGACCGCTTGAATTTCGCAAGCATTGCTTCTCTGCGCATTGTAAAAACCCCGAAGTTTGTACATGTTTGTAGCCTTTCTCCTTCCTCTCGCTCCTCTTGACTAGCCAAAATAGAACACGCATTTTTTTCCAAAACTGATTAGAAGGGCGAAAATTAACTTGTCGAACCTTAAAGTTCGCCGCATCCCTAGAAATAGCCCAAAAATAACCAAGCAACCACAAAGGTTCGACGCCAACTAGAAGAAAATTTAGCCCAATCTGGTAACACGGAGCAAGCTACTGCCGGATATGTAGCCAATGGCCCTCTTCTGGCCGAGCAGAGAGGGAAGATGGTTTCTTTGTATCAACGGTATCGACTTCTGGACCGACTGGACCCAAGACAACCCATGATGTGGACAAGAGTGAAGTTCATGGTAGCAGCGGCTCAATAGGCAAACAGGATGTAGCTGACGTTTTGAGTGTCGGACCCTAGCCACTGCGACCCAGTCGCGTGTCAAGGGCAGCACATACTGTAAACGACGTAATTTTCGCGGGCTCAAATTTTCGCGAATCGGGCCAAAGCTGAAAATTGGAAAATTTTCGCGGGGTTCAATTTTCGCGAATCGAGTGTAGCTTCCGTAGCGTTCACATATTGCCCGAATTGTTCGCGGGACTTATTTTTTCGCGAATTGAGGCGATTCGCGAAATTCGCGAAAATTAGGTTCTCGCGAAAATTTAGTCGTTTACAGTATTTGGAAGAAAAAAAGGTGAAGCGGATGCCAGAAGTTCATTCTTGACTGGAACGTTTACGCGGCCATGCTTTGTCGGCTCTGCAACGCTTCTCTGCAGAGTCCATCGACTGAGAAGGGACCGAGTTTTAGTAGATCGTCCCGATGACTCCGATAACAATATCCGATACTCCGCCGCCGCCTTTGCGCATGCGCGGCGCTAGACTTCCCTGCAGAGTCCCGGATGTCGCAGCGGGTTGCGGAGAGCGTTGCGGGACAGCGGAAGCGATCTCTGAAAACTCCCTAATATTTGAGATATCGAACGATCTACTAAAACTGCGTATTAAGTCGACTTGCCTAAATCGGTTAAAAATATAGCCTACTTGCGCAGAGAGGTCCTCGCTCGGAGAATAGTGAATTTTTACTGCGGTTTACTGAATGCCTATCGGAATTTATTACGCACATTTTGTTTATATAATGTGGCAGTGATCATGTATCTCATCGTCATCTGATCCAGTACTTCGATGATCGCAGCAGAGCGATAAGGTATAGTCACTCTATTGACCCCGATTCCTTATCGTGTGTACGCCGGTCAGTACGAGAGAATTTGTGCGTGATGGATTCGGGTCAGAAGCTGGAGTGCCCAAATCTTTTAGTGGTCGTTGTAAGCGGTATGTACAGTTAAAAGTGTTAGGAAAACAAAAGATATCATTAAGGTTGCTGGCTGGGATGTGCTGAGTGCCTAGAGCTCCAAAGACTCGAAGGGTCGGATTCTACGCACAGGGTCCAACGCGTTCTAATACCAAAACAATTTTTTTAGGGTTGTGGTTATGGTAGTGATTACGTGTGAACAACTGTAAGAAGGCGCTTGTAAGTTCCGCCTTTCTGCGCTGAGACGTTCTGTTACCGGCATTGGAAGTTTGTGGTATCTCATTGAGAGTTTAAAGCACGTGTATCTTCGTTCTGCGGCGCAGAATGATGAAACTTGGACGCTTCCCAATCAGTCGATTAGTTTCAACGTTGCATCGCGTCAGCGGCAGCTATCGAGGTAATCAGACGGTTATCTTCCTGGAGTTTTCCCCCAAACACATGTCCAGACTTTTTTTTTTTTAGTCCGGCTTTTTTAGTTACAGGGGATACAAGGGGGGAAAGGGGGGGGGGGGCACGAGGTCGAGGGATTATGTGTCTATCTCTAGGAAGCGATGCGATTGCCAAGTTTTGCGTGCGCGCGTATTCGCGTGGTGCGAGGAGGTTCAGGCGGGACATTGGCATCGAATGTCAGAGAGGGAACGCACATTGAAATCCAGCGCGCCGCCGTCCGGAGCGAAATTGTGTCACGTCGCGGACTGGTCGCTCTTCCTCGGCGTTTTACGGTCCCTGATCGTTTCCGCGTCGTCCACGCGCGCTTGTTGTTTCCTCCTGCTTCGGCCCTTTCGGTGTGGCTGTGTTCGGCGTCTGATTGAGCAGCGAATTGTGTTCCCCCTCTCTCTCCGTTTGGAGCGTTCCGGTTTTTTTCGCGTCCCCACGAAAGGAACGGACGAAGCGGCCTAGTTTTGGTGCTGGTTTGAATATTTTTTTGATTATTATTGTTTGGCAACGAAAAGCAAACGTTTGTATGGGGGTATTTGCTTATGGTCTTACGAAGAGTTTCTTCACGGCGGGTTTCTGCTGATGGCGTTGGGGACGCAATCGTTCTAAGTGTTTGTTCTGTTGAACTAGGGGCGGGCAAGCTAAGGTATCTTGGCTCGCACTGGGATGAAGCTTCTTCGCTCTTCCCCCCCCCCCCCCGGCCCCCTCTATTTTTCTTATTGCCTTTGACGCACTTTCTGCTCTAAAGTCACTTGTTCTTGACCACAAAGTCCTGCGATCCTATCGTTACAGGCCCTTATTAGCGAGTTTTAGTAGATCGTTCCGGTACCTCTGATAGCGATACCCGATAACCATACGATGCATGCGCAAAGGCGTCGGCGGAATATCGTCATCGGAGGTATCGAGGCGATCCATTAAAACTCCCTGTTGTCAACAGAGAGTTAAAGTGCAAACGAGAACGAAACAAAAAAACTACTAGTTATTACTTTAAGAATTGTAGTAAAACAAGTCCGGCTCCTCGCGCAGCATTACTCATTTCCTCTTATGTGCATAATTAAGATATATGTAGGTGCATTTTACATCAGGTTTATCATATATGCTATCCTTATCACGACGTACATGCTTCAAACGCCAAAAACATCGCGTCTCCCTCCGACATCCAAATCCTGTAAGAACGACTTCGCGCGGCGTATGAACAATGCGCAAAACTTCCTTCTTTCTTGAGGAGAAAACAAATATTGTGTCGTGCTTTTTTTTTTCTTTTTTTGGTCTTGGGGTTTTAGTTCATGTTTCCTATTGTCCTTGAAATCCGCAGGCCACTTACTGCCCTTGAAAAGTGAACTTGAAGATGGCGTTAGCGAAGGGCATCTGGCAAAGCTCGCGCGAAGGCTAATCCGCCTTTTATCCTTTCGTAGAACGATACCTTACGGGGGGGAGGGAGGGAGGGAGGATGAGGCGCGAGGGGCTTGGACGTCTTCTGTATCATGTCTGGATAAATTCAGTACCCCCGACATGTTGCAAAACTACACTCGCGCGCAAAAAAAAAAACGAAAGAGAGAAAGAGATTTAACGTTGACAGTAAACAAAACAACCTAACCATTCAGCTCCCTGGTCAGTTCTCTCTTTGGGTAAGTGCCAACATTTCTCGGAGAATAAAACATGGCATCGTGTTGTTGTTTGAACTTTGAAGATCTCAACAACACCGTATACACACAACATTACCGCACATCGACTGTTTTTCGTTCTTCGCGCATTTCAAGTTTCTCTAGTACTGATGTAAGGGGTACAATTACTCGAACACATAACCGCGACATTGAAAACGGAAGGCTCGGCTATTTATACGCGTTTTCACCTCAAGAAAAAAGGAAATTTTGCGCATTGTTCATACGCCGCGTGAAGTAGTTCTTACAGGATTTGGCTGACGCCAGGAAAATGCGATGCTTTTGGCGTTTGAAGCGTTTACGTTTTGATAATGTAACATAAATCTAATCTAAAATGCACCTACATATAGCTTAATTATTTACATAAACGGGGAAATTAGTGATGCTCCGCGTGGAGCCGGACTTTTTTGACTACGGTTCCTGGTGACAAGAAACCATGGTGAGGTAACAAGAAACAGGTAGTAATCAAGAAACCAGGTGAAACCAAGTTTCACCATGGTTTCTTGTTACCTTACCTCTCGGGGTTAACGTGGTGAAATATATTCAGCTGTCGTTACGACTCATGTCAGCCCGTCCTATGTACTTACATTGGCTTATGAAGCAAAGGTCAGCGAGCGAGGAAAGAACGTATGCGAGGCCTGCTTAGCTCAGAAAGGCATTGCCCACATTCGTGTAGTGCTCAGAGAAAAAATTAGTAAAAAAGATGACAAAAATATTCGAAAATAAGCTGTCTACTGAACATCTTGTGAAGCTGCGTGACATTCTTTGATGCCAATTTTGGCGAATGGTTTAACTGAAAGCGACTGTGATTGTTGGAAATGTTTTGCTCAAACAAGCCATGACTTAGCATGCGCAGCAGGAAATCTTCATTCTGTGCACATGTTGAAAAAAATTGTAATCTTTAATTATTTTTTCTTTCTGTAGGTACTTTAAGCCGAAAGCTCTTAACTGGTCTGATTAAAAAAGAAAAAACACAATGGAGAAGGACATACGAAGTGTTTGGGACTACATGTGCTTGTCTATTCCTGCGCAGCGTTTTTTTTATGTTTTAATGTGCTATTAATTAGCCCAACTGTCAACCTTGTTATACCTTATCCATCAATGGTGTAACCACGAAAGATTGAAGCTCATAAAGTGATCGCAAAGGCCATAGACGTTAGACAGGCCCATGGCCCGACTGATCGGGACCACGTTTTTCGCTTCATGATTGGTTTTGTCCTCATCTTTCTTTTCTGGCGACGCTGTTGACGATTGAGGGCTGGTCACGCACTGCGTTTCCCACGCTGTCGGCGTCTCTCAACGATGGGGTGGCGGGGTTTTGTGCCGTCAGTTGTCTCGAAGCATTGTGCGCGTGACCGGCTTTCTGCTTCCTAATTACTCTTGACCGCTGACGTTAGGGATTTTTGTCTCGCATTGCTACGCCCGAAATGTCCAAGTTAAAAAACTACTTTCCCAGAAAAAAAGAAAAGAAAATAACTTTGCTCTCAACTTTGCACAACGGCGTCCGTTGCTGTTGAAGGATTCCGAGTCTAGCAATCCAACGGGACAAAATATCCAATATTGGACCTTTTGACTAAGTGGATCTCTTGACTCGATGGATGTCTTGACTTTGAGATGGTAACCTAGGAGCAGGGGAAACACGGGACGGAGAGCACAAAGCTCTAGCCTTGACTCGCCGTGGACCTCTGGACGGATGGGTCTCTTGACCCATGTTGGACGTTTTGGGCCACATTGAATCTCTCGACGCGTTGGATCGCTTGACTCGTTGAACCTACTGACCCATATTGGATCTTTTGACGCTTTGGATCTCTTTGATTTGGTGGTCCTCTTGACTCTTTGGACCTCTGGACTCGTATTGGGTTTCTTGACCCGGCTGTCGCGTGAATGTTGGATTTCTTGGTCCCAAGCGCTGTCACAGACCGGGGAGCCAGGACAGCGCATCGGGGGAGCCGGTGACTAATGTGCTCACTAGACCACAACCGGGAGAGGGACTGCTCCGCTCAGAGGCCCCTCTCCCGCTGACCGCGGTTTTTTCTTGGCTGCTTGATTCTCGTACTCTCAGGAACACACTCCAAATCAGCGTAACGAAGCCGCTTCTGTTTTCTCGGAACTCGGCGTAGCGAAGCTTCTTTTGTTCTCTTGGAACTGGGCGACGGTTCTCGTTCGACAGGGTGAACAATGCGCGCCGCTTTGTTTTAGCATTCGTCACGTCTTTTGTCTCGGCTGCCGTCTTGCCGTGTCGCGCGCGCTGTTTCCGCGTTTACGGCGGGAACTATCAGGCGACCCGCCTCGACCGTCGTTTTAGGGTCGCGCACTGGGGCCTTGAGGACAATGTCGCCACGTCTAGAGTCATTCGAGGGTTCGAGTGTTGTGTATAGGAGCAAGCGCTCTGCGCGTTTGCGCTAGCGTTGCGTCTTCCACGCTAAGCAGGTGCGTCGTCGCCATGCGCGAACTCAAGACCGCAGTTTGGGCTCCGCGCACGCAGTGCGGAACACGCAACCCTAACGCAAACGCACTGTGCTTGCGTTCGCTCGTATACGCAGTACTAAAAATCACTACTGACAGGGGTGGCGAGTTTCAAGAGTCTTATTATCGCTTCGCGGCCAATGAGATGGCGGCCTTAGCCGATGAGAACGCCGAAGGACGAGTGACCGAGCGGGACGCGTAACAAAAGCCCCATCCTGTGATTCTTAGGCTAAGCAGTGCGGTGGAAACCAGGTGCTCGTTGGACGAATCTTTGATCACCACGTGAGCACGCTCCTGCCCGTACCCCCGCGCGGAGGTCAGGTGATGTACGAGGAGGCTTTTGATTGTTTCAGCGGGCGCATATTGCACTCAGCGCACTGTGAACTTGGGGGGGGGGGGGGGGGGCGGGCGGCGGTCGGGCGAGTGAATGGAGTATGGTGTCCGCCCGAGGAGAGTGCGGTGGCAATCGGTATTTGGTTCCACCGACAGCCAGATGCCCCAGCTAGTTTCTGTAGTCACGAGGTTTACGTTTCTTGCCTCCTGGTTGGTTTTCCGTCAGCTAATGGCGCAGTTTCACTCGCTGGCGTTTCTTGTGCGACGACGAGGTATACGCTCTCGGGACAGAAATAGCTAGGAACTCGTGATCCGAATTCGTTACTTACACGAGGGGAACTGGATGATGATGTGCTAAACGAGCTCGTTCAACGGGACTGCTGTTTCTTCTGTACGTAACTTACACGGGACGTCAGTCCGTTCCCGTCCCTCTTTCTGGTGGCCTGCGCAGCGCCTCGTTAACGCAGCGGAAGCTACCTTTTACGCGCCCTTTCCCTCATTATGTTTGTCAAAGTGACGTCAGTGCATGCTGTATATACGAAATGATTCAAAACAATGCTGAGAGCCTGAAAAGCTGTTTAATCATGCACGTGTGTGGATTGGCTCACCTGGGATGTTCTGGTTCTCCGAAATGAAAAGTAGTCTTTTACACTTCTAAAAAAACAAAACAAAACGTCATAAAAAAGTAAGAACGTGACTGTAATTTCTCTGCGGGTCATTGAGTCACCCGGAGGAAACCGAACAAGCAATATAAAGAGCCATCTGCGATCCCCATTGGCACCGCTAATCGACGCAACCATCAGTCGTGCGAGGGACGCCCTGATGCTGGAAAATGCGTTACTACGAACTCCTCTCTTTCCGCAATAGCTGACGTAATGGAATAGTCGCTGTGGTAACAGCCCGCGCTGGCCGTGACTGGACCGGTCGGTTCCCCGGTTTTCTCTGTCGGCGTCGGCGAGTGAGTCCCAGGGTCTTTGCAGGCCGGCGCTGTGTCAGCCGGCGGCGACCTTGTTCCTAGAAGTTGGGCGCCTGTTGCGAAGACTTTTGAGATGTCTGCTACGTTATTTGCGTGCGCCTCTGTGCTTAATTTATGTGGGCCAGTGCGGGCAAGCTGGGAGTTCCGTTTCCTCGTGCGTTAAGTCCTGTGGCATAGTCGGTGGATTGGTGGATTTGGAGTAATCTGGAAGCACTTTTTTTGTTAGTAATTGACGGTGTTTAGTTGCCCTCCGAGCCGGGCGCTAGTGAAACCACCGGCAGTTCGATGCTTCTCACGGAAGTCGTGAGCCTCCTGTGCTTCTTAGTGCATTCGGTCGATGTTTCGGTTCACGCTTTCTTACGTTTCTAACTGGGTTTTTCATAATCCCCATTTTACATCGGATTCCGAGAATGAAGCATTTGAACGTCGGACATACACTCTGGATCAACTATGAACCCCGAAATTTTCATACTTCCAATGACTTCCGAGAAGACTTCTCGGGGATCCGCTTGCGCTCTTATTGCGCTAAAAATACGTACACAAGAGAAAGGACAAACACGGGCGCAGATCACAAGACAGAATTCAGCAGACACTGTTCAGACCAACGCTCGGAAGAGTTAGAAAGCATGTCGACGGCTCGCTTCCAGGACAAGCCGCTTACTTCCGGTGCGTTTATACCGGTTTGCTCAATGCGCCATCCAGCCCCCTAGTGGAGATCAGTGGTACCTTCTTGGGCGTATAAGCCTGCGCTCGCATCTACCGCACTAAAAGTGGGAGCATGGAGCGCTTCAGGATCGCTGAAACTCCACCGAGGGAATTCCAGATTAGTTGGGCTGCGATAACACAACTGGAGAACGACGATTCGGTCGTAGCGGCATCGCTGCGGCACAATGAAACCCCATAATCCCAGAAATTTGTCCGTCCCGGCATTTCACCGCGAAACCTAGCGTGGAAATCGGTATCACGGGACCTGCCGTCATGTGGCGTAAAGTCACGTGATATCACGACGTCCGCGACGCCAGGTCACTGACACCCCTCTTCCCGGAAACGATTGTTAAATGTTTTCTAAGCAAGTTCAAACGACCGTTCCTTAAATTCTGAATTCTATAAATTATAGGACTAGGAAGATAAAGTTGGCTATAGTTGGTTACAAGTCAAGAAGGTAGCAGCAAATGCCCCTCAAAGGGAATCATATATCCCTCCGCCACCTCCGCATCCAATAGCGTCCCATCGTTTCCGTGACGTCGCGGCCAACGCGCAAGTAGGGTCTTGCCCTCCTGTACACAGTGGCGTCACGAGGGTCAGCAGCACCCGGGGCGGTAGCCCGCCGCGACCCCCCCCCCCCCCCGCCTCTCGCGTGGCTCGCCGCGACCCCCCGCCCCCCCCGCCCGCTCTCGTGGCCCGCCGCGACACCCGCCTGAGCGCTGCACCCGGGGCGGTCCGCCCCCCCCCCCCCCCTTGTGACGCCACTGCCTGTACATACTTGCTTTATCTTTCAAATTTGACTTAGCATTGTGGAAGCCACGAGAGGGAGATTAGAGTTTTCCCCTCCGATGGAAACAAATACGACTGTCGGGGATTAGGCTCCCCTCCGATGGATACAAGGGCTGCTTTCCGGGGCTCGGTTCCTCTCCGATGAATACAAAGGTCGCTTTCTTAAAAAGTGGGGGTCGGAGACAAGTTGGCATCACTCTGTAGCCAGTATCTATCCATTGAAGCGGAACAAGGAGCGTTTCCAGTGAACTCTTCTTTCGACTGCGGAGGGATTTGAAACCGGCGCATCACGCTTGTGGGGAGCTCCTCGTACCTGTTGCGTGACTTGTAACCGACTATAGTTTTTTTTCTTTCTTGTCGTTCAAGGCGCGTAATGAATACTGGAAACACGGCAACGACATCAACACATCCGGTGATGTGTTAAGGTGCAGATCAGGGCACTGGTGGGTAGCTTTACGGACATTTTCGAACATAGCTGCCCTGTTAAGTTCGTGATAGAATCGTATTTATTTTAGAAATAGCTCGCTGTTCACGATAAACAATCAGAAGATGCAAAGCCAGGTGTCGTGAAATTTCGACCCCCGGTGTCCGAGAAAACAAAAGCATGAAGTCGTCGCATGCTCGCATTCCATTTCGTTTGTTTCCTAATCCTTGAGACGGCCTTGCCAGTCTCCTCGAATGTCAACAGGCAGGTCAAACTCCGACAGAGAGGCTTCGTGGCTCCTATGGTTTATTTTGTATTTTTTCTAGTTAAGGTTTTGGTTTCTGTTGCTCAGTGTTGTTTTGGTGTGAGCACGTGAGCCCGTCGGGTATCAGCTATGTCTCACGTGTCTCCTCTGGCGATGGTTTGTTGACCGGCTCTCGTGGAACTGGAGGAATTTTCGTGGTGCAGAATCTTCTTTGACTTCTCACGCGTACTGCCGTTTCCCATCGAGACCAGGCGGCACGAAATTCTTTGAGGTTACGTCATGCATCCGCCGTGTCACGCCGTCTTTCAACGTTGCGTCAGGCGGCCTGTCCAAGGTCCTCCCTCGGTCCAAAAATACGCCTCTTACAGCCTTCGCCAGCTCACGTGAGCCACTTCCCGCCGCATTTATATCTCTCCTCCCCTTTTTTATTTTGTTCTCTCCTCAATGTTGTCGGCTATCGGTGTAGCCTATCGGGCCGCTCCTTGCACTCAAGGGCCCATAAAGATGTTGAAACTCAGTTTAATGTGCTCTCGGTAAAATGGACACATCCGTCTTTCCAAAAGAGCCTTCGTAATGTGAGCTGTCCATAATAACGAGACAAAAATGCACGTATTCATCCACTTTGCTCCCGAAAACAGTGTCTACACAGCGTGAAATCCATATTAACGTAGTACATGGTTCTATTTGCATAGACAGTTTCCTGTACGAAGGCACCGCTTAATCGATGTACGTACTGTGAGTGCGAGATTTCGAGCGGCCGCAATGCCACCGCGCAGGCTAATTTTCCTCCGTTCTAAACGTTCAGGTGACCAATTTGGTGATGGAGTCGAGATAGAGCGGCGCTGAATATCTACTAGGTTGCGATGTCGGCGTCCCAAGGGCAGTCGGTGTTCCGGGATCCTTGCATGTCCGCGTGGCCACAGGGCAGCGCAGATTGATCGGAAGCATCAGTGGCTCGTAAGCAGCGGCGGTAGGTATAGACGTTTGCAAGCTGCAACGCCTCGACAGCTAGTGTGGCCCCCGTGGATGCAAAACACTTTGTTTGGGCGCCAGTCTGTAAACCGTGAGTGCGCCTCAACAATGCTTGACTCTCAGGTGATCTACCTACACCAACAGCAAGATGGCGGCACCCAGAGGCCGCACTGGCAAACGTCGGGAACCGAGTAGGACGGAGAGAGACCAGGCTGGCTTTAAGCCTCTTGCGACGGCGTAAGACCAGATGCGCTGCTGCGAGCAGGTCCTGCGCCGTCGCAAGAGACTCAAAGGCCGGTCTTGGCTCTCTTGATCCTACTCGGTTCGGCATCCCAGCGTGGAAATGGGAAAGGAAGAAGAGGTCACGAGGAACACGAGCAAGAGGAAGCGACCGCGACGAAAAGAGAGACAAGATTCAACTACGACAGAAACGAATATAAACGCGAATATAGCCCCCTTGTAATAAATTATTTCTCAAAGTTTTCACTAAATCGTTTTACAAACCGTTCATTCCGTTCCCCTGCCTTCATCACGCCCTAGTTGCCTTCCGTCATGCTTTACCTGATAGTCTACGCTCGAGCCTCACGAGACGCCCAAGTGTTATCGAATTGGTAGAAAACTCTCACTGGAGGCGGGACAACTGAAAGACCTCCCTGTCGGTCTCATCCTGTCAGTGACCTTAGTCGTTGTCTCCGTCCTGCGTGTATGCATTCGTCTTGTTTGTTCACAACAACAGCAGCAAGTGTTGTTGTATGTTCGCAATGACAACACTTGCTTTGCTGCACCTCCGCACTTTGTGTATGTCAGGTGGCCATCGAGCACATAGGACGGCATCGAATTAGAATGCTGCACTGCATTTTTTTTTATTTTGTGGCGTAGTTTTGTGTTATTTAACGCGCATTCGTGTACCATAAGAGAGTTGAAGTCCTTTTAGTCCCTATCCCACGGAAACTTTGCGAGGTGTTATCATTGGATGCACCTTACAGCAAGTAGACCTTTTTTTCTAAAATCGCGGTACAAGTTTTTTTTTCTTCTTCAATTGTGATTATGCTAAAGGCATGGCCACGGGATGCGCGGTGTTCGCCTCGAACTTACCTACTGTCCACTAACTTAGCGGAAATCAATTATTACCGGAAATGGTGCAAAGCAAACCTAAGCAAAATATAGATATTTGTTAAAATGTATTTATTAAGTTGACCCTTTTACGTAATGCACGGTTTGTACGCGCGCACCAACTTACTGTGCTTTCAGTTGCCCCGCCTCTAGTGCGAGCTTCCGCCTTTCGACAATGCTTCGGCGTCTCTCGCGCAGTCAAAGCACGGCGGAAGGCATCGAGCTCGTGTTGGAGTCCGGGCGTTCGAAAGACACGTCCTGCCGTTCTGACTCTGTCGGGGACTATAGTTGGCGGCACGGAATGAGCGATGGAGTAATCGGCGGATGCAGCGAGCCAACCGCTACGTCGCCGTGGGCATGCCTGTGTAGCTCTAATCGGGGACATTCGTTCTCTTCCACATTCCGTTCGTTCCATCCTAAAGTCTGTGCGTTTACACTCTGCTTGCGCTCTGTAGACTCACCTGTAGGAACGCGGCGAGAAAAAACGCGAGAGAGGGGAAGACCCGCGGGAAAGGGCGAGGAGCACGGCGAGCGCCATCTGCGTTGGTTGCATCGCAATAACGCCGTCGACGCTTCGCCGCAATAACACGAGGTGACGCCTGCGCCGCTCCAGGGTTCTCGACGCCCGCAATGGCTCCTCGAACTTCCTTACGACTGACCTGAAAGATTCTATCGTGGTTGGTAGCCTTGGAAGTGGTTCCGTCGTTCCGCTATGTATGTTTTTTTTATGTGCGCACTGGAAGTTTTTTACGGAAGTATACACCATTGCAAGCTGGGCGTTATCGCCGCTGCTATGTCTCCTTGTGTGGCAAGCTCTCTGGCAAGATCGTCTGAGCTGCCTTCGTGTTCATGCAGCACACACTGGCATACCATACAGTGGGACACCAGTCACTTCGTTACGTATGCAGCTGTGCGTAGTCCACCATGGTAGGGACTTAGCTAAATCTGCGAGTTCGCACTCGCACATTTAATTTCATTCTTGCTATTCACTCGTCGTTCAGGTCGTCTAATGGGACTCCTTACTTTGTTAGTGGGATAATAATTCGTAGAGTTTGATAGGATATGAGCGATGATTGTTTTAGTTTCAGTTCCATGACAACAGTTTGTCATTTTCCTAGCTTTCATACTTCGAAAACTACGTGACCAGTGCTGCATGTTGAAAATTCAATAGGGCCTGAGCTGAGCAGTCTCTGCTGGTATTCTGTATTTGTAATACACGACTGTCACCACCAAATCTCTATGGAGAGAAAGAAAAAACGCCACACATTTTTAATATCCTTACAAAACGAAAATTAGTGCACGGTAGTCAATATTATTTTGTGATGAAACAAGACAGCCCATTATTGGGCCCAGTGTAGATAGGACACGTGGCCATTTGAGCTAGAACGACGCATGTTTTGTTCGTCTCTACAACAAACGCTCACAGTGGCTCACGCGCTCTGTTGAAAAATGATTGCGCTTCATTGCTCTGGTCTGGAGATAGACTTCCATGCTAGTTCACAGAGGCAGTACGCTAATAACAACATACCAGTTGACCGTATCTAAGCTCCTTCCGGTCTTCCCCCTGGCGAGTAGTCGAAGCTAGGAGCCGTCTGCACCAATCGCGCACCTCATTTGCGCTCACGTGACTGAAGAAACTTGGTCATGTTCGAGGGAACCTGAGGTAATCGTCGTTTCCGAAGCGCGGAACTGACGCGGATGGCTCTTCGTAGCTTCGGCTTTTAATCAGAAACGAGAATAAAATGGAGTACAGTAGAATCTCGTTAAACGGAAATCGCTTAAACGGAATTGTTGCTTAAACGAAACAACTATCTCGGAGTTGTTTGGTTTTGTATTCATGCAATGTAAAAGTAATCCCGTTAATCGGAACTCAAATTCTCGCGCCTCCGGGTAAACGGAACCGAAAACGAAACTTTGTCGCCGACATATTTTTCGCTATCGCAGAAAAGAAAAATAACTCTTGAGTAATAAAACAGTATTAAAAATGTTCTTAATATTTATTAGCTTTATTGCCCAAAGTTAGCATGTACGCATGGTTTTTGGGAGTTTTCTTTTCTAATTTTTTACGCATAGCTGGCTATGTTGGGTAGGCTTGGCTCAACAAGGCTTCTGCTCGCATCTTAGACCTAGTGTCCTACAGGGTGAAACAAGGACGACAGGCTCTTAAGTCGACCGGAAAATTCGGTCTTAACCTATCGCGCTACGACTTTGTGCAGCGTTGCCTACAGATGGTGCATTTTAATTTTTCGCAAAATTTGCAAAGAGCGAACTTACCTGAGGAAAAAGTAAAGAACGAAACAAGGCTTAGCTCCTATGGAACGCAGCAACGCCATTGGCCTGCAAACAACACGGCGCCGTTTCGCACTGGAGTCAAGAGATGGCGCAACGAACGCCGCCAACGAACGAGCATGCAGCGCCGAGAGCCGGCACTTTAGCAGACGATCCTTTCGACTCGAAATGCGGCTCGCGTTCCGCAGGCGGGGACAGTCACAGAAACAAAAACAGGCGCGGTAACAACAAGCGAACTGCAGTTCCTTGTCTGCTAAACACGCCGGCTCTCGGCGTCTTCTGCTCGTTCGTTGGCGGCAGTTGGCGTCGCGACTGCTAGCGCCATCTCTTGTTTCCCGTGCGAAACGGCGCCCTGTTGTTTGCAGACCGGTGGCGTCGCATGCGTCTCCATAGGAGCTAAGCCTTTTTCTTTCTTTACTTATTTCCTCAGGTAAGTTCGCTCTTTGTAAATTTTACAAAAAGCAATGCACCATCTGCTGGGCAACGCTGCACAAAGTCGTAGCGCGATAGGTTAAGAAACCGAATTTTCCGGTCGACTTAAATGAGCCTGCCGTCTCCTTGTTTTACTCCTGTCCTACTTTCTGCGATGGCGGCCACAAAGCGACAACACCGTGCGCTCACGTTAGAGAAAAAGATCGAAGTCATTAATGATTTCGATAGCGGTTGCTTCACGAAAACGGCGCTTGCAACGAAGTATGCCATTCCCAAAAGTAGCCTGACAAGGATTCTTCACGACAAGGAAAAGCTGCGGAGTGCGTTCAGCAGTACGCAATTTGGACCAAACAGGATGAGGCTGCGACTCCTGAGCACGAAGAGCTCACCAGGCAGACTCGCCGCTCACCAGGCAGACTCGGCGCTCCAAGCACTTAAATCATTTTTTTACAAGAGCAAGGCTCAGAAGTCCACCTACAGAACCTCTCGGCCATAGATGACGTCATTCGGATGAAGAGGTTGCTGGATCTTAAACAAACCAAGATCTCGTTTTTTCCTACTCGGTGAGTGATTGTTTTTAGAGACACCCTGGAGAGCAGGGAAAGAGGGAAATGGAGAACATGAATATTGCTTCAACGTTTTTACACGGTTTGTGTGAATATACAAAAGCAGCAATTTGGTGTTTTTGTCATTATTTTGCCTTCTACATTCACTTGCTGGTGTTTACAAATTGATGCACTTGTGGAAACAGCATTTAAGCTGGCATTCAACATTTTTAGTGTACCTACACTACATACTCTCAGTAAATGAAACTCCTGATAAATGGAACAGATTTTCCTGGTCCCTTCAGGTTCCGTTTATCGAGATTGTACTGCAAACTAGCAGCGTTTGCAACACTTTCTTAGTGCTACGAGTGCCCGAACTCAGCGGAACACGCGAAGCACTTTGGGCCGTTCCAAGGAGCGGTGGGGCCACCGCCGTCCTTGTTGGTGATGCGTGTTAGCTGTTTAAGCTGGGGTAAAAGTAGCGAGGCGACCTTGCTCTAGGCCACGATAGGCACGTAAGTCAATTTGCTAATTACATCCAGCGACAAGTGGTGCTACCAGTGTTCAAGAAAATCCGCGCGAACGTCCACGGAGGTTCCTTCTATTTATAAGTACGGGACGGTTGAAATACGGTGCTGCTTTGCTTTGCTCTTTGCCTTGATTGGTAGCCTTCTTGGCAATGTATTCACGGCACATACTGAATTGAGGGAAAATCATTCAGAATCAGCCACAATGCGTTATGAATACTTCTATACAGGTCGCGTCAAACTTCTTCACTGATTTGACCCTGCAACAATCTGCTAAGTTTTTTCAAATTCTGTTTAATTTCTGTGTCAGAAAAAGGAAACTGGAGCTTCACGGTACTGTCGGATCGTTATGTTTGGGAATATTTACGAGCTGTCTAATTTTTGAATATATATATATATATATATATATATATATTGTCTAGGACAATTAAATTTTACTATCGTACTGAATACTCCACGATTTTATTCTATTTGGGTGTTGACAATATTTTGAAGTTCGATAGGTGGGTTATGCGTGAAACACGTGTGAGCAAAAACTGCGTCGCGTCGCGCCGCCGAGCGCCATAACCATAGCAACCGTTGCTTGCCCTGTGACGCGGCGAGGCGACATTCGGCCAAGTCATAGCGTCCGCGGTGGTTGCTATTGTAACGCCTCTCGGCGGCGCAACGCGACGTAATTTTTTCTCACTTGTGTTCCACGTTTTAGTTTAGCTCCGCTAAGCGCGCTTTCCCCACGACACTGGTGTGCAGCGAGGAAGCGACATTCACAGAGCAGCCAATTCCGCAGTCCGCGCTACTCCGGGAAAGCGTCTCACAAATGTCTGCAGTAAAGACAAATGCACAGACGCGTGAGCCTAGCTCAGTAGAATGCTTTTGTTTGTACGAAAACTCGTGCATAGGAGGTACTTTCGAAAGGCCACGCGCTTGTGCCCGTGCCTTTGTCTGCACGGGAGATGTTGTCTTTGGGCGTATATTTCGTGTTTTTGCTGCATGTTTTTTTTTGTTTTTTTTTACCCCCGAGGTAAATATTTCTCTAAAACGACTGCAACTAATTACGTGACTGATATAGGTGGGGCTTCTAATTTCGACAATTTTATATACACACATGGCCAGAATCAAATTTCATAAAAGAGCAAAGAGAAAGTTTTTTCTTTATCTTTTTTTTAAGGGTTAACGAGCAGCCATAAAGGAGGAAACTCTCCCACAACTCTACATTTCCCTTCGAGAGAGAGCGAGACCCTCCTCCTCTCTGCGGGGAGTAGCTCAGAGACCCGCTCGTCTGGGGAAAGGATGAGACAAAAGTGGGAGAGGGAATGGAGGGAAGGAAACCTGTTTTGTTTTTCACTGCAGAAGACAATTTTGTACTCAAGCCTTTAGGGAGCGACTTTTTTTTTAACAAAAACGACATGCATATGAATTTTTTAGGGAGAAATGTGTAATTTTGGGTGAAGTGGCAATTATTTTCCGTCAGCAAAATATATCCTCATAACGCTTCGCCCCTGACGTCATATCCATCCTCACGTCAAATGTTTCCCTCCCAAATCCTGACCCATAAATGCGCCCCTGCACGTGGCACAGTGTCACGTGCCATGTAGTACCATGCGTATCACGACGCAGTGCGGCTGTCAACAATTCCGACACAGAAAACGTGGTCAGTTCTGCGTTTCTATCGAATCGGCGACTCTGGACACGCACATTGAACTTCCTGCTGAAGAAATTTCCCCGTTATTCCTTCGCGCTTCGTTCCAATGTCGCGTGTTCTTTTCCTTGTTGAGCTATCTACACTTCCTCTCTCCGTGAGCGGCACGTGTGCGTCGTAAGCTTGTGTTCGCAGTGTCGCGTTTTTTTTCTTCCCCTCTAATGGAGGGATGCTACCCGTAGTGGCCTAGAATGGGGTAGTAAGCTCACCGCCCTCTCTCGCTCATACTTCGAGGTGAGGCGGTCTATGTCGGAGGCCGACGGGGGCGCTGATGTCGACTCCTCGTGCTGCACCTCGGCTACGCCCGGCCAAGTGTTTGCGTTCGACTTTGGTGTTGGCGTTGAGTGAGTGATTGCAGTTCGCGTGTGCTCGTCTGCGTACCTTTTCCGTGTGGTCACTGTGATTACTGTTGTCTTGCGGTTTTCTTTTCCAACCAAAATGCAAGAATGCCTAGTCGCCGGCAAAACTACTTTTTTTGTACCCGGCTGTAGAACATGATACGCTCGCGTGAAGGACGCGCTAAAGGTGTCTTTGTTCCCTGGTACCTGAAGACAAGGAGCAACTAAAACTATGGGATAAAAACTTGCATCGAGCGGACAAAACGTTGAATGAGACCTCTGCTGTGTGCTAATTACATTTTGAACCACGGTACGTCATTAGAGATTACGTGCACGTCATCAACGGCGAAGAGGTGTGCGTTCAACGTGAAAAATCAATGCTTCCGGCCGACGCTGTTCCTACGGTTCTTACGAATCGTCCCAGCTATTTGACGAAGAAAACACCGACGCACACGCGTGCTGACACGCACGCGATCGCAGAAGCGCGTGGGAAAGGCTTCAGAAAGAGTCAACCGGAGCGCCATCTCAATATAGACATGAACCGCCTCACAAAGCAGCGCGGTGAACAGATGAACCCACTACCCTACTCTAGGCCACTGTACTACGCGTGTTTATGTTTGATTATTTTTGTCCACCAACCTCACGCAGTTATCTTTTTTTTTTTTTTCAACCATAGAAATGTGGTATGTTGCACGTTTATCCTTTCCAAAACACCATATGAGGTCGCCGTTTCTTGAACACGACCAATACGTACTCGAGTGAATGCCTGAAGTAGGGCGGCCTTTGATAATTAGCACCGCAGCTAGTAGATGGCGCGCATTCTTGGAAAGGGTTTATTGGCCCTTGTTTCCCAATGTAATTGTTGCAGGGGTTAAGGAAGCACAGTCGATCTGTGCAATGTCCGTAGATTGGTTTCCTTTCCGGGAGCAGGACGTGATCATATCGACCGTCAAAGTGGCATTCGCCTGCAGCGCTAATTAACTCACGCTTAAGGCACGTTCACACTCTTGCAACCGAGTACGACCGAGAGAGAACTGTGGCATATTAACACAGGGCAGAAGAATTCTAATGAGAATGCTACTTCTGATGAAGACAATATGCGAGAGTTCTGAGACAGATCCTAGTTAAGCCGAGATGAAACAGGGAACTATGAATATATAGTAATGCTGCTGGTGATGACAATGCACAACAAATAGTGTGGCAAAAAAAACGCGTTTTGATGCAAAAAAATATATTTTTTAGATATTTATCTGCTTTTGAAGTACGCCTCGGTGGGTAAAGACGAAGGCAGCTAGACTTTGCGTCTACTCGCTATTGTTCCAATCAGAGCTCGGCGCTTTGACGTCACCGCGCACTCTCACTTCCTCCTTTCCCGCGGTTTCTCTCCGTATGGCATTCTTTTGGTTTCGCCGTAACGGGTGGGTGCCCTTCCCTGAAACGTGAAAAATCGACAATGCAGATTTGCTTACAACCTTCTACACTCCTCTGACTTTCTGACCCCGAACCAACTGTTCGTGAATGACGCGCGTTGCGTTAGTGACTTGTATTTGACCCGCAATACCGGGTCGCATCTGGCGTCTTCCTCCCGATAACGCAGCTGACGTCGATGACATTGCTAGCTGTGTGCGAGCGATCATTATATTTCGCCGGCCACGCTCGTCGACCGCTCAGCTCTTCATACTGCGACGTGTTTCCCCTTTGTTGCAGTTGCTGAACGACTTGGCCCGAAACTTTGTCTTCAGCCAAGGGACTTCGAAAAAGGCCAACTCCGTCTTTTACACGGGTGAGTGGTGGACGTCTAAAACTCGAAATAAACGGAAACGCGTATATCACTCAGCTCCGCTGGAAGGGCGC
This sequence comes from Ixodes ricinus, assembly GCA_037355805.1. Classification (NCBI taxonomy): domain Eukaryota; kingdom Metazoa; phylum Arthropoda; class Arachnida; order Ixodida; family Ixodidae; genus Ixodes; species Ixodes ricinus. The sequence continues at coordinate 152,445 of JAZHYW010002092.1, forward strand.
GCTTACCTCGTGTACCTCGTCGTGAAAGTTGTCACCGGTAATTTATTTGTTGAGCCTCTCTTGTTACTTTCTGCGCCCCGGATGCATGGGCTGTGTCTTGGCATCTCTGCGCAGTTACCGCCTACAGACATCCGTCGTCGAATACGAGCTCGAAATTGTGGAATAAGAGGGCATCGGCAGCTCTCCAGTTCCTACACGTTTACAAGCAGCCGCGCTTCGAGAGCTAGTGTGGCCGCCGTGGATGGAAAATGGTTTGTTTGGAGCGATAAACTGGCAGCTGAAAGGGCGTTTCTTTGGGCGTTTCTAGCAACGAGGTAGAGGGTCTAGAGCGATAAACTGGTATCGCGTTCACCAGGCAAAAGTGACCCCCACTTGGCCACCACCATGCTGCACATTTTTGACCACTAGACACATGACCTTATAATTTTTGCGTCTAGATTTTATCGAAGTACCGCGCACAATAATTGCTTATTGATGTTTAATAACAGTACCGACCAGATAAGTTATGATTAGGGTTCGGAGTTTTCGGTTTAAACCAATAAAAACCGATAAAAGTACGCCGAATTTATTTTCGGAAATTCGGTTTTAACCGAAAAAGATCAGTTTTTTAGGGCCGCGTCGAGGTGGGTGGTGGAGGGGGGGGAGGAGAGAGAGAGAGAGAGAGAGAGAGGGGGGGGCTTGGCAAGGTTCGACATTGTGTGACGTCTTCGTGATTGCCCTCTTCCAAGGTTTTACATGCAACAAAAGAGGTCTTGGATTGGCCTTCGCGGGACATCTATGTCCTTTCTGTGATCGGGCCTAATGTGTCAAGTTCCCGGTCGTAAAAAAAAAGTTCGGATGTGGGCTAGTATAAGGTTTTTCGCTTCATGCACTTCAGAGGACATCTTGGAAAGCCGTGAATACCTTTGTTAACACCTTCTCTCAAACTTCCCTGTGGTTGAAAACATAAATACAATCGATTTTTTTTCTTTTTGCCATTCCGCTGGTCATCACCTTAGACAGTCACGTTGTCAGAATCGGAAGGGAAAAGAAGCGCGCTGAAGATTATGCCCGCGATTTTGAGGTGTGTCCTGACGGAAGTTGTAGCGAAGACCACGTATGTATATCTGTCGTTATTCTTTGAGTGATCACAAATATCGCAGCTATAAGGATCATCCGATCGGGTGTCCGATAATATTTCTTTCATATTCACGGAAAAAAAAAACGGTAAACTATTTGGGAATAAATATACACCGATAAAAAAAACGAAAATTGAATTTTAAAGTAAACACCGAAAAAAGTACGCCGAATTTAAAATAAAAATAAAAACCGAAAACGCGGAACCCTAGTTATGATTCGTTTGTTTTAACTCCAAAATGTGCTTTTACGACAAAAACTCGGGCAGCTTCGCAATGCCTCCGCTAGATGCCGTCAGCCGCAGTGCTGTATTTTGGATTTTTATCGGAGCTAGACACTAATTTCTGGGGCTAACAGTGTTGCAAAAATAATTAATCATGTTTTTTTTGTTTTTTTTTTTACGGCGAGCGCGATACAAATCTCGGCTCAGTTTTGTGTAAATGCCGCAGGATTTAATACGGTCACGTGTCTTGTGCTCAAAATTGTACAACATGGCGGCGGCCAAGTGGGGGTCGCTTTTGCCTGGTGAACGGGATACCAGTTTATCGCTCCAGCCGCTCTACCTCGTTGCTAGACACAGCCCAAAGACGACAAGCGCCATGACGGTGCACTTTTGGCGCTGTTTGATTGGCTCCATCGAATGGTAGCGTCGGCTGCAATATGACTTAAAGGGAAGCAAACATATAGCATCTGATATATAAAAATCAGCAGAACCCATCCTTTGGGAATGATTATCTACGTTAATGCGAATAGCATCAAACGGTGCGGAGTTATGCGGGTTCGTCAGGTGGCCGGCACACTCTAGATACGCCAGCCCACTCTTGAGGCGATTCTAAATTTGTTGACACTTTCACAGCCCTGCGCACGATCTCCGCAGCCCAGCACGTGCGTTTGTGTCACTTAGGAAGGCGAGCAAAGCACGCGCCATACGCACAAACACTCAAAATTGTACCGACCAGACTTTCTGGCGTCTCAGCTAGTCTCAACCAACGGTACTCTAAACGGTTGTTTAAATCTATACCATAGGACGCGCTTTACAGCGCTGTCACAGCTACCAGTGCGCGCGTTCCATGCACGAGGGCTCATTCCGCTCTCGTGAGGCTGAGCACGGCCGCTACATCACCCTCTCCCGAGCGCGGGAAAGGGTGAGCTAGCGGCCGTGCTCAGCCTCACGAGAGCGGAATGAGCCCTCGTGCATGGAACGCGCGCGCACCGGTAGCTGTGACAGCGCTGTAAAGCGCGTCCTATGGTAAAGATATAAACAACCGTTTAGAGTGCGTTGAATGACTGCCTTCATAGCTCTGTGGTTAGCGCGTCTGCCTGCTGATCAAAGGGTCAACGGTTCGAATCCCAGCCGGCGCCGGTCTTTTTTATTTATTTATCGACCCGCGGCGTAAGAGGTTAGATAGCCAGATAGATAGATACATAGATAGACGAAAAGTGCGTGAAGTATCCAAAGAATGCTATTCGCATTAAAACAACAACAAAAACATCCAGGAAAACTACGAGTTTGTTTGATAAGCGACTGGCGCGATCTCGTGTGACCAGGGTGACCGTCTGCGACTTTGGGTATCGCCGTATTCTTTTTATACCCTGTCGCGCGATTGTTTCTCACCGAAAGAGCCGTTATCTGAACGGCGTACATAAAACCGAATAATTAAAGGAACAAAGTTATCAGTCGACATGGCGCTTGACGCTCCCCGGTTTTAACGGGAACCGCCATACCCGCGGATGAGACCGCCCAGCTCTGGTTGCTTTCGAGTGTCTTACATTTTTTTTAATGGGTAATTAATAAATTTGTTCAGGCAACGGAATTGCCTAAAAATAATACTGGAGTTGTGGTTGGTCAATTTTCCGGTAATATGTATCATGGCGACCGACGTTGTCAGTGACGAGCGACGTGCATAGTGCAAGTTAACACTATTTGTAACTGAGAGGTATTGGCGATGTGTGTGGCCAAAAGCGTCGCTGTGGTCAGCTTTCCACGATTGGCCAAACCCTGGGCATATGAGCGCTGTCAGATTGTCAACTTTGACGGTGTTAGTTTCGGATTGCGATATGGCTCCTAGCTTCTACTGTGCTTTTTAAACACACCATCGAACTCGTCGTTGCACCCGATGGTAAGTAGCCAGAATAACAACTGGTGACGTCACAGCGAGGCAAATCCCAGTCGTGACGTCACGGATGGAAACCATATGAGGGCGCCACCGAAACATCTCGGCGCTAATAGTCATTGACAACCGATCAGTTAACCTTACGCCATCAAGGTACACTATGGGGATCGACATTGTCGAGAACGAACCAACGTGCAAGGTGCAAGCGGACTCCGACCGCGAGGATGTAAGCATTTGAGAGCAAGTGTAAGCAATTGAAAAGCCTTGGTTGTCGACTTACCTGTCGATTTTAGCTCTCCTTCCGCCACCGCTGTCAACTCTGTCAATGTCGAAAACCGCGAGCTGTTCGGTGGCTTATTGATCTATAATTAGCTCTTCCATGGCTTTTTTTTTCCCGTATAGCTTAAATTGTTTAAAAAGAAAAAAAAGGTGTGTTTGTGGGAAAAAGGGACGGGGCTTTATCTTCTTCATGATAAACCCGAGGGGCACAGGTTCTGAGATAAATTTTGTTTTATGCTTGTTACATTTTAATTATTTCTGTTCGAGTTTTCTTTCTAATTCAACGGTTGTTTATTGTGTGTAAGTGTGTGTGTGTGTTTCGCCGTTGGGGGAATTAGAGCTTGAAATCTGATTTCTTGCCGTTAACGGCAGTCAGACCCTTGTGATGGCCAAAGTAGTTGACGAACGTCACTACGTGAAGGTTTTCTACGTAGCGCGAAGGTTTCTAGGGGCACTGACAGGGTATTTATGCTCGCCAAGGTTTTTATTTGTACATGACATATGAGACCCCGGCTACCCGGAACACAATTTGCGGCTCGAAATTCTTTTTCTTTCCGCTCGAAAACCTCCGATCGAGAAGTTGCCGGTTTGAGTCGCGCTCACTCTCTTCTCACACATACCAAATATAATCAATGTCGCAGGTCATCGAAGGCACACAGTCAATATTAAGAATAGCAAAAATATGCCTATTTTTTCTGGCTTCTAAAAAACTCCAAATGCGTTGATTGAAAAAAAAAATGAAAAAAAAATTTGTACGGAGAATTGAAAACACTGCATTTTCTGCGTAATTCTCAAAATGGCATCGTATCGCGGGAGTCGCGGGCTGGACGCTGGACCGCTGAACGAAGCGGACTAAGCGATGGTGGCGGACAACGAGGGTGGTACTTCAGAACTGTTGTTCGCGGTACCGGCGAATCTGTCTAGCTTCGAAAGAGAAATGGCTGCCGATCAAAACACTTAGGATTTATTCTGTACGACACGCCCGACCACCAAGTTGATTCACACGAAGACGTCGCCGAGTCGTCGCCCCTTCTCCTGGTTGAAGACATCGCTCGTCTTACGAACACGAATTTGTAGCAGCTTGAAAAACGCGCAAACGTCAAGTACGAAGTGCTTGACTTGTGTGTTTTTCACGCGACGTGCGCGTTTTTCGTCTGCTTCGCACGACAAAAACAAAACAAACAACGCATACGTTGTGCAGCCACGTGACTTTAGGCAACTCTCTCTACATGTATTCTTCCTCCCCACTTCAGTATCGGTTTCGACCAGTTGCGTTTTTTGACTTTAATAAAAATATACGTGACGCGCTGTAGCAAAATATGGATTGGTTACTCTTCTGACACCATATTAAATCGCCTGGTAAAAAAAAATAAGCAACATTTTTGGGGGGTGTCAGTGTCCCTTTAATTTGTGATTCCCGCACCAAATTTACGCGGGAGCCGCTTACCGTGAAATTTAGCGGGGAAATTACGTGTTACTTTTGCGTTACATTTTTATAGCATTTTGTTTCTTTTATGAAACCCTGTACTAGGCGTCAACCATCTTGTGCTACGTTGGGAAGGCTAGCGTACCTTCCACAGTGCTGCAGCCCGGCACTACGAGAGGACGTGCACGCGAGCTCCGCTTCCATTCGCAGGCGCTCGCGCAATCAGCTTTAACAGCCTTGGAGCACCGTGGAAGCTACACTAGCCTTGACGACGTATCACGTCATAATTAACGGCGCTATGCAATTTTATTTTGTGGAAAGAGATGTTGATTTTTTTATTGGCAGTACTCAAGTTGTCTCGCGAATGTCTACAAAAAAAATGACAAGAGGAAAATTACAGGAGGAAGAGTGGAACGCGATAGCCAAACATATAAATCCTCGCTCGTTAGGGTCTCTAGCCGTGCAAGCGTGGGTTCGCATCCCGTCTCCGCCTAAAATTTTTAAATTTTTTCTATGGAAAATGAATCACTTTATGAAGTGAAATCGTTTCAGACATGCGGTGACCTATAATTCGCGTTACATGTCACGTTTTAATCACTTTCATTCCACGCGTGATGTCGCGTTTCACGTGCGCGTTGTTTGAGATACCCGCGCGAGGTCATGTGGCTGTGACGTCATGACCCCATGGACCAATCAGGATTTTCTCGTCCCACCGACACCGACGCCGGCTTTTCTGCGACACGAGCTCCTAAGCGCTATCAAGTTAAAACAGTGCAAAAACAAAGAAAAACAACCGCAGGAACAAGAGTAAGAAACACACACAAACACAACGCTGTTTCTTCCACTTGTCCCTGTGTCCTCTTTCGCGATGTTTTATTTATTCTCATCGTGCACCGACGCTCCCGACTATACCCACCTTTGCTACAGTTTGAATTTCTTGTTCATTTCCCGTGTTCCCGGCAGACGGAGGACTCCTCCCCAGCGGTCCGGGCTCGTGTCGTAGCGGCGGCGGCGTCGCGATGCCCGGCGGCGTGCCGGCCTCGCAGCCCATCTACTACGAGCCCCCGGACGCCGTCGACCTGGACTCGTGCACGTCGGCTGCGCCGGCGGGCCTGGGGTCCCCCTGCGCGGGGCTGTTCCGGCGCCCGCGGCGTCTGACCGCTGCTGCGTCTCAGTGGCTCCCGTACACGGAGTCCTGGCGTCTCCCTTCAGGACCAAGGCGCCGCCGATCCTGGCAGCACCACCTTACGGCTCCGGCACCGCGACCACGGAGGTACGTGAAACGTCGGAGACAATCCGATGCCGTGCAAGTGTCACCTGACCTTGGGGAGGGAAACGGCAACGCGCGAGGCGCTTAGTCACGCGACATGTTCGCTGCTCAGGATTGGCTGGGATCGCTTGTTGCTTCCGCCGGGGGTCAGTCGTTAGGTGAAACGAAGCATACACGGCGGGCAGGTCCTCTCAAACGCGTCCTTGGCGCGTGGGAATGCTCTGCGGAGAGCAAGTCGCCTGCTTCTAGCACAGGAGTCGCGGTGACATCAGAACGACGCCGAGCTCTGATTGGCTTTGATTGAACGGATAGTGGATAGACCTCGATGTTAGACGCCTGAGGTCTACCCACTATGTTTTTCAATCAGCCAATAAGAGCTCGGCGTTCTGACATCAACGCAACCCTTGCAAAGAAGCAGACGAACTTACGCTCCGCATAAGAAGGGGCACGCCTATCGAAGGTGCACATAATGGACGCCTAGAGAACGCGCGATGACGAGACAGCCAAGCTTGCGCCATCATCGGATGTAACTCCCGGCGTGCTTTTAGAATTCGAAATGTAGCCGCTCTTTGGGAGAGAAAAGAAGCGTGGTTTTTCTCAATTCGAGCGTAAACGATGCATCGCCGAACGCTCGGGTCTCCGACCAAATGCGGTTCGGACCAGAAGTCAAAGAACTCGCCATCACCTTATTCAAAACCGCCAGTCATTTTCCAGATTTTTACATGAGAAATTGGCAGTCAACCAAGCCTGAGGCTCGAATACATCGAGATAAATGGCGTCCAATTCCTGCAGCAACTGGCTCCATTTTCTCATTTAAAACTTCCTAAAATTACTTCTAAACCTTTCAGTCAGATAACGTTAAGTTATGAAACTTTGGCGTCTAGTTCCAACCGCCAGAGCTACATTTGGGCGGAGAATGAGCGTTTGGCAATGCGTATTTTATTTTTGTAATAAGAAAAAAAATGTGTGTTCTTTTTTTTTCCTTTTTCGAGACATTTTTTTTGTAACAACGTCTGGCATGGATATCTTGTTTTCTCTCACTTTTTCGTTCTTTTTTTTTCGCTTCAAAATCTTACATTCCACGTTACACGTCAGGCACCGAGCTCAAGTTCCCCCGCCCACGCGTCGTCTCTCGCAGGTGTGCGACGGCAACTGCGGCAACATCATGTGCAGCGTGCGGGCGTCCGCGGACAGCCCGCCGTCGGAGCCGCCGACCACCACCATGCTCCCGCCCGTCGCCTCCGACAAAACGGTCGACGTCGACGACGGCACGACCACTACCACCGTGGCCGGCGAAGACGACGACGGCGAACCGGGGGCCGACGTGAACGACGCCGCGTCGCGGACCGTTCCCGACGTTGCGCACGACAGCGAACTCAAGCGTGCCGCGCTGGCAGCGGCGGCCGCCGCCAGCGCCGCGGTGGGTTCCGACAACGTCCGCGCGCCGACTCCCGGCGCCACCGGCGTTACCGGGAGCGTCGGAGCGGCGGCCGCTGCTACGGGCACGGCGGCGGGCGGGCGAGTCGTCTGCCAACGTCAGGAGCGTCACGATGCTCGGCAAGCTGCGCGGCATAACGGTGAGTTCCTTCCACTCTTCGCGACCGCTGTGCTGTGTGCAAAGGGTCTAGCGCTGTGCGTTAGTGTGGGGCGCCGCTCCGAAGCTCCCTCTGGGTTTTATTTCGGGGATATTGGAACGTTCTGCGGTTATCCGCTACTCACTTACGCGGGACACACCTTTACGCGTAACATCCGTTTACGCGTTACACATATATACATGGAAGAGCCGTTTACGTGGAGCAAAAGTGAAGTAAATACAAGTACTTCGCTCCACTTATTTCTTTTTATTTTTTTTTATTTAGCAATACTGCTAATTTTACAAGGGATTTCGCATGTGGAAAAAAAACATCTCAAAACATTAGGAACGATGACGTGAGCAGATACATCGAGTACACAATCGAAATGAAAAACAAAACAGTCAGCAAATTATTCGAGAGCGCCGCGAACATTTCCACATATTCCTGGTGGACTCTCTCTCCAGGGAACTTTCTATTGACAGGTCACAAAACATCCGATTGATTAAGTTGGTTGTAATTTTACGTAACTTATACTTACTATGCGAGTCTCTGCCCGCCCTTTGGACTTACCTGCATGTGTTTTGAGTCCGCTACTTTGTAAACACAAGATGCGATTAGATTTTTTTTTCTGTTTAATTCTCTATCCCTAATTTGTTACTTGTATACTATTTTCCAATCAACTGCGATCCGGTATGCATCTCTTGCAAGTGTAGTCTCACGCACGTGCTTCTTTCGTAAGTAGCTTTGTATACAGCCGTTCCTACGTATTGTCGCAGTTCGTGCTGCTTGCCTTTGGGATCTGAGAGCGCCGCGTGTGCACATCCCTAGTGCGCCTGCGCCAACATATGTAGCAGAGCCCGGCCCAGCGTTAGTAGGTGGCTCGTTGCCCTCATCTCGTTCCCCCTCCCTCGAGACATGCTTAACCGACAAGTTTCTGAATCCTGTCTGCGCGGATGTTTTGTATGGAGGGCGGTTTTTATGACACGAGTTGTCGTTACCCTTAGCACCGTCTCCACCCAAATTTGTTTCTGGAGTCGCGCGGGCGGGATTTGTACAAATTTGTTTCTTCTCTCTTTTATTTTTATTATTCTCTTTTGTTTGGTCTATCATCGACCGCCTATGGGGACTGAGCTAATCCAACACAGAGAACTGTGGAGCATACAAACGATCTTGCAAAGCTTACGAGTCAGTCGAGACAGGCGTTCTTTTGCACACTTTCTTTTTTCGGGCATCCATTCGGTCCAAAAGAACGAGATTCTATCCGTCTGCTTTCGTATCTTGAGTACGCCGTAGTTAGAAACGGCGCACCCATTCTCAAATTTAAGCCTTCTATATTTTATCAAAAGTTTTTTCATTTTTTTTTATTTTTAGAGTTGTGATGTAGGCGAGTTGGTTCATGGTAATCGGAAATAAACAGCCACGCAAAAAAGGCAAGGACAAGAGGGAAGATGCGAACGACACATGCGCTGGACTCACAACTAAACATTTATCGAAAAAAACACCAACGAAGTAAACCGCACTATCGCTTTAGCACGTGTCAGGATAAGCAATTTCTTTTTTGTGTAGAAAAACCGATGTTTGGCTCACACATGCATCTTGCCCCTCTTTTTGTTATTGCGTACGCTTCCAATCATTCTCTGGTGGTTTTATCTGCGCCCCTCCCGATGATGGTGATGTTGTTGGAATTTTAGAAGAATCTTTCGTTAATAAGGAGTTTTAGTAGTTCGTCCCGATGCCTCGGATAACGATACCCCGATAACGGTACGATGCTTACTCAAAGGCGTCGGCAGAGTATCAGGTATCGTTATCGGAGATGTCGGGACGGTTTACTAAAACTGCCATTATGCTCGGTAGAACAACTACACCGTTCTGCGTTTACGCGAACCCAGCGTAGAGTGGATAGAAGAGAGAGGGAAAGGCCGACTGGGTCTTGTACAAACAGCTTTTTTTTTTTGTCGGCGAGTGATGTTGACGTAGTTGGCGTCTTTGTTGCCGCGATGGCACCCGGTTGCTTCGCGGCGCATACGTTTCGCGTCTCTCCCTTTCTGTTTCATTTGGGAAGTCGTCGAAGCGTGACGACTCGGCGAAGGGTACCGCGCAGCCCACGCCGGTGTGTGCTGCCGCGGGCGGCGTTCGACGGGTGCATTTTATTCCGCCTATAGTCTGGAACGGAAAACGGACGGAAGAGAGAAAGCGCGCTCCGCCGGTTGCAAGGACGCACCTTTCGCGCGAAATCCCATCTTGTGGATAGGTAGCTATGCACGTGGCGTCACAGCTCCGGTTAGGAAGCTCTGCCGCACGGTGGTTCCCTAGACTTCCGATGTTGCGGGCCATTTGGGCGCCTCGACGAGCATCTTCGACGTACGGTCTCCAACAACACGAAATGCCCATTGTACGAGGCAGTTGCTGAAACCGACGGCCCAACACTACTCGATGCGAGGAAATAAATTCACGTATGTTCTATGCTCCGTCTAAATATTAGGTGCCCCTGGCCAAAGTGTGCTTAGCAGCACTGCCGCACGAACTGCATCGGCGAAAGGGTCTTTCATATTGTGGGAGACTGTACTTACGTGCCGTTAGACGGGCTTCGTGATGCCAGGGCCTCTGGTGTACGTCAGCGGAGTTGTCGGTACTGCGCGACAGGACGATCGAATATAAGGAATATCTTTAATGGCTCAGAGTTAAAACCCTCTTCGCAATCTTTTTTTTTTTTTTTTTCTGGGCACATAACGAGCATCGGACAGGAATGTGCGAGCAAGCGCAACGCGAAGGGGCTTTGTTGTCAGTTCCGGTCATACGACTTTCATTATCGCTCTCGCACTCGTTTACGGAAAGACAATAAGTGACCGTATAGTCCGGGGCCGATTATGAGGTGATCCGAGGGTAAGCATATTCACCACAGAATTCGACTCCGACAAGATCCCGAAAATAACCGCAATGGGTGGCCTGCGTATGCGTGTAACCCATTTTCAAGGCCGTCATTGCCGTAACATGTTTTCTCCTGTTTGTCTTATTAAAAAAAAAAAAACTCTTTTCATTGTTAAAAAAAACTATCTTTTTTTTTTTGCGATTAAAGCTTTGGAAATGTGCTTTGTGGAACACTCGGTTGTTTTGCGGCACGGGTGTTAGCGACGGAGACAATGGAAGGAGAGTTCATGGCTCCCGCTGTTGTATCTCGCTGCCCTGCCGGTGGAGGGGGAAAACTGTGGCGGAGAGGAAGCGCCCGGAAGATTGGGATCGGCGTGTGTGTGTCGGCGAGAGGGAGCCAAGTTTGCGCGCTTCCGTTCGGAAAACTTTCCCCTTGTAACGGAGGAAGGGAAGGCTTTTCTGGGAACCTTCACTGCGAAAGTCGCGCTTTCCCTTCGAACGAGAAGACATGAGAGGTGGCTTTGCGTCGGGTAGACGACTCCCGATGGTGCTTTAGGTCGTTTATCGAGCATTGTTGTGAACGATCTGAAGGGGAAGGGAGAGGGTTGATCGGATCGAGCGTTAATAATAATAATTATTATTGTTCAAGAAGAATATTTACTAGTATCATTCCATCCCAATACATAGAAATGCGAATCCGTTAAAAGCCAATGGCGTCTTGCGGGACTTGACCCGACAGTGACATAAGAAAATCAAAACAATACACGCATATGCATCAAACCTGCATATCAGCTGCAAAAAATAAGCGCACTCGTTAAAAAAAAAGTTAACAGCAATTATAATAACAATATTAATACCAATACTTCGAATGCGCTTTTGGTCTGTTCTGCGTAGATGGAGCCTAAACAGATCTAGGAAATGTTTAGTAGTGGTTTTGTCTGTGCACTGCTAGCTGCTTTGTTTTAGAAGAAATGGGAGAGGTGGAGCAGGTCGGTGTGTCCCACTATTCCCAGGAAGGAAGAAAGTGAGGCCGTTCTTTTCGTCGTGTTGGAGTTGAAGTAGAATAGAGTTTTTTGTATTATCGGTATATTCGTAACAAATGTATAGCAGTCGGTAACCAGGATTAGTTTAACAAAAGGGAAGCGTTCCTTTCTTCGATTTTGAGAATTCATACAAATCTATTGTAGCTTCGATCTTCAGTTATGGCTTCCTGATTCTAGGATAATTATGGAACCATCCATGCCCGCTTAATATTATGAATTTTTTTTCTTTTTTTATTATTATTGTTAAGGTAATATTAACACAACATATCGTATGTTGCTTTGTGGTGACGATGCACGCATGAACCTGATACGTAGTTCGTGCCTTGACGGCGCGAACATCTCTGATAGCCAGCCCTGCCAAAGCTCTAGCGCCCCAGCGGGAGTGGAACGCCTAGTTCGCGTCTCTCGCGGTCGCACACCCCAGTTGTGAGCCCGCTATTTCGCGTTTCCCCGTCACCTCCAAAGCGTGTTCAATCTGTGGGGACACGGCTTCCAGCCGAACGCGGACACATCATTCGTGCCCAATCAATTTTCGTACGACACTCTTCCCCGACAGGAAGTACGTTACAGGAAACGGCCAGTAACCAGCCATATAACACATCCTGTGTAAAAAAAAAAAAAAGCTTTAAATTAGTTTATGATTTTTTTTAATATATTTTTTTAAACAAAAGCGATTTAGTCAGTACACTAAACTGGCGATTTGGGCTAGTTGGTTCATTATCACGTTCAAAGCGCAGAAACCACACACAAGGACAATAAGTGTTTGACCCCTTCCTTGTGCGGTTTCTGCGCTTTCGGAACGTGATAGTCAGTACACAATCCGCGGAGGTATAGAGAGGAGCGCAGGGACAATTAAGCCGCGCTTTAATAACTGTTTTTAATGGCTCGGAGCGTGATTAGAGGTAACGGTGTACGAGCTAAAGACCCCCTATGGAATGTTGTTTTGAAAAAAAAAAAAAAGAAAGAGAGCTGCAGGCATTGATATAAAATGAAGATTTTTACTATTATTATTATTCCGTCGAGTAGGAGGAACGCCGCCGTGCACATTCCTTCCACGCGGTCACGTGTCAATTTTCAGTTTTGGCGGTGACTCCCGTCAATTCGTGGAAATGTTTCCAGGTGTTTGTCGGCCACACTGACGAAGTAAGGAATGCCGTGCACCTGTTTTCTTTTCTTTTCTTTATTCTTCTAGTCGGAGGGGCGTATTTGCACTGCTGTGCTCACCTTCTATTGTGCGTGAAGTCTCTCAAGTCTTGTATCCGCGGTGGACCAAAAGACGGAACTCTTTCGTCACACGTACTCGAAAGCTCTTCAATAGACCTATTGCTAAATTATCCAAGTATCAAGGAGTATGCTGGAAATGTAGGTCAACGGGCCGCAGCGCTCGCCTTCCCGTATGAAAGATTCGAAGCAAATATCGATGGTAATCTCCGGAGAAGGTGAACAAGGGTGACGAAGGACAAACAAAAATGTCCAAACATAGCTAGGTGACTGGTGCGCGGCCGAAAAAATCAGCCTGGTTCTGGTATCCATTTTCAGCGGGGCGCTCGACCAACTGAGCTAACCAGGAGTTAGACGTGAGTAAAGTAAACGGGTTTCATCGGCTGCCACCAGTCTAACACCGACAAGGGTGAACGGCCTGCATTCTAAGGTTATGATAATAGTGCAATTAATGCAAAGGTGCAAGCGATCTGGACCTTCGCACTAATCGCATGATCATCATAACCAAAACAAGGCCTCGACGGACGCGCGCGCAAGGTGAAATTTGTTTTAGGCTTTTGCTTTAAAACAGTTACTATCGCAGGCGCCAACACGTGCAGCGCGTGTAAGTACACTCGCAGAATGCTCCTTGCTGCTTGGCTAATTTAGCAGAAGGTCCGTGCACCAAGAAACAAGGAGGGGGAGGAGAGGGACGTCAAAACGCCGAGCTCTGATTGGAAGGATTAGGGGTAGACCTGAAGCTAGCTTCCTTTGTCTCCACTGCACTCGCCGAACGCGTTAGAACGCTGAGCGCCGGCGTCCGGCGTTTGTCTATCGCATTCGAACGCGTTCGACGAGTGCACAGGAGACAAAGGCTATTCATTATTCGAATGCGTTCATGGAGTGCAGTGGAGACAGAGGCTAGTATAACTTTAGGTCTACCCACTAATCATTCCAATCAGAACTCGGCGTTCTGACGTACGCGCCCGCTCTCGTTTCCTTCTCTCAGTTCCTCGGCGCATTGAGGTCATTGTACGCACCCAGGACTGATCACCCCGCGATTGGCCCTTCGCCTTCTACCGTAACATGTGGGCGCCGGTGCGCTGATTCCTCAACTTTTACATTATTGTGTGGAAAGGGGCGTACACTTTTACGCAACGCTTTTTTTTGCGTTAACTGCTTAACACTGTAACAATAGACCCCTTTCAAAAGTGTGCCCTTTGTTGGAAGCTGTAGAATCCCTGCACAGTGGCGGAAACAAGTACGAGCTTTTTGGGTTCGAATGCGTGGCTTACGAGCCCTCGTGCAGGGGAAGCGCAAGTCGAAGCTACGCTTACGCGCTATGGCACGTTAAGCGGCGTCGGTTGTTCCACCACTGTGCAGTAAATCGGATTTTTTTGTATCAATTGGGCATTTGATAGGGCCAAGACGAGAATGACACACGTCCTTTCGGTGCCGAGGATAATAAGCTCCCTGATTTGCGCTTTCACGTACGCTCTCCGCAACAGCGTTGCTCTTGAAAGAATATGTCTGAAGGCAGTGTATGACGAGCACTGTTATACAACTTATACTGCACTCCCGCGGAACGTGGCAGGAAATGTGTGGAAACGCTGTACGTTGTTTGCTAATTGGGTATAGTACACGTCACTTTGCGCATGGCTACGCGTTCTACTAGGCAAAGCGGGTTTCTGAACTCTTACCTTGTAGCTTATGCCTTAGTGAAGCCTCTCATCTATGACCCATTATTGCTACATTATGAATAAGGTCTGTGTTTGAAAGGTCTCATTTTGTCTTGAAATTCTGGGGGGGGGGGATTCGGTGTTTTCCGGTGTCGGACGAAACATCGGCGTTTATCGGAACTTATGTTGAAGAAGATGGGACATGGGTATGGGTTCCCCCAACCACGGGGAACATGCAAATCAACCGAATGCTTAGAAAAAAAAAAAAAAGCCCGGTTTCGAAGATTGATGCAAACGAGAAACGGGAAATGGTTCCCAAAGAAGGAAAGCATCCTCGTAAAGAGTCCAGTAGCGGCTGTGTTCGGAATCAACGCAAAATCAAGCTGTGGATAGAAATGTTTGTCCCGTAAAGATTTATTATTATTATTACTAAGGGCACTTTTAATTTTTTTTTTCGGTTTTCCCCACTTTTGGTAAAACTGGCTCAGAGGTTAATTTTCGGGGATTATCGGTATTTACCCTAATCCCATAGTTACGATGTTTCGTGTATATTACTATCATTGCTTCGCATTTCGAAAGGTCTTTTCCTTTCTGCGTGTGTGCTCCTTCGGAGAACTCTAAGCGATTGTCTCAGCATAGCGAAAGGAAAGAGCCGCAGTCATTGCGCATTCTTGCAGCTGTCTTGTTTGCTTTTTTCGTGGTTTTTTTCTCTTCTCTTTTCCTTTATGTCTTTGCCAAGTGAGTGATTCAAGGGCTGCTGCTTCACTCAATGGAAACACATCGTTTAGCGATTCTTCAACCTTTCTTGTCGTCTGGTTAATTTCATGTCCAAGCTTTTTTAAAAATATATTACAGCCGCCAAATTTTCTATATCGTGAGCGTCCCCGAAGCAGCGTGCTTGGCATATCATCGCTTGTTTTATTTTTGGTCAGTTCTATTTCTTGTTCCGTCTTTTATGTACTCGAACAGACGGCTCTGTGGTTTTGAGCTCTGAAGGTGGCCGGGCCATCAGACATCGAAAAATCCCAACGGGGTGTAGAAGACGGATTGTTCGCCGGTCACTGCACGCTGTGAAGTGCTGCCGTGCTCTCGTCGAAGCTCCCATTCCAGTGACATTTTATGACATATTCGCTACGCTGAATTATATCTCTACTTCGGGAATATTATGACGTATATATTTGGCGATAATATTCCCCGACATTTTATATTTTTGATGGGTCGCAGAGCAGAGTTCGGGAAGCACTGTCGTACGATTTCGCGCCTGAAGTACGTCATATGAAACTGCTCTGTACCGCCAATCGCCTGACACACCATTCACGGCTTCCGGTAAAGCTCGGAACTTTTGCTCCCCCTTTTTTACGGTTTATAATAACTGTCGAGCTCTTCGCTTGACCCCTCGAACAGCTGTCACTCGCTTTTCCCCCGACTCCCGAGACAGCCATCAACGTCCGTTAAGATCTCAAGCTCGGTGTCTTCTTCCCAAGCTGGCGCAGTCGGCAAAATCTCTTTGGATTTCGCTCCTGTCAACGCGCCTCTCGCTCGACACGCAGCCCGACAGACACAATACCGTCTCCGCGGTACGGCACATTGCGCGCGGCGGACGACGGCGAAATGCGTAGCGGTACTCTGCTTCGTTCGCTCCTACCCTGACAGTGCGGCGGAAGTTACGACCTCGTCGGACCAGTCACACGTCTACCTTCAGTCACGTGATCACACCTACCCACGCGCAGAGGGCGGGATCAGGTGATGAAACCGCCGCGCTGTCGGCTTCGGAGTGAACGGAGTCTTTGACGCGCGCGGTTCGTGCGACTCGTGGAGCGCGCGATGGAGAGCCTCCCTCCCGCGCGACTGCGATAAGGTCGGACGGGCGCCGTAATTCAGCGTGTATCGTTTTTATTGCCCCGTTTACGACACGTCGCGCGTTCCCCGTTCCGAATCACGGGATGCGGGCAGTCGCCCGCCTGGCCCGTCGCTCGCTTCGTATTATTGGCAGTGCCCAGAGCGTCGTGATGCGACCGCCGCCCGAGCGAAAATCAGTCACGCTGAAGAGATTGATTCAGCGGAGCTGCTACCATTAGATCTTTTGGTTTGCTTCAAATTGTATTGTGTGTGTTTAGCCGGTGGAAACTTAGCCAGCCCCAGTGCGCGTCTGTTGTCTCCGCTGTGGATGAGAAATTTGGCGAGCACAGTACCACTGCTAGCCTGGGTCTTTAACGTCCATCGCGCAGCTAGTGATACACGACCGCGCGCCGGTACGATGCTAATCCGTAACGAAACGGGTGGGGATTGAAATCAGGATCCCTAGTGTGCTCGGGAAGTGCTTTTCTTGTCCGCTTTAGCATAAAGAGTTCTTGCCTGGGGGAATGCGATTTTCACACGTCCACGTGTACGCCATGCTTGCCTCAACACTCCAAAATATAACTTTTTATCGAGGCTACACTTCTTTCTGCAGGGCTGGCCGTTTGCATGCATGTTGTCGCCTGTATATCTCTGGCAGGAAGTCCCACCAGAGGGAGGAAAACCACTGTGATAAAATAAAATGGGACAGTAAACAAAACGTTGTGCCTGACGTGGACAGGTTTACACGACACGTGACAAACTGTGGGCGTATTGTTTGCTAACAAACGTTAAAGAAAAAAATTTAAAAATAAATTCAACACGTTTTTTTCTTTTTTTTTATTGAGAGCGAACGAGAACAAGTTTTGATTGCGTATGGAAACTTTATAAACGCAGTTCGGATTCTGGTGTTTTTAGCACCATCGTTTACCGGCGGAGTCGCGCTGTAACCGAACCCTACACGTTTCTCTGGTTGCATCTTTAGCTGCGTCGCTTGCAATTCCACTCGCCTCCTTTTGGTAGGTCGGTAGCTTCGCAAGTCTTCACGGAAAGGAGGAGATCTGTAAGAGAGAGAGAGAATGGCGAGAACGCTCGATTTTCCTCTCGCTCAGCTGCGCGGCTCAGCAACTCCCCTGCTCACCTTGGAAAGGAGCTCAGGCAACTCTCCCAGCGGCATTGTCTCGAAACGGTGAAACAAACAAAAAACGAAAGCACAAAAAGAAAAAAAAAAAGCGCCGCATCTTCCATCATCGTCTTGGCCGTCGCCTGTCGCGCATGAGCCATGGCGTTTCCGTGACCGCAGCGAGAAGCGTGGTGCAGGAAGACGCGAAAGGAGAAGGGGGCACTGTTGTTGTTGGGGCGGCTGGCTATCAGCGCGTGCTTAGAGCTGCTCCACGCGTCTGCACGTCGTTTGGTTGTCGTGAGCGCAGCGTTGGGAAAGCTGCACCCCACGGTGAGGACATCGCGCGAGGACGTAGGCTTAGTATATGGTAGGTTGATGCCGACAGATCGCTCCCCTGCCTCACTCCTGCGACGACAGTTCGTTGTGGATGTTTGCTTTTTAGCCGCCACAGTTTGGTCCTCCCGTAGAGACCTTTGCGTATTGGATGTCCGGATTATTTAACTACGGTCACTGACAGCCTAAAAAGAAAACGCAGGGCGGGGCGATTCTGGGCATCTGATTATCGCTCTACAGCCAATGATATTTTGGGCATTATCCGATAAGAATCCGCAAGGACCAATCATGAAGAAGGAAGCCTGCCCGTCAGATCAAGTCCCTCTCAATAATGGCTGCTCCAGCCAGCCAATCGCAACAAAGCTCGAAGCTGTGAAACCGCATGACACCGCCCCATTGATTGACTCTAGGACTCTGGTGTCCAACACCCGAAAGCTGTCAAAACGTTGCCCAAAATCATTCGTATGAAGTGGCAAATATTGTACGTTCCAATGACCAGATAACACGAATCGGGATACGAGTGATACATTTTATTAATTTAGAAATAAAAAAATAACGGGCCGTTTTGTTTTGGTTGCCCAGTCCGTCCTCCGCAGCTCTGCGCGCGAGATCTGATTTCGCGCGCGCAGTCGCGTCTCGGCTTTATCTCCTTGCGATGCACGGTTCGCGTAGTAAACATGCATGAGGAACGCGCGCGTGTTTGTGACGTTAGTGACGCCACAAAAGTGTTACAAACCTCTCTCTTTCTCTTTCTCAGGTCGTTGTCTGCAGGTATGCGGACGCTATCGTTGAGCGCGCGTTCATTAGTCGAACTCGGGCAGTCGCGCGGTTTCAGATAGTTGGAGCGCGGCGTCGCTAACAAATGACCCAAACTTGGCTCGACGTCAGGTGCTCAAGATTCTCGGGCGCATCTCGTTAATCACATTGGGACGGGCTCGTTTAGTTCCCTTCCCCCGAGCCGCATAACTTTCGGGAACAAAGGAGCTACCACGAGGAGGAAGGGGGACGAGGAGGGGGGAGGAGGAGGTCGAGGGACGCCAAATTTTAATGACGGCTGCTTAGCAACGGTGCGCGTCCGTGCGGTCTGGATGCTAGCAATGGCTAATTACTAGATATATTTTTTTTTCTTCCCAAAATCAGGGAGACCAAGCTATAATTTCCCAGCTGGAGCTGACGCCTCGATTCTTTCGCGAAAATAGGATTTCGAGCGCACCGTTCGATCGAAGTCTTCTGGCGAGGTGTAAACATCGTTTAGTGGTAGTCCTGAAACGTTCCGTAAGTGTAACGGAATGAGAGAGTGTTAGGGAACTTATGTTTGCACTTCCGATACGGTACGGTGGGCCCTCCGGTACGAAGTGCGCATGCGCTACCGCAGAAGACTCGCACATGCGCAGCGCGTACACGAGGGCCTATCGTGCCGTATCGTATGTGCAAAAACGGTTCCCTAACATGCTCTCATGTTTGATTGTACGGATGCAGCTGCTCCTGTGTTCGCCCCCGTTGCGCTTATCTAGTATTTCTTTGCTGCTGCTAGCCACTCTATGACTGATATTCCGAAGCGTTGAAATAAGAAGAAAAAACAACGACATTTACGTGTGGCGTGTCAGAGCGTCATATTCTTGATGCTTCCGAGAGTTGAACGTGTCTCAATTATAGAAATAACGACTCTTGGAACTGAAAATTTGCCTGCAAAGGAAACGTAGACTGAGTTGATCCGTTCGTGTTTTGTTTTTGGATTTCTTTCTTTAAATGCTGGGGTAAATGTCGGTTTTTTTAGTTTTATTTAAGGCAAAACTTCTATAAATATATATATATTTTTTTAAATATATCTTTGGTTAAAAAAAAAGAGGTACGTCGGTAAACATTTTTCTTTTTTTCTTTCTCTAAAACCCCAGACAGCTTCAAACATTTCCTAACCCTTTGCACCTTCACGGTTATTCTCACGGTCGCTTCGGATCGCCACGTCCTTTTCTGCGGTAGATCTGTCATGCGGGTTGTTTTGAGCCGAGATTGCTCGGAGCATTCTGAGTGTACACAGTGACAGTCTCCCCGTCCGTTATCGAACGTTCTTGAGGTCAAGTTGTAGCCGCGAGATAAATCTCACAACGGAACGCGTAAATGTCGTGAACCGGAGATTTGTCGAGGAAAACACTCTCGACTTGTTCGAGCAACGATTCAGTCGCGTCCTCTTGAGTCTGTTCGGCGACCCTACCGCGTGCAAAAGCTCTTAAAAAAATGTGGAAAAATATAAGTGCACTTCTGAGTGTCCGTTGTGAATTATTGCAAAACAACAACAACAACAAAACAAAAACATGACACAGTTTATTCTGTAGACTTTGTTTTGTAGAGAATTCCTCGGTCGCTACCGTGTTAACGAAACGTTTTTGCAACGCAGATAATGTTGTCAAAAAAAGTCAATAGTACGGGAGCATTTCAAGTGTCACAAGCAGTGAGCAATAATTACTGACGCCGAAAGTCAGTAAATCGTTAAGCCAACACACTCCTCAGTTCTCAATGACCGCACACCTATGATAATCGCTGTATGGGTTCTTACGATATATCCTCGAATATCCTCCATTCATAATTGACCGCTTGTACTCCATTTCAAAGTTGTCGCGTGGCGCTATCCGCTGTCGAATGCACAAGTGGGAAGACGTAACTCTGCCGCAAATCCCTTTTCGCGCGCTTCGGGATCTCGGAGGCCATGCTTCACCTCACGCGACGCTGGTTTCTGCGAGTGCAGAGTACGAATGCGGGCTCGTTTGTAAACACTGCGTTGGCATGTGGAAGGGAGTGTTTTGAGCGAGTCCCCTAGTCACAACGCGGTCGCGCACCCCGCGACGACAACCACGAAGTGGCGCTCTCTCAGCTCGTATATATCGTACAAAAGACAGGCTGTTCGCTGCAGGCACGGTGACACAGGTATCAGCAGGACACGCCTCAGGGATTGCACGAAGCGCCTGCCTCAAATGAACAGGTCTGCAGACTCTTTTGTATGACCGATAGTGATGGAAGTGCTGCGCCATTTGCGCCCGATTGCGCCATGGACGAACGTCTGCTACATCTTGCGCCAAAATGCCGTTTTTTTGCTAAAAATTGCGCCACACCTGCGCCGACATAAACTTCAACTAAGAAAAAAATAAAAAATACATTTAAATATTGGTCTATACCTAGGGGTTTCCGAACTTTATGGCTAAGAGGCCGGATTAGATGCCTGTCACCGTCTCGAGGGCCAGAAAATAGACGAGTTCGTTCACTTTTAGTAAATGAGAAACAAAGAGAACGTAATAGAAAATAGAGACCTAGATACGGAATGAAAAAAGAAATCCAATGTGCAATAATAGGAAACCTACGTGCGAATAACGAGACTTCCGACTAATGCGCCTCGATATGTGGCATAATTTATTATTGAGCAAATTATGACATTATGCAATAATCGTTACCCAAAAAAACTCACCGGACATACGTCAAAGCGCGTAGGAACTTCGGCACATTCGCGGTGGGTAGAACACTAATGAGAATGGTTCGACTGGTGATGACAGCACACGATACTTGTGACACAGAACACTAGGTACATGAGACGTGAGAACGCAAACATAATTTCAACGTAGAGAGACACGAAGCGGGGACCAATAGTGGATGTGCCGGTGATGACAATGGGCGATAAATATGACACGCAATGACTATCGGAGGGATAAGGACCAGAACGGATACGAGGCGTTTGGTGAGCGTCGCGGCGCCGTTTCTTTATACGCGCTCATTTTTGCGCCAGTGGTTCTACTATACTTCGTTTCAGCTTCCGTCCGAGCGCAGCCAAAGTCTGAAGGACGGTTCGCAACTTCGAGAAGAGCATTCCGACACGCCACAAAGTAGTCCGCAAAAGCAATATTTTTAAAATAACTGTTTTGTGCGTAAATATTGCACAATATTCCAGATCTGTACTGCTGAGAATGATTTGCAACTAAAGGAATTAATTATCTGAAGTTTATGTTTTTAATAATAAATGTAAATGCATCTGGTTTGGTGAAAACACGTACATCCCCTGGCAACAAGGCTGCAGTTCTCGGTTCTTCCGTGTGATTTCGTTCCGGTAATGACCGAATCATGTGCTTCGCTGATTTTTTCACCCAGTCGCTTCAAAACGTCGTTTCGCAAAGACACGTTTGGGCGTCAGGAGCGAGAGGTCGAGTTGAATGTCTACTTTGAAATTCGGCAGGAGACTCCGGCCGCGTCGTACCGCAAATGCGTTGTAAACAAACAAAAAAAACGCGTCCGGGCCACTGCAATTCACTGATACGTGACGAAATCAGGGCACCTCTTTACCTGCCGATCACATTGAGCGCCGAGAAGCTGGTGGAAAGGACTGCGCCTCGAGCCCTGGTATATCCAGACAATACAAGGAAACATCAACGGCCGGGTCATCGTGCACCTTGCAATGTGTACTTACATCTCAAAACTATGCCGAAATGCCGAACAGGTGGAAAGCCTCGGACTGAAATTCCCTGTGACTAAATTTCAAAACGTAAAAGGGCACTTTTAAACCTGTAGCAGACTATGCCGTTGGTGCACCCGTAGCAGACGAAATACTCGGCGAGCGCGGGCGGCGCGGACGACCAGCGGCGCAGCGGAGGGATACAAAAGTGCAGGCGAGATCGCGTGACCTATTGCGGCGTGTGATTGGCTCCGGCCACACGTAGCTTTGGCTGCGCTCGGACGGAAGCTGAAACGAAGTATAGAAACTGAAGTCCCTAGATCCATCTTCGAAGCGCCGACTGCGTGACGATGCAGTGCTACAGAAAAGAAAAAAAAAAGGAAGCGAATGGCGTTGCACTGCAGAGGTTTGAACTGCATGCCGCCATTTCGTGCCGGGGAAATGTGCTTTGTCATCTGTATTGGTTTTCGTTACTTGTAAAAGAAGTATCAGGGGACTTCACTGGAAACGGGCCGTGGACCGGGCGTCGTTGCAAGGACGGCGGCTAGCCGCGGGCCGGCAGGAGCACCTATTAAAAGTAGGGCTGGGCGTCGATTAAAAATTTTAACCCGATTAGTCGCCACCCTTTAATCGATTCATCGGTTGCGTTAATTTTTATAAATAATATATTAAAAAGCATGCAACAAGTCGTCTTGGCTTTGAAGACTTATTTTACTCTGTGTTATACGGCGCAAAGGACATAATTCAAAGATTCAAAGACTCACATATTTTTGCTCCAGCTCCGAAGGCAAAGAAGTTTGTCCACATTCTCCGACAGGAAGACAAGAAGTCAGAGCTTGGGCGATGCTTTCTTCTTTTTCAGAGAAAGAAACCTCGATGGGAAGGCGTTGATTGTTGTCTGCGTTTTGGCGGAGGGTCCTTGCTGCAGCGGAGTGCATGGGTGCTTCGCTTGTAGGCGATAGTGAAGCGAACTTACGCTTCCACTGTACGAAAACGGCTTTTTGCAGATGATGCAGTGGACTTCCTTCGAGTTAAAAAGTTCACCGCTGGAGTTTACTTTAAACCCAAACTTTACAGCGAGATTGCCTTTCATACTCGTGAACTCGTCCATTTTTACGTGCCGAATACTGGAACAAGTAACCATGGCGTTGTTAGCTTCCCAGCTTGTTTTTCTGCCTGTTTGTCTTGCCTGGGCAGGCTGTGTAATAGATCCTCAACACGTGAAGTTTCGCGGTCGCGCGGGGATCAATTGCGGGCCCGGCTTGTTCGTCTGGCCGCGGCAGAACTGCGATGTATATCCTCGAACACGTAACGCTTCGCGAGCGCGAGAATTGAACCTTGCTCATAGCACCTGGCTGGGAACGGATTTCTTTTGGGTACCGATTAAAAAACCGATTAACCGGTTAAAAAATTTGATCGCGATTAAAGCCTTAATCGATTAATCGGAAGGTTGATCGATCAATTGCCCAGCCCTAATTAAAAGCGCAAGTCACAGGACATTCGCTGCACCTAATGGTCTATCTAGCCGATGAAAGAACGGGTATAAAAAGATGACGGATGTCACGATGTCGCCCTTTGATTCTGTTTGATTGGTACCACTAGACAGTTTTAGTATAGCGTTGCTGGTGCTTACGTACGCAATACGCAGTAGTGCAGCGCACGCTGAAAACTACCTGCTCGGACCGATTTTAGTCGTGCGTTCCGTGAACGTTGCCGAGGGAACATCTTGCATGATATTCGTGATTCAATTTGTCAGAGCAATGGTATTCCGCGTGCTTACAACGTCAGCGTGCTCGTCAAAAAATAATATATATATATATATATATATATATATATATATATATATATATATATATATATATATATATAGAAAATGAAAACGATTCGAATCATTTTATTTCAAATTAAGCCTGAGCCGCAGCTTCCTGGTCAAGCGCACACTTCTGCGGGGTACGAAGGCTACGAGTACGAGTGCGGAGCCAAATTCGATCACGGAGCCTCCGTCAATCGTCCTGTGGAAACGGCACCTTTTTATCAATGCTGTCGCGGGAAGAGATTCACGACCTACTGATACCGGCAGCACTTGGGCCGGTGCACGGCGACAACTTGGGCGATTTTCTTTTTAAAGAGTCATTCCTCCGCCGGCGATAAACTGCGCGAAGAGGCTTAGCGTTGAGCAGATCGCAGCATTCACGCACATTGCGAGCTTTGGACATTTTCACTATGCACGGCGATCTGACTCTGACCGCGGTACTTCTCGGAAAGAACAGCCGAGCTGAACACCACGTAATTACACGTAACACTGAACTTCGCGAACACCACGTCGTCCAGCCTACGGCAGTCGATGTAACCGCCATCTTGAAACTGGCGCTCTCGCTGAGCCCGATATCTCTCGAGTGCTTCCCGCAAAGTCCACTAGCCCGTAGCGCAGAATCTCCAGCGTTGCGTGCATACGTAATACGCTAGCCCTTCTATTGCGTTCTGAACATGCGCACTCCCAACCCGCAATTTCTTTGCGTATGCAAAGCCTTAGCGTACGGTCCAGTAAAACTGTCTATTAGGGAGTTTTCGGAGATCGTTTTCGCAATCCCGCAACGCTCTCCGCAGCCCGCTACGATACCCGGAACTCTACAGCCAGGGCCATCGGCGCGCAGGCGCAGTAGCGGCTTCTTCGTTGCGGAGGGCTTAGCGGAGGGGAAACGCGGTCTACGAAAACTTCCTATTAGGGAGTTTTCGTAGACCGTGTTTCCTCCTGCGCTAAGCTCCTCCGCAACCCGCTACGATACCCGGAACTCTACAGTCAAGGCCATGGGCGCGCAGGCGCAGTAGAGGCTTCTTCGTTGCGGAGGGCTTAGCGGAGGGGGAAACGCGGTCTACGAAAACTTCCTATTAACTCCTAGCGTCGGCTGCGCTTTGACTTAAGAAACAAAGATTTCTCGTCAAGCCTGCTGACTCGCCCGGTTGATCGCCGGCATCGTCTAATTTCCAGACGATCTCGGCGATGTCAGGAGCTAAAAGTCGCGAGAAAACTTGCAAAATAGTAGGATGGCGTATACTGCGATGAGGCAGAACCAGCGTCTTGTACTCCTGATGAGATTACTTGATAATCATGTCTGTCACATGCCTCCGTGCTGCGCCGCTTGCGTCAACCTCCACTGACTCTCACCAGAGCGCGCGTCGGGCTTTACCGCTTTGCATCGGAGCGCTAGGAGCAGGGGCTGACACGGGGGAGCGTTTGGGTTAGCGCGATTGGCTCGAAAATTACGCTCAGTACTATTACGGGTCTTTGGTCTTGATTGTATGTTGACCTCTAATTTTAAAAAGCCGTGCTGAGAAAAAAAATAAGAAAAGACGCGGGTTTGTATTTGAAGAAATACGGTAGTCAATTTAGTTCCCGCGCAACTGCCAATCGAAAGAGCACCGAACTTTGTCTCAACTCTGGTTCCAACACCGCCAAAGGGCGGTGTCACGCTTAGAGCACGAGTGTAGGCTCACATATTTGTGGGTGGTTGTTTTTGCAGTTTATGTTCTTGAAGTATCGAGTTTGGTAGGTTCATAAAACTTGAAGGTATTCATTTTTATTGATAGGAGAGAGATATGCTGGTTTTCGCTGGAATTTTACAGAAATTACATTTGGAGCTAAATAAACTACCGAGTGTAAAAGAGGGAGGGGAGTGAGGCTTTATCCAACTGAAATGTCGCGGTACGATTCATTTTTCGAGCATTGTTTTTAATACCCATTGTAAATGGAAGCTATTTCAAAAAGAAAGCTCCGTGTTCCTTTTCGTGCCTTTTCTATTCTTATTAGGAAGGATAAGAAGTTATATGCTCCAGTATAAAAGAAGGACCCTCAGTCATTATTCAAAATGAACTTCTTTTTTACTTTCAACTGATGTGCGCTAACCAGATGTGGACATCTGCTCCAAAAGCGTCAGTGGCTGCCCCAAACCAATATTTTGCCGTCAAATACCGCTTCCATCACTGCCAATGTGACGGGACCGTTGTATACAAGGAAAAAATGACAGTGTCTGCCGACTGTCTTTTTTCTTTTTTTTTCTTTTTTTAGGATGTGTGAGCGCGGTTTTAGGTCTTCGATTTCTTTTCCCCCCAATTATTTGGAGCTAGCGTCGTGCTGGCTGCAAGGAGAGCAGATACGGTACGCGCAGGGCGGAAGTCTAGACGGTGGATGGAGAGGACAAGGCGTGTCTGTGCACTAAATCGATTTTGGCGGGAGCAGCCGCGATCACGGGGGAAGGGGAGGGGGGGGGAGGGGGAGGGGGGTGCTCCAACAGGTTGCTAGTGTGCGCCTCCGGTGTTCTTCATTCTCCTCTCCATCCTCCGGTAACATCTCGAAAGGACGCCGCAGCGCAGCCTCTTCCTCATCACTCTCGACGTTGGTCGGCGGGATGAAAGGATCGAAGTGATGTTTGGAGGGGAGGGCGCGGATGCGGGATAAGCGGACATAATTTGATGGAAACGAAAAATAACCTGGACGGCTTTGACGTTGGTGGAAACAAGGGGAAAGAAAAGGGGGGGGGAGGAAATTTTCCGTGTGTGCGTGTTTTTGTGTTCTTTTTTGTGCCAGTTTGCGTTTGTGCGGTTCTAGCTTTTGGACGGATATCAAAGCGGACGTCTCCTATGAGCCCGTTGCTGCGTGGAGTTAATCCGAAAGGCGACGGAGCGTGTCAGCAAACAAGCCCGTCCGACTTTTGTGTGCTCTATGAACTACAAAGACGGTCGTTATGGTAGTGATCTGTCTTTGTAATGATTAGTGACACCTCATTAATATTTCAATTATCTGCCTTTAGTCAGACGTTTGGTAAACTGAGTTTCTGCTTAGCTGATAGGCTTTGGTCGGGAACGAAGGCTTCCAGTGTTCATTAGATTGCTCACTTGATGAGCCGAATAAATTCGTTACCGAAACGATTTGAGGAATATTGTATCCTTCCCAGATCGCAGAGTGTTCATTGTTGGAATCCCGTGGTTATATCCCTATGGCATGCGCCCTTATAATGGTTCGGTTAGCTCCATGCGGGGTTGTCAAAAGCTTCAGGTCAACGTGCCGCCGTCTCCTCGTCTAATCGCGGTACCTCATCGCTCGTTAGAAACCGGGAGAGTCTGTGGAAACGCAAGACTAGGAGACTGGGATTAATTCTGAGGGTTGCCATGGAAACGAGGAACGTCAGCAGAAAATGGAGAGGAAAGAGAACGATGTCGACTGTCTTTTAAAATATTCAAAGTCACTCATATGCGCAGCTCTGAAATATGCGCCAAGATGAACAAGGTTGGGGGCGACGAACTGGAAATCTCGCCCATCTGCCGCTGAGAATCTTCGCCCCGAAATTCGAAAACGGTGTAATTTTTTTTTTGCGCTTTTTAGTTTTGGTTTTGCTTTAACCTAACTTTGATTTGGTAGTTGATTTTTTTTCCTGCCCTTTCTGTGTTTTTTTTTTCTTTTTTTCTTCCTTTTGAGAAAGGACCTGACTGTTTCTAATTTCCGGTTGCCGAGAGTCGCTTCTTTCGATTTCGGTCGAAAGGAACGGCGATGGCGGAACCGGAACTCTGGGCCACGCTTCTATAGCTTGCGTGTCCTCTTTTATTATCCTCTGCGGGTGCACACGTGCGGGTGTGCGCGTGTGTACTCGCGCACATCAGTAGATGTTGTTGGAGCGCATCCATTGACACAAGGTGCCCTTCGACTACGGGGATGGTTGCTGGTCTTAAGCGTTGTTAAAATTATAACCCCGTCTCACATGTAATAAGCGGATAACATGCCGTCCTATACACCTAAAAAAAAATATATTTTTACCGCCGCTATTTTTTGATGAAGATGCAGCTAGTGCGACTCTCGCGACACCTAGCTGCTAGAAACTTTCTGCCGCCATCTTGGGCTGTGAACATTTTCTCAGCGCGATTCTCCCCTGTGTTTTACATTCCGAGATTTCCGGCTTCTCTTGGAAGTTTCCACTTCATTCTTATTTTTTGCTGCCTACCCTTTTCGTGCCGCCGTTCGTAGCTAGGCCTTTTCTCTCCGCGAAAGGGCTGTGTTTTTTTATGGCACAACGGCAAAGTAGACAAAGTTGCTCTCTTCGCTGGAACATCTGTTTTGGCAGCCGTTGTCTAATACCCGAGCCTCTAAATTTTAGATATATATTTTATAAGATATTGAAGGGTTGAAGAAGTTCGTACGCGGCTAGGCATCCCGGCGAGCCACGGGGAGTGCAGTAGTGCTCTCTCTAATCTAAAGGGGCTGTGCAAAGATATTGTGTAGGAACGTTTCTCCCTTTACATCAGCTGACCAAGAACCGTCTTCGTCGCGGTGTAATTCCAAGGACAAAACCGGACCTCTTCTTTCAGCCTCTTCATCGCAAAACTTGATGACGGAGCTGCGGGAACAACGCCAACAATGCGATCTCTAGGAGTGCGTCCTCAAGATTTGCTATCCCCGCGGTGACGATATTCAAATGCTGTTCACACGAAGACAGCGTAGGCATTCGATATTGGCTGGTGACAATCACTGCTTTGGTATGCATTCGGCTAGTGGCTCGTGCCCAATCGCTGGGATGATGGGAATGGCCGAACCCTAACAAGACGTGGAACTTAGCGCGTGCCCTGTGCTCTGGGAACCCCAACGCGTGGCTATGGTAAAGACATTGGCGGCATATAATCGGCTCCAGATCACGTGGTCGCTTTTTCTGGCTACGAGTTGAGAGGGTCAACCGTGTTAGTTTTTCTCTTCTTTTTTCTGCAAGTACCTTTGAGAGAAAAAAAAAGCAACGTGTGTTTTATAGTTTGTTTAGTCTGTTAGAATTTGTCAAACAGAGAACACCGGGCTCTCTTTCCGCGCCCTGCGGATGAACAGGTAACTCTCGGTTGCTCGTCATGATCCCTTCCGTAGGGCGACTTTAAAGTATATTAAAGAGTGGCCTGGGTTTAAGAAAGTCTGGCGTTGAAGTTGTGTGATCGGACCGAGCCGAACAACGGTCCCGACAAGCGAGCTGTCGACCGCGCAGCTGTTCCAAGAAGAGCCATTGTTCGGACTCGGCCTGTTGGGTAGACCGAGCCTCGACACTCTGGGTGACGTCGCTGATGACGTGTCTCGGAGTGAATGCAACAGCGTTTGTTTCCGAACTTTTTACTTATTTTTACGTTCTGGGATTTAGAGGTCGTTTTGCATTGTTTACTTGCGCACAGCTCTCGTCAAGATGTTCTTTCCTGCCGTTCACGCGGCCTGGAAATAACCGATAGAAGCAACTACCAAACATATTTTTTGCTCGATCATTTTGTTCGTTTATTGTATTACGACGTGTACAGTGAATAAATAAATAAATAACTTTACACTGACGTTAATTTGCGAAGAGCCAATCACCGCAACTTACGGAATGGAACTTGGGGAATAATAAGCGAGAGAAGCGTTTTCACCGAAAGATGATTGATGATTGATTAATTGACCAATCTTTACATCTTTATTAAACAAAATACCTTATGATCACTCTACCGCCAATGGGGTAGCGGCATTAGCTCATAGGAACAACGAATCACGAAGACTCATGGAGTTAATAACGTTTCCCAAGCTGCCAGTGAGCATAGCCGTTGTGCGCAAGTGCTGCGAGACAAAAATTCAGCCGAATTTCGCGAACGCCTCTGGAAGTTTTGTGACTGACTACTCTAATTCGAAGTATAATTGTTCGACCGCCTGCCGTAGTGTTGTGCATCCGAGACAAAAACATGGAAAACACGAATAGGCAAAAAGAAGGGGAAAATAAAACGCAATAAAGGTAAGGGGAGATATGTGGATGGGAATTTTGTTTTGAAACTGGATATATGGGAACTCGCGTCTTGTTGGATCTCTCGTTGCACGAGAAACCGAGAAAGCTGTCGTCGAGGGCAGGAATCGTAGACCACTTTTGCTTGTATCTACTTGAGCGGGCCGTAAGCGGACGTCCCTTCCACGTGATCACTTTTCCTTCGCGTTGCTCAACGGAAATCCTGCACTCTGAGCGTCGACTTGTCCTCCTCTTCAGTGTTTCCTTTGTTTCATTCATGTTTTTTTAAAGTTTGGGAGAAAATGTCCTTCTTGGCGATGAGGCGTCGGAGCTGTTGCACGCTCTTGCGTCGCTTTTGTTATCTCCACTTTGTCAGCTGCTCGCGCTGAACTTTGTCGGCCATCTCGAGCAGTCTGATTTTCTTTTTGTTGTTGTTGCTGTTTGGAACCGAGTTATAATTTACAAAGCGGAAGGAGAGATTCGCTTCGCTTGTTACGCGTCGACATGTGGAAACAAAATTTAACGCGATACCATTAGCCGTTTCGGGTTCGTGGGCAGTACATTCGTCACTCGCGCTAAATGTCTTTTTTGTGTGTGTGTGTGTGGGGGGGGGGGGGGGGAGGAAGGGTAAGCAGCATTTCTACCTTTGGGTGCTTGTTGCCTTCTAACACTTGGCCAAACTAAAGCAAGTATATATAAATATATGGTTGCGCACAAACATGTATTTACACATCCCCGAACATTGCCGCTCGCGGCTATGGGGTGCTATTTGTTTTTGACCTATCTGTTTGGAGAGGTATGCAGCGGGCGCACTGGTTGGTCTTAGGGGCAGAAATTAAATCATGAGTTGAGCAAAGAGAATTAGCTCCCCGTTATTTACTCAAATCGGATGCACGGTTCTAGTTCGTGTAACTTTCGAAGGAGCTCCAGCCTAATTGAGTACACCGCCAGCTGGCTCTTGGATATGCGAGGCACTGGGTGCATCTTGGGGTGTGCCAAATATGCGTTTTAGCGGGTGATATTTGAACAAACCATATTTCGCTGCGTCCGCCCAATACAAACTCATTAGCTCGCCGAAACATACTTTTATATATGCTTAAATATTGCGCGTAAATAAAGTGTTAGTCTTCATATCGAGTGCCTCAAAGACCGACCAACGGATCCATTTTCAGCAAGGTAGGAAAATGCCCGTCCGACCCTCCACTTTTCACCCTCTCCCAAAAGTCACGTGACGGCAGGGGCTTCTTTTGTGTCGGCTTTTCCTGTAGGGATTATCCTCAAAAAGCGCGAAATGAGCGGCTAGCTGCGAGCGCCAAAACGACCTTGAGACGTCCAAATGTCTTCCCTCGTAGACGCGGGCGCGCTCAAGACCGAGGAAGCCAGCGCGACCGAACGCTTTTTCCCATGAGCTGCAGGCCCGACGCCGCTCGGTCGGTGGAAATCGAGGGGCGGTGGTATGTAGGGGTCGTTCCAGCAGCCGCTCTCTGGCAAAGCGCGGCGGCTGCTGAAACCATTCCCGTGTCTGCACAAGGATTGGCTTGAGCAATAAAGGGTTCAGGTCGTCGATAATACATTTCTTTCCGAAACATGCAAATCAAGTGGCTTACCCCAATCTCTTCATTACTGTTTGAAACACATATCTCCTCTCATAGGTTGTTCTTTACATTTTGCACTATTTTGCGTATTTATTCGTCCTTACCTCTGCTTGATGACTGTTTTATAACTTGATAAAGACCTTTCAATATTGGCGCGGGCTATCGCGATCAACGCTGTACCGAATTTATCCAATATTGGACAAGACTGGCGTCAGGAGGGTGGAAGAAGCAAGCCGCAATTCTGGCTTCTAATAAAGACGGTGCAGTCCTAAGATAAGTTTTTGCTTCACCCGCATCCACAACGCCCCATCGTTTGCGCGATCACAACTTCTCAGTAACCTAGCTGTATACCACATTTTACTCATAGTTACTATAGATGTGGCCCCACAGGCATTCCCGTTATGAGCGAGTCGACGTTTTAACGACCGGCGACTCTCTGAGTGAGAATAAATATCACCTTCCCACAACAACCACCCCTTTCTCTCCCCCCCCTTTTCCCGAGTTGGGGAGATATCAGGCCACTCCAGGAAGCAGCCTGCAGACAGCGCTTTTGGCTACTCATTCTCAACACGTTCGAACGTGGAAGTAAACACATTGCATGGACGACGCCCAGTTTATTTGCAACCTAAATACTGTGGCTCTACTGTTGGGACCCAGTCCATTTCATTATCAATCATTATTTGTTATGGTTTCATGGTGAAAGTGTGTTCGTCGTGATGCCACAGAAGTGATCGGTTCAAGGGAGAAATAGGTCCTCGTATTTATTTTGCGGAAATACTCGCTCCTGTGATGCTCTAGTGCAGGGGTCTCCAAACTTTTTGGCTAAGGGGCCGGATCTGGGGATCTGACGCGGTCTCGAGGGCCGGGAAATAAATAAGTAAATACAAATAAGGGAACAGCAAATAAATATCATATATAATCATTTAAATACAAAATTGATTAAAGTAGCCATGAAAAAAGAATCTAAGAAAAGCATGAATACATATATTTTATATTAGAATGTAATTTAGCTAAGAATAGCATTACACAATTATTGGGACAAATAAAACTCATCAATCGAAGCGCCTAGGAACTTTGGCATGTTCACAAAGGGCCCAACACTAACCAGAATGGTAGAACTGATGCTGACAATATGCAAAAGTCATATATTATGCTGTCATAAAATATATGCTGAACAGAAAGGAAATGCAGCATACGATTAGTTACACAGATATGAATCAGGGGACTAAGAATAGTGTTGCTGGTGATTTCGATGTCCAATGAATAATATGGCGAGAGGACATGTGTTAAAACAGGCAGTCTCTTCTCGTTCTTCGTGGTGTCTTAGTTTGCGCGGTTGGTGCGCGGCGCTGTTTCTTTACTGTGGGCGCCGGTAACAGCGGACTTGCTGGAAGCGGGCCACGGGACGGGCTTCATTGGAAGGACCGCAGTCAGTCACGGGCCGGTCGTAAGACCTCCGCGGGCCGGATTTGGCCCGCGGGCCGGGGTTTGGAGACCCCTGCTCTAGTGCGTAAGGTCAAAGCACCCGAGGCAGTGCGAAATGCTTTATAACTGTCGTTGACGATGAAATAGTTGTGGGAAGTGCGTAAAATTGTTTACACCACAAAGTGCATACCTAAACACAACAAAATATCGCAATCGCAAAAAAAAAAAAAATCAGCTTGCGAGACCTGTTGTTCCCCCCTCCCCTCTCTCTCTATTTCGCGCCACTACCAAAAATAGCGTCCGAGCAACGAAATTCCACCAAAACCTCGCTTCTTGGAGAAAGGACACCAGGGTATATGGCAGCGAATCTGCCAGGGAGTTTGTAGAAATAATCGGCGACCATTGAATCTAGCCTTCTGAACAAATCATGCCCGGGATATTTCCATTTTCCATCCACGCGATTAGAAGGCAAGACCCTGGGGAATTTATGTGCACTAACATGCTGCTTCTAAGAGAAAGTACCAGATATATAGTGCATGTCAATTTAGATGTAAATAGTTGAATCACTGTGCACAAACATTCGCGGCCTCGAGGATGACATGGAAGCATGGCGGAAAGCAGCTTGCTGAAAATAGAAGTGTCTATTGGATTGCACTGGTGTCAAAAATTATTACGTATTTTGTCTTATTTCTGTGCGAAAATAAAAACAGCGTTTAGAAACCGAACACTGTGCGTTTTGAGGAGCGCCGAAAGGACATAAAAAGCCGGGACAGCCTGAACAATACCAGGCAAGGCGACTTGCGTCACTCAGCTTGTCCTGGTCTCTTGTTTTTCCGGAGCCTTTCAAAAGGGGATGAAAAATTAGGAATCGATTGACCCGACTTGCCACATTATATATAGAGCTGTTCATTTTCATTACTACAGGCTCTCTTCAAGCGTCTGGCAAAGTTCAGCTTGAACTGGTCCGTTTATATTTACGGTTCCTTTCAAAAAGTGAGCTCTAAGCCACTGGACCAAACTACCACATTCATAATTTGCGGAAGCGGAGAAGTGCAAATGCGACAAAAGGAAAGATTCGCCCGCGTTATTTGAGGCCTATAGAAAAGCGGACCGGATGAAAGGGGGCCGAAATCTTTTTCAAGAAACACACAATCTTCTCTACAATTCTGTCTAACAATTTGATATGAAGGTATACTTGGACGCCGACATTATTCGTTTAGGAATCGAGCGAGATTTTGTACCTGATCATAATGCGTCTACGTCCACTCCCATTCGATGAATACACGATATGTCTAAAAGAAAAAAAAACTTTATGTTACGTCAAAAATGCGACACATTTGCGAACATGCTCAAACATGCGCGTGCTGGAGTGAGGAGATCGCACGTTTGGCTGCTGAGGACTTGGTTAAATAATGGAATGGTGTATACGGCGAAATGTAATTTCACTTCCATCGAATTACATTATCCGATCGGCCAATGAGTGCGCGACACTTCTGGCGCAGCGTGGTTCACGCGCAACACTCGCTGCGTGTTGATTCGCCAATCTCCTAATGTCATTCGATGGAAATTACGTTAAATTTTGCCATGTGCCGGTGGTATAAATCGCGCTAGTTGACGGAAATATTAAAGGAATGGCAGATTTTTGCTGTCGGCAAGACGGGAATACGGGAATTTGCATTTCATCGATAATTAAGCCGGTCCAAAGAAACGACTCGAAAATAGGCTGAAAACGGGACGGCGCGAAAACTGTCGTTCCATATTTTCTAATTTCCGTTAAATATACTTTTTCGTTTTCTTATGTTTTTTGTTTTTTTTCTCTTTACACAAAATACGTTTTTGTCAGCGGAACTCTATGAGAAAACCGCCATGAAGAACCGTCACGTCAATTCCACCGCATGGCTTAGCGGGGGAATTGACGTCATGTGGCTTCAAGTCACGTGATGTACATTTTCCCATTAAGTTTAGCGGGAAATCGACTTCACGTGACCTCGTCATGCGACCTCAACACATTCTGTGCTCCCCGGTTTCTGTCACCACGATCAAATATAATTTTTTTTTTTTTTGCATGCAGGTTTTAGTCATTACTGCTCAATTGCTCCTTGTTAGTGCGTGTTTTTGTCTCGGTTTTCCCTGCGTGCTAAAAATGTAGAGCATTCCGTCTGGCCAAGCGTCAGCAAAGCGCAAACTTGATAGGAGCGGATTCATCTCTCGCTGAATTTGCGTTCGTGTTGAAACGCATGAGCGGCTGGAGCAGTTATCGTCGTTCCTCGGCGCTGTTCTTCGCTCGGCTGCCTTCTCCGAACCGCGGGGCGAGACTTCTCCGCCGTAATCTTTTATCTCTCTTTTTTTTTTTTTTCAAAAATATTTTAAGTTGATGAACGTGGTGTGCCATCAGTGCAAGCATCGAGCGCTCTCCAGTAAGCCGTTGTTTACATGAAAATCTACGATACTTTAGGAACTTTACTCGCTTCTAGGTTCAGAAGCGCTGTTCTCTTCGAGATTGACGACCCGTCGTCACCTTCGAAATTGTTACCCTTGACGAAACACACACACACACACACACACACACGCACGCACGCACGCACGCGCGCGTGCGCGCGCACGCGCAGACATATACATACATACATACAGCAGTGTCTAGCGACCGGGAAAACCGGGAATTGTCAGAAACATTTTAAATATCGGGAAAATTCAGGGAATTGTCAGGGATATTATCAAAAAGCCAGCCCAGTCAGGAAAAATGAGCTGGAAATGCCATCGAGTGCCCTGAGCAAAGACTTGAGGACTTGGGGGCAGAAAAGTAGGCAATAAATTGTGCTTAGAGCGGAGCGCGGGTTCTGCTCACACGATGTAGAGTGGGCTACCCGATGCAAAGGGAGCAGCCGACAAATCTAGTCCAAGCCTTGCCTTGCCTTGGATTGGATTAGATTGGATGGAGGGCGTGACACTAGGCTAAATCCAGTTAGAGCTATTAGATTTAGTAACAAATGGGAAAGCCGCAGACCCCAATTCCAGCCTTAAGCCAAAAGTATCCGAAAGTGTGCATCTGGCGGCCATGTTTTCATTGTGTTTCCGGAAGTGTCCTCATCACTGACGATGTCGGCGGCAAGAAAGTGCTTGTTTAATCCAGACTGGACGAACCCGAATATTTCGGAATATGCAAGTTGGATTAAGCCCGTGCAAAATGACGCTCACGGTGCTCAATGCTCAGTGTCTTGTGTGTTAATAATGTTTATATTTAAACGCCATTGCAGTGGTCAGGGAATTTCACCGAAAATTGTCAGGGAAAACCTCGAAAAGTCGGGAATTTCAAAATAATAATTTGCTAAAGAACCTGATACGCGCGCGCGCGTATCAGGTACGTGTCAGGTACGCGCGCGTATACGCGCATGATACGTATACGCGTATGCGCGCGTATCAGGTACGTATCAGGTACGCGCGCGTATGCGCGCATGATACGTATACGCGCGCGTATCAGGTACGTATCAGGTACGCGCGCGTATACGCGCATGATACGTATACGCGTATCACGCGCGTATCAGGTACGTATCAGGTACGCGCGCGTATACGCGCATGATACGGTATGCGCGTATACGCGCGCGTATCAGGTACGTATCAGGTAGCGCGCGCGTATACGCGGATGATACGTATCACGCGTATACGCGCGCGTATCAGGTACGTATCAGGTACGCGCGTATACGCGCATGATACGTATGCGCCGGTATAAGCGCGCGTATCAGGTACGTATCAGGTACGCGCGCGTATACGGCATGATACGTATGACGCGTATACGCGCGCGTATCAGGTACGTATCAGGTACGCGCGTATACGCGCATGATACGCATACGCTTATCGCGCGCGTATCAGGTACGTATCAGGTACGCGCGTATGCGCGCGGCACGATACGTATACGCGCGCGTATCAGGTACGTATCAGGTACGCGCGTATACGCGCATGATGCGTATACGCGTATACGCGCGTATCAGGTACGTATCAGGTACGCGCGTATACGCGCATGATACGTATACGCGTATACGCCAGTGCGGTATCAGGTACGTATCAGGTACGCGCGCATGATACGTATACGCGCGCTATCAGGTACGTGTCAGGTACGCGCGCGTATACGCGCATGATACGTATACGCGTATACGCGCGCGTATCAGGTACGTATCAGGTACGCGCGCGTATACGCGATGATACGTATACGCGCGGGTATCAGGTACGTATCAGTACGCGCGCGTATGCGCGCATGATACGCATACGCGCGCGTATCAGGTACGTATCAGGTACGCGCGCAGCATGCGCGCATGATAGCGTATACGGGTACGTCGCGCGTATCAGGTGATGCGACAGTACGCGCGCGTAGTACGCGCATGATACGATAGATACGCCAGCATACGCTAAGCGCATTGCAGGCACGATCAGGGTAACGCTGCGCAGCGATGCGCTGCCGGCATGGTATGTATACGCGCGTACGTATCAGGTGCACAGTATCAGGTACGCGCGCTGCATACGCGCATGATACGCGATACGCGCGCCAGGTATCAGGTACGCGCGCATGATACGTATACGCGCAAGCGCAATCGTGTACGTATCAGGTACGCGCGCGTTTACGCGCATGATACGTATACGCGTATACGCGCGCGTATCAGGCACGCATATCAGGTACGCGCGCGCATACGCGCGCGATGCGTATACGCGCATACGCGCGCGTATCAGGTATCGTACTCAGGTACGCGCGCATGATACGTATACGCGCGCGTATCAGGTACGTATCAGGTACGCGCGCGTATACGCGCATGATACGCATACGCGTATACGCGCGCGTATCAGGCATGGACAGGGCACGCGCGCAGCATACGCGCATGATACGCATACGCGTGTGCGGCGCGCGTATCAGGTACGTATCAGTACGCGCGCGCATGGCAGGCCAGATGATACGTGAGCACGCTGCGCGATCAGGTAACGGATCAGGTACGCGCGCGT
The DNA here is from genome assembly GCA_037355805.1 of Ixodes ricinus. Lineage (NCBI taxonomy): Eukaryota > Metazoa > Arthropoda > Arachnida > Ixodida > Ixodidae > Ixodes > Ixodes ricinus. The sequence continues at coordinate 190,510 of JAZHYW010002092.1, forward strand.
ATACGCGCATGATACGTATACGCGCGCGCGTATCAGGCACGTATCATAGGTACGCGCGGCGTATACGCATGATACGTATACGCGTATACGCGCGCGTATCAGGTACGTATCAGGCACGCGCCGTATGCGCGCATGATACGTATACGCGCGCGCATCAGGTACGCGCGCGTATACGCGCATGATACGTATACGCGTATACGCGCGCGATCAGGTACGTATCAGGTACGCGCGCGTATACGCGCATGATACGTATACGCGCGTGATCAGGCAACGCTATCAGGTACGCGCGCGTATGCGCGCATGATACGTATACGCGCGCATCAGGTACGTATCAGGCGTACGCGCGCGTATACGCGCATGATACGTATACGCGCATGATACGTATACGCGTATACGCGCGCGCATCAGGTACGTATCAGGTACGCGCGTATACGCGCATGATACGCGCACGCGTATACGCGCGCGTATCAGGTACGTATCAGGTACGCGCGCGTATACGCGCATGATACGTATACGCGTATACGCGCGCGTATCAGGTACGTATCATGTACGCGCGCGTGTACGCGCATGATACGTATACGCGTATACGCGCGCGTATCAGGTACGTATCAGGTACGCGCGCGTATACGCGCATGATACGTATACGCGCGCGTATCAGGTACGTATCAGGTACGCGCGCGTATACGCGCATGATACGCGCGTACACACACACACGCGCACACACACACACACACACACGCACACACACACACACGCACAAAGAAAAAACTGTACGTCTGCTTTTGAACTCGTCGGTCGCCATTGCACTCCACTGGATCCCTTTCACAACATTGTCGCTTTGTTGATCATGACTGGCAATTTGCACGCCGCACGGCTGGTTTATTTATAGACGGCGTCTTTAAGTTTCGGTATTCGGTCGGCTTTCATCTCTACCCGCGCGTACAACATGATCCATATTATCTCTAGATTCGTCAAACAGCTTATAGAAATTGGAGCCTATAAACTTCGAATTCCGGCTCTAATTGGGACCAGAGCATGTTTAAAGACCGGCGATGCGCCAAATAAGCACGGCGGACTGTTCGTACTCATATTGTCCGCATGTGGTAGACTGCGCGATACTGTGCACGAACACGACTCCGGCGCTTTTCGCATTTTACTTCGAAGGAGTACTGGCGGGCATCAAAACTTGCCACTTAGATTAGTACCCGACGCTAGCAATTTCCACCATAGTAGGTTTGGAGACAATCCTTCGATACTGAGAGAAAAACAGAGAAAACCGGCGATGGCTTGTTGTGTGCTGTGTGTGAGGCATTGCGTCGGCAAACGTCTGCTCCGTTGCATTGCTAGCCGGAATTTTCTGCTAACAAAAAACAAAGGGGAAAAAAATACGGAATAAAAATGATGCGCCACTGATTGCGTCGTTTCAGGAATGCTATAAAGATGCATTGCTCTCTCTCTCTCGGCGATGTTGCAAATGGTCGTTAGCTGATGCGGGCAATCCCCAGAATGCCGATCACGTGTCGCGAACGAGCAAATCGAGGGCCATCTTCTACAGCGCGGGGTGATTATGACAGTCATTTCGATTCCCATAAACCGAGGGTTTGGCCCCAATCTTCGAACCACGTAATGCACGCAGCACGTCGGGAGCGAAAGCTCGCGCTATACGAAAACTCATCTTTGACGCCACTTTACGGCGGTAGCGCTTTTCCGACGTTCCAGCACGCGGCACTAAATTTGAGAGTAGCAGAGGCTCCATGAGCGATCTTTGATTGACCTGCCGTGCACTTGCGCTCGTGCAGTGCAGGAGTGCTTTCAGGCCTCGCTCACACTTACGATGAAACAGGGATAGCTTTCTGCGCATGTGCAGGCCCAGAGTTTTCACGTAACCACATGATCGTTTGTCGACACGTGCAAGTTTGTTTGCTCTTTTGCCCACGTGCCTTTGTTTCCCCCGATCTCAACAACGACGACGCGCGCTTGGCTGCCCCGCCATCGCGCGTTCCCTGCGCGTTATTTGCGTTACTCTTCGATTGCGTAACGTTCCGATACACAAAAACGCATTTTGGAACACTTTCTCGCCGTATACCCGTGCTTTGAAATCCAGCTGCACCAGTTTATAGAACTTGCTCTCGATCATAACGTGCTTAATGGGGTGATATACGCGTAGTCACGTGACTACGCGCTCGACTTCTTTATTTCGGATAACTTGCTCTTGATAGTAGCGTAGATGGTGTCACTACCGGGTGATATCTTTGTTAATGCGGTGATCCAGTCTTCTACACGCTTTTATTTCGCTCTGCTCTCTGCTGCGTCGGCCTCGGAAAGGATGTAGCTCGCTGCTCTGCACGGTGAATGAACAGCGTCCTTGGTGCGAGGCAAGAAGTGCGGCCATTGTGACGGCTGACCTTGACTTGCAGGGCGACAGTGGCGGCGGCGGGCGCGCTCTTTGTTCTTTGTGTTTTGGGCGACGACGCTCGCCATGTGTTCCGGCAATTGGAGGCGGCACTTAAGCGTGCGAGGAATTAATTGCCTGTGGGAAACGCTCATCTCGCCGCCACACACAGGAATGTCCGGCCGACCCGCGTGCTCCATAAAAGAACGAGGAATTTCGCCGCGGCTGGAGGCACGCGCGGAATGCTCGCGTTTGCGTAAAGATTAAATATTCACGAGTGTCCGCCGCTGTCCGCAGTTGCCTACGCAGTTTACACGCCCTTCCCTCAGTTTGGAGGCATGTTTATTGTTGCCTATACAGTTCGTGCGATTGAAGCGCGCGAGCATAAAAGGTGTTGCTAACAAGTTGTATTTCACGTGTTTGCGAACATTGTTCTTTCTCCTTCTGGTGAGGAGAGGCCGTGCGAGATGATCCCAAATTAGAATTGCTAAGGTTGGCCAGGGCGGTACGCACGATGTCCCGATTATGGAAATCAGAAGTTTTTCTCTCTCGTCTACCCAATGTAGAACCCCAGTACATTCTACTGTACATTGGTAATGGCGCGGGTCCAGGTGGTCCCGGCGGACATCGCGTGAATTTGATGAGCCGCGCGATGTTTGAATAATTTTCCACCATGGATATCTAAAAAAAAAAATGGGATGGGCGATCTCTTGGGGGTGGGCGTTAACTCGGAATTTTACTGCGTGAAATGACAGCGCTAAGTATGCATCAGTGTTATTATGTTTGTAAAGTAGTTTCGTTAGCATTTTCTTATTTCAGTATCCTTTTTCTTTGCAGCAGCAAAATCGGAACAGCTTCAGTGCCAGTGAAGAGGGCCAATCACAATCTTCAGACTACGAAGACCAAGACGAGGTTGAAAAGGTGAGGAACTTTGACATTCTGCTGTTTTGTGAATAGTGAGAATTCATGAGGTGCATGTTTAGACAGAAACTAATTTTATAAAATGAAACACTTAAAATACAGGTATGGTTCCAATACAGGTATGTTTCCTTTGGATAGCTTCGTCAGCCACTGTGGATTTTGGGGATCTAGTGTGCGGCAATAATTGACAAGCTAAATACCTAAATTTTATTATTTAACTTTTTTAATATTATTTTGACCAAGCACATATATTACAATTAGAGACTAGAAAAGAGTGCCAACTAACAAATCTGACCTATATTCCAATTAAAGATAGGAATATATATGGAATTCCATGTTTTCCGAGTTTATTTTTTTTAATGAAATTCGAAGGATGTTTGTCAGTTCATTTTTTATCGTAAATCAAGAGTTTAGCAGTGTTTGCTTTTTTTAGATAGGGTGCTTAATATTCTTTTTATAAATCTGGTGTTAGATTTGATTTAGCTTGTGCACAGTGTGAGACATGGCAACACACTTGAAAAGCCTACTAAAATATACTAATTCGCTTTTTTTAAACCACTTAGTGCATTGAACTACAAAAATAATGTGTGTGATATGCTTCTTTCATTTTAAAATAATTAAAAATAGCAAAAATGTCATTTCAAGGGGCTAAATACATTTCCTAAATTTTTCATAAATAGAAAAAAAACATTCTAACCAAACCTAGATAGTTGCAGTCTACATATTCTGAAGTATAAGCATGCCACATTTGGCTGTGATAGGACAATATTAAGATTGTGCACAAACTGTGAAGATGCCCCAAAAGTACATAAAAAGAAAAACAATTTCAAATGTTACCATAGATGTGTAGCTATACTCTTTCGCAGTACAAAATACAATATTTTGGTTAATAAATTTCTGTGAAAAATTGAAGCTACGGAAGACTGCAATGGAGAGGAAACGGCTAGGCCTACTTGTCAACGTAAATGTGATGGCGGGCGACATCAGAACTTAGAAGATCCATGCAGAGAAAAATTACTAAAATTCCTGCCATTCTGGGTTGCCTGAGGTCTTCAAATACGTACCTGACCAATTTTGTGGTCATAACCTCTTTGCAAAATATTCCCATTTTCTCTATTTGCATCTCCCCTTAATGATCCATAATTATGAATGAAAAGAATAATATCCACACACAGATCGAGAGGTGTTGAAAGTAATTTTGATTGTAAGATATACAGGAATATGTGGGATTATAAGAACCCTGCCTCATCCTTCATGGTGTATTCTAAACCCAAAACCAGATGACTGACTACTAGTGAAATTATAGGTTTGCATCACCGTTCTGGTGATCCAGAAATACAGCAACATTGGCGATAAGGGATATTGTGTTTAAAAAGAAGACTAGTAACCTTTCCTCCACCAGTGACCCTGTTCTTTACCTGGACTAATGTAAAATGTTCCCAGTTTTTTTTTTCTTTCCAATATAATATTTTTGAATTTGTTTTGTCTGAAACCACAGAACCCCAAATTTAAACCATAGCAGTTTTTAGATTTCAGATTATTTGTTTAGGGCTATTCAGGGAAAATATAAGCCGCCAAAGGCCCAGGATACAGAGACTAAGATGTGTGAGAGTGAAAAAGTCCTGCTTTGAAGAGATGTTTGTGACTGGCTGTGAGAGCAGATGGCGAATAGTTGCAAGCCAATCAGGCGACACCACAATGGCTCAGTGTCATGTGCTTACAGAAAAGAAGCAACACACTCTATCTAAAATCCGTACACAGAAATTCAGGCTCTAAGAAGCCTAAATTTTTTGCAAGGTTGTAGTGGGCATTTCCTTTGTACTTTGATAATAAGGTAAAATGATAGTTGTGTGTTCATAACCATTCATCATTTATTACATCTCAAAACTGAAATCGATTAATGCTTATCTTGTTTTGTGTGTTTCATTTGTTTTGCAGCAGATGGGAGATGCTACGAAGACTCAGGACCAGCAACTCAGAAACTCCCTGGTGGGACGTGTCAGGCATCTTCACAAAGACGTCAAGAAGAAGATCTCGCGCTTCAGGAACAGCCGCAGCTCAGTGGACGGATCGGTGAGACCCCATCCCATCCCAACCGTTGCTGCCTGATAGTCTATGTAGTGGCGATGATTCTTTCTCAAATGATGCTTCCAACATGTATACCTTCAATGTTTGGATTGATTAGAGAACTCTCTTGGTTCTAAAAATATTTTATACTTGCGTGTTCAGGACGACAACAAAGACATGGCAGACGACAGCCTTCACCCAGGAAGCTCAATCGAAAGCATTCCCAGTGGTTCAGCGGGATCACGATCAAGTGAGTTATTTATTTATTTGTTTGACACTCTGGTGATCCACGGCCGTGGATATTACGTGAAATTAGTCTGGTCATATCTGAATAAGAATGGAGTTAAATTGTATTCTGTGTTTTCAACTCCACTCAAGTAGTTACAATTAGAGTAACTACAATATTGAAGAAGAAAAAAAGGAAGAGGAGTGCAGTGGCCTACTAACAGGAAACTAGCTAAAGTGTGACTTAACATCCTCTACAAAATTATAAAAAGTCGCCAGAGTGATGGTGTCATTCGTTAAATCATTTTAGTCTTAAATTGCCCGAGAGAAGTTTTCGACACCTCCAGTATTTTTATTTTGTACAATGTGAGCATAGATGTGGCAAAAGTAACTTTGCCATTCGAGGAAACATACTCGGCTGATTATCGCATTGGCGACTGCCATTAAAGTTGCAAGTCCGAACTATTGCTTTTCCAGGCATACAAGCGCACACCCCCACAAGTAGCAACCGGAGTTCTTCCTCTATTGGAGAAGAGGAGTGCAACCCGCAGTGTTTTGGGCCTTTTGTTGGCCGAGCAAGGGCCCTGGTGGATTGCGTACCGTCTCCCTACGACAAGGACGGCCTCTCATTCAAGGTATGTGCTTCCCCATCTTGATGAGAATAAAAATGGAAGCTAAGGGCAGTGAATTTATGCCAGATCAGTTTGTGCTTCATTACAGTCGACTCCCAGTAATTGAAACTCCAGGAAACCACAGACTTTCGTTTAAAATATCAGAAGTTTGAATTCTCAGAAATTCATCTAAATATGATGTGAGGCAAAGTAGCAATTTGCTATAGGATTAGCTACACATACCAAGCAGATCTTTTACACTTTCCTCTACACAGGCCTATTTAAAAGCAGGCACACACATAAAACATTGGTGACGTTCGAAGCAAATAGTGGTTTTGGCCGAATATTTTCTAATCGAATATCGAATAGTTTCTCCAAGACTTTTACTACTTCATGGTTGCTACCGTGCTTAAACTAAAATTCAGCTGAACTCGTGAAGGCTGTTCCCAGCCTTCCACTTGTCCAATTCTAAGCTCAGTTAATTTTAATATAACTATATCTATGAACCGTGGCCTCAGAAAGTCCAATGCCTATGTTGGGGTGGCATGTAAATGACAGATTTGACATAAAATTAAACCTAAAGAGACGCCCAGCTATCCTAATTGAGGAATTTATAAATCTGCTTTCTATATGCAAATATTCTTTCTTTAATCTCGAAATTGACCCCTCAGAAAAATTTTAAAAAAGCAAGCAAACGTATAATAAAATCAGATTGTCAGGACAGTTCTGCTTGCATAATCGCGGTGGGTCAGTCCCATCGAGTGCTCTCCTCACGGAGCACCTGCGCACTGCAGAAAAGAAATGAGCGCAAGCTTTGTGGGTATTGCTTTCCCGCAGTACAGAGGTGCTTGGTGAGAAGTGCACTCAACAGGACTTACACGTTGCAATGAACAAATAGTATGAATTAAGTGAAAACGCTGTTTGAATTAAGCAGCTTATAAATTCATTGAAAACATAGCGGGACAACCAAATTTTTAAAATTAATTTGAATTAACTGGATGTACGAAATATCAGAGTTTGAATTATCGCAAGTTCACAGTGGGTGCCTGCATCTTACCAGAAAAGGGGAACAATACCAGGGAAATACATGTTGACCAAGAGGTCAGTTGACGACAAAGATTACATTGGCTTTGTAATTTGAGGGTTTCCCGTACACCATAAATGGTGATGATGACAGGCAATTTTAGCAGCTGCACGCTTACAGGGATAAGTGCAACCTGCCTGGAAGCCCAGTCCTATGCAACAGACAGGAGTGCACTTTGATTACCTTCTTGGCAAGGTCTTTACCTGCATTCAAATGGCAGTCGTACAAGTTCTGCTAGTGCATCTTCAGGAATTACAAGGGCATGAGATTGGACCGCCTTAAAGGCCGACGACCAGACTCGAGATTCTGCAAGGCAGAATATCCTCTCACCGTGGGGGACGAGGAAATGGGCAGCGGTGGACAGGGAAGAAGGGGGAGAAGAGGAAGCGAAGGAAAAGTGGAAAGCGCAAACTGGTCGTCAGTCTTTAAAGGGGCCCTGCAACGACTTTTTGACTGGTTTTTAATTTGCATCGAACCTGAGCGCACTGAACCTAGTAACTTAGTAAAACTTTTCTCGAAATTCACTTTATTTTGAAAGTTATAGGCAAATTAATTTTACAAAAATAAGCAAAAAATAACCTCTTTTATGACGTCCTTGATCGTGGCTTGGGTAGCCAATAGTAGAAGCGAAGCGACTGGCCAGTCGGCTGCAGCTTACATTGATGGCCGCTTCCCCTGCAGCCGCACGCGCGTCAACGGCTTGTTGCTTGCTCCACCGTGCTTGCCGGCACAAATTTACGGGTCTGTTGGAGTTGGAGCTCTGAATCCTCGATAGAAGTGCGGAGCTCAAAGTAGTACCGTACAAGGACACTCCTCGTGAGCTCCGGGAGCGCGCTGGCGAACCCTCTCGGCCCTAACTCGACGACACTCAAGTTCCGAGCAAGTTTGGGTGGGTCTCCTGTGGTTTCGCGAGGAGACAAATCCATACTTTCGCTTCTTGCAAAATGGGCCACCGGCGTTGTGCGTCGTCTGCTAGGATCCGTAGGGCATGGTCTCCAAGACCTTGTCATGTGCGGGGTGCCTGCGGTAGCCCTGTTTCAATGGCTACCTGGGCTACATGGAAGAGGTAGCCCTGTTTCAAAGGCTACCTCTTCCACCGCTTGGTGGCGGGTATGTTGACAAGTCATCGTGCGTTGTTTCTTGTTTCCATACGTTCTAAACTGCTTTTGTTTCTTTCCTCATCTAAAATACTGAACAAAAACTACTTTCATAAAAAACTGAAACGTTCGCACCACTTACATTTTGTATTTCAACTATTCGTCACATGCCGCTCGCGTTTGGCACCACGGGCGCCCCGTAGGAGCAAGAGGTTTTCGCGTCACCTGATTAAAATATGACGCACTGATATTGAGCGACTGTCTCTGTGCCCACTGGGTTGCCCGAACCACAAGAGATGTATAAATCGCAAAAAAGGTAGGCACTTCAAAAGGATTGCGGGGTCCCTTTAAAGCAGCATCATCAATTTTGCAGTCTACTAAAGTTGTATGTATAGTAGTTACTGACCTCCTCTGGATCCTGTTGGCACAGTGAAGAAATCGCAGGTCTGCATTTAAAAACACCCAGCTCATTGTGCGTCCATTTTTTTCTTCCTTCCTTTGGCACATCCAGAAAGGAGACATTATTGACATCCTGTCGAGGAACACGACAGGCACGTGGGTGGGAGTGGCCAACAAGAAGGTGGGCCACTTCAAGTTCATCAATGTCGAAGAGATCCCCATGGAAACCAAGCCGAGGCAGCGCAGGTTTCCCAGCGTGCCCAAGCTGGACCACCGGCCAGAGTCTCTGGAGGAGCTCCTGGGAATGTTTGGGCTGCAAGTAAGACATTTTGCTCAAAGAGAATACCAGATGTCTGAAAATCTAGTGGTGGACTATTTGGACCACACACTCAATTGAGTTTAAGACCCCCGATCTAGAGCTTAGGAAGTGGTTAATCCAAGTTCAAGAGCGTGTTTTTTAATTTTTTTTTATTAAAAGAATTAACTTTTTTGAAGCTTGTATTTCTCGTCTAGAGCATGTCTTCCTCTACTTTCAGAACTACTTGAACGTCTTCATGCTGCATGGATACCAGGACTTTGAGATGTTCAAGGAGGTCACAAAGGACGATCTGGACAGCTTAGGCATCACCAACGAGGACCACCAGCTGCAGATATTCAGGGCCGCCGAGACACTCCTCGAGCACGACGGTACGTATAAAAAGACTGCCTTCCGATTACACAAAATAAATATATAATCGATGCTAGCTACCATTGTAGCCTATTCTGATTGTCCAGTATTAAATTATTGTGCCAGGTTTTTGGTTTGCTTTCTTTTTCTTGATGGTTTTGGTATAGCAGTTGGAACTCTCGAATCCAAACTGGCCTGTTTCAAGGGCTACCTTTGACAGAGCCTCTTCGACACCTATGTATTTTTGTTACCCTCAGTGATGCAAAGCATCTCTTATTTGGTTTTATTGTGGACCATAGCAGAGCTGTAGCTTGATTTGGCACACCAAGGTTCAACAAACATGCGTAAGGATTGGGCAGACTGTCACAATATGTGTGTGCCAACTGCTTGCGAAAGTAGTATCACATTACAATTCATTAAAACTTGAAGGAACACTGACAGGGTATTTATGCTTGTTTAAGTTTTTATTTGAGCATGACTTATGACTAGCCAGAAAACTATTCGCAACTCGAAACTTGTTTTCTTTTTTTTTTTTTTTTGGCCTGAAAATTGTTGGTCAAGGTTTGGCCGCTTTGAAACATGCTCACTCCTCAATATTAAAAAAAAATAAAAAAATGAATGTGAAATTTTGTTTTTGTGGCTTCTAAAAAGCTGCAAATACATTGGTTGAAAAAAAGAAATGTTCCACAGATAACAGGAAGTATACGTACGTCTCAATATGACGACACACCGCGGGCTGAACAACGTGATGCCGGTGCACACCGAACGAACGTTGCCACGGACTTGGGACTGCTACTCCGGAACTGTCGTTCGCAGAACCAGCAAATCGGTTTTCAAGCACAGAACAGCGATTGGAACGGATATAATTGCGAAACAATTGCGCAACAAACAGTGCACACATTGTCAGTGTCGTCTGCTTCACCCGCTAGAGGAGTGGAGGACCGGAAGAAAACTGGGTGGGCAGCAATAGCCGCGTGACTTCCGGCAACTCTCCCCTCCTCCATTTTCCCTTCCTCCTCAATACGCTAATTAGCCATCTGTCTCCGTGCTCATGTTTAGTTTCACTTCAGAGCCAATGATTTTTTTTTTTTATTTCATTAAAAAGATATGGGACTCTGAAGCAAAATATTGTTTGTTTAGTGTCTAGACACCATATTACATCATCTGGCAAAAAATTTAAACAATGGAAGGGTTTGTGTTAGTGTTTCTTGTGGCCATAGCCAAATCTTTTGCTACCTTCCATACATTTCAGGTGAAATCCTGGGGGAATACCTAGAGGTTCCGGTCAGCCCAGAACTCCCGGCCGTAAAAGAAAGCGACAGCGACGGAGTCGCCAACACCGCCATCAACGACCTGGACAGTGTTGCAGACAGCATTCCTCAGAACGACAGAAAGAAGACATTTCTCTTGCCCGACTGCGACGCTTCCTTTACGAACAACGGACCACTGCGCTTCCAGCTCAACATCCCTCTGGCAGAACCAGACGTTCCTACCACGACGGCGCAGTCTGCGCGAGACTTCAAAGAGACCATCTGCAACGGTTCTGACGTGTCTTCGATGACCGTGTTTTCGGGGCCGCTCCCGGAACGCTTTGAGCTTCGGCGTGCCTCCACGGACTCCATCCGGAGCCACCTTCCTCGGTCACTGCAGAACGTATTCCGAAAGTTCAGTGGAAGCACCGGAGACGAGGACGGCAGGTCGGCGTCATTTGACGAAAACGAGACTTTGTCAGAGTCTCCCGCCAAGATCTCGTACGGATCGAGCTTTGCTCGGAAGGTGAAGGCTTCGTCGTTTTTGCGGAGGGATTCTCTGGACGACGCATCCATGGCGGACGTGTTGGGCAAGAAAGGCAGCCGTGGGAAGGGGAGCCTCGACAACGTGGAGGAGAGTGCGCCGTTGTCACTGCGTGCCTGCATCGAGCACAAACTGGCGGCGGAAGGCATTGACCTGTGCCAGGAACCCTACACGGACAGAGTGAGTGTACATCCTGAATAAGAAAATGTGTTCTTTCTGCACTTCCGATCGTGAGGCCGGCTCTTCATTTGCACCAGCCGACTTTTCGACTGTAGCATCATGTAGCCAAAATTTCATTTGCATGTCTAAGCTCCAAGGTAGTCTAAATTAATAATATATATATATTCATCTTCACGTTGACAGGGCAATGTGCTTGTGTGCCCAATTGTTTGGCTCTTCAATCTCAAATTTTCCTTATTAAGTAATTGTGACGTTCTGTGAATGACCAGCTTTCCAGCATATTAAATATTCAGCTGCGTTCTCACCCCACACTGTTCTGTGCAGACCGGCTTCTGTGGAATACCGCCTGCACTGGTTCAACGCTACTCCGAAGAGCTTCAAAGGATATTGCAGACACGGCAGAAGCTCTCGACCAGGTTCGCATCAGCGAGTTGGATCGCATCGGGAAACGTGGGGTGAGCATCTCGGCGTCTAGTCAATTTCTTGACAGCTGGAGATGGAGGTTAAAGACATCACGCCCAAAACTGTATACTTTTGCCAGAACTTGACGGCCCAGATAATGGATACAAGAAGCCATACCATATAGTTGGGGTTTCGGGTTTTCGGTAAATACTGATAAACCCCGATAATTAACCCCCGAGCTGGTTTTTTTTTAATCGGGAGAAATCGGAAAACCTCGAACTGGAACAGTCTTTTAGAAAGAAAAACCGAAGCTTCACGGGAAGATATCTTTATCCGCAGCTTTATTTTGTGTTCACCTTAAGCACGGCCCTCATTGAACTGTCCGAGAGGCTGCTTCTTTCTTCGGACACAATACCCCTCGTCCCAATTCCTTCTCTTCTCCGTAATGTTACATTTTCCAAACATTTGGGTTAGCCATTCATTCCCCTCAGGCTGCAAAATCTCACCCCTTTCATACTTTCCAGGAGTCCTGATAAATGCCAAATATTGTGGGGAATCAAAATAATCCCACAATGCAAAATTTTGGGGATCAAATAACCCCAAAAACCCCCCCTCAAACAAACTTGAAGGAAAATAAACCACGAAAACATGGAACCCAATATACAGTACATGGCATATATGAAATAGGAAAATCTTTAGCTTTTTCCCCATATAAAAGCAATCACAAAGCAATTGAGCAAAGAATGATAGACTTAGTGAAAAAAACAACAACTTATTATTAATTTATTATGTTATTGCTAAACTGTTAGCCCCCGGAAAATGAACAGCAGACATTTCTAGCACTTTCGAGCAATTTGTGCCTCCTTACCACCTACTAACTTCACAGCTCCAAATGATGGCACTTAAGGCTCGGTTATACTTTGATGTTGAGCGCAGCGAACGCAGCGTAGCGCAGAACGTGGGCCTTTGATTGGACGGCGAGCAGGAACTCAATATCTTCAACCAATCAGCATCGGTGTCCGCTGCGCTACACCGCGTCGGAGTATAACAGCCTTTAGGTTGAGGTTGCACTGTTCTTGGGCATTCAACATTAGCCAACTTGTTCGAAAAGCACCAACGACGCACCACAGTGTGCACTGCCCCGTTCACATCTCCCAAAGGCGTGCCTAAACGAAATACGTCGAATAATGAGAGAAATGCAGACGCCAGTGTCTGGAATCCTCTCAACCTTTTTGAAGGGCAAAGCAGTTTCCAAGATAGATTGATGTAGCCTTTCTCATTGAAACTTAAAAGTGAAGCTTAAGAACCTTACAGCGTTAGGAGGCCGACAAAGAACCCCGAAAGTGTGTTCTTCTTTGCACAAAGATTTTGAAAGTGAGCGCGACATCCCGCAGGTTCCCAACGACTTCCTGGCCGACTCTTGCGGCGGCCCCATCGTGGAGGCGGACTACACCGGGCTCCGTGCCTGGCTCGTGTCCCTGGGACTGCCCATGTACGAGCCCCTGTTCCTCGAAGCCCGGATCTCGACCCTGGCCCGGGTGGCCGACCTGCGCGAGCCCGACTTCCGCACCCTCGGCATCTCAAACGCGCGGCATGTTCGTCTGCTCTCCTCGGCGGTCGGAGCGCTGCACTTCGAACAGAGCCGCTACAGCCTAGAAGTGCGGTGACAGCTCCTGCAACGCTGGCGTTCCGTGCGGGAGCAGGTCTTCCAGGCTTACGTCAAACTGCCGTTCGGCGGCAGCAGCGCGTGAACGCGGGGACGACTGCTCGCAGCGCGGCTCCTCCAACGGCGAGAGACGGGCATTGGCGGGTTTTAAGGGGTGGGCTCGGAAATCTCGCTTCTTGCGTAGGAGCAAGGTACGAGAACTCCGATGGCGGGAAGGGTTGGGAACTGACGTTCGCAAGAACCGTGCCCAAAAATGCTCCTGCGGTTGCGAAAGCAACGTGGTGGACAGGCGACCCGGGCTGGCACTGTCGGAAGCAATATACTCGGCGAGAGCTTGCGCTCTCGCGGAAACAAAGGTGCACCAAGTGATTCTTTTTTTTTTTTATCTAAGCGTGTGAAAAGGAAGATTTGTATGTTTGTTGTTACTTAGCAAGTATTTTAAATATGCTGTTTCCTAAGTATCGTTCTAGAATCTAGGAGTGCTCAGCTTCGAGCGTTCAACGGATATATGTGGGAAAACTTGTTTTCTGCTGAACTTTAGATTCTGGTTGCCATATCCGAACATCTTTAGACACACTAGTGTAAGTGAGGGCTGTTCCAACAGTAGTGTGTGCTCGGTTGCTGGATTCCAGGTCCCTAACGATTGTGTCTGCTTAGTTGTGCATATCATAGGACACGCAAAATGACGCAAGTGAGTCAGTGTCATAGGTCATCCTCCCCCAAACATGTTTTAGTACGAGTGTGTAGTCATATTTTCAATCTTGTCTAGGAACTTTTGAATAGATCCTAGTAGGCAGTATTTCTGCTTGCTCCTCAGAGAAGCTGGGTGACCTTTTCGGTAAAGAAAAGGATCTCTTCGGCACTCCCACGCTATTGACCAAGCCATTGGCTCGAGCCACACATTTATGTCTAGTCAAGCACATGTCTTTGCAGGGCAGTTTAACACATTATGGCTGGAAAAACGTGTCTTGCTCTGCTTTGTGAAGGCATAAAAATCCACCTACTTTTGAGGGTACTGTAAATAATTATGTAAAGAAAAAATAATAATGTAAAGAAACTGAGTCACGTTCTCGCTGTGCATGTTGTATACTTTTACGAGAAAGAATGCTTATCTAATGTTCTGTGTACAGTAATGCCGCTGTGAATAAACCTGTTTTTATATATTATAGAGTTTGTCTGTTCCCTCAGCCCAACTGCTAATATATCACCATGGTTCCAAGATCATATGAATGTTGTGCATTATACTACTTTCCATTGGTGGTGCAAAGAGTGGATGGAAAAATCTGGCAAGAAGAGATTCTAGAAGATGCAGAGCAAAATAGACTATGCGGTTGTGGCATAAAAGGAGGTTTCCCAAGGTAGTATTTCTTGAAATAATAAAGAGTTTTGAATTTTACGATTGATAAAATAATTTGATTAAGACCCGTTCACACACGTACGACCGAGAGAGACAAGACCGGTTTTAAGCCTGCTACTACTGCATAGCACCTGCTCCACAGCAGCGCATCGGGTTGTGCGCAGTCGCGAGAGGCTTAACCTCTTAACTGGGGAGCGCGTCTTTAGACGCGTGTCAATTTTGACCGCAGATTGGGGGCGCGTCTATAGATGCGCTGCACTTTCTTTGCTGGTGGGAAGCACTTCTTTAAACGCTCGCTCAATTTAGCGTGTGGGTAGGATGCGCCCATCTATCCTCAGTGTATTGGAAACATTTTTAGTTTTAAAAACGATGCACACATAACAGCACAAAAAAAGGTTGAAGACTCCTGTATGACACTCTTGACTGTTTGAAAAATGGCATCCAGCAAACGTCAGCGCGACCCTTGACCAATGAAGAAATCGCTGAGCTGCTGCAAAATACTCGCAAGGACAGCAACTGCGATGTTGATTTCTTGAGTTTGATGGAATGCTCCCAGGGGTCCGACACGAAAATTGAAGATGGCACAGTGGAACATATGTTTATGAAAACACCATCAGCGTGAGTATGGGCACGACACTCTTTTCGGCCCATACTCACGCTGCTCCATGTACCAGGTGCTGATTTGGATTCTCGCTGTCACGGCGAATTCCGTCGGGACGGCGGCAGCCCCAATCTACGAGCCATGGCCAGCGACGACCTTCTTTTCGTCAAATCATCGTCCCCTCGAGCCACCGGATTTTCCAGAAAAGTTTCTGTGTCATCTTGAAGACCGACAGATGGCCAGGCATCGAGGGACGTTTCCGGATCCGCTGCACCGTTGCCATAAAGGGAGCTACTTTGCCTTCAGCCGCTGGGGCACGACACTCTTTTCGGCCCATACTCACGCTGCTCCATGTACCAGGTGCTGATTTGGATTCTCGCTGTCACGGCGAATTCCGTCGGGACGGCGGCAGCCCCAATCTACGAGCCATGGCCAGCGACGACCTTCTTTTCGTCAAATCATCGTCCCCTCGAGCCACCGGATTTTCCAGAAAAGTTTCTGTGTCATCTTGAAGACCGACAGATGGCCAGGCATCGAGGGACGTTTCCGGATCCGCTGCACCGTTGCCATAAAAGGGAGCTACTTTGCCTTCAGCCGCTGGGGCACGACACTCTTTTCGGCCCATACTCACGCTGCTCCATGTACCAGGTTAGTTATTTAAATCATTCAAAATGTTGCCGAACGAGCAATGTAATGCTTCTCAGAGTGTCGTGCCCAATCGACAAACGTGTGCTTTGTAGATACATGCATTTTGCTGGCTCTTGGATGATTGCTACATTGATGTCTTTGTGCTGTGAACTATCGTTTTCGTTTTTTGAGACCTTGTTGCTTTTGTCGGGTGACGTGGAGCTAAACCCCGGTCCCATGACTAAGGCACAGATTGAACAGCTTGGGAAAATTGAGACCATTTTGTTGGAATTGCAATCTGGTCAAATGACTGTTTTGGGAAAGTTAGCTGGTATTGAGGCAAAACAAGCTGATCTTGAGAGGAAGTTTGATACCATAAGCTTGAAAACTAATGATATTGAAAAACGTGTTTTGCAGATTGAAGGAGGTGGCAAGAAACTAGAAGCAAAATTAGATGATCTTGAAAACAGAAGCAGGAGGACAAATTTGGTATTTTTCGGAGTTCCCGACAACTCTCGCAGTGAAACGTGGGAAGAATCGGAAAGGCTGATCACAAAAATCTGCAGAGACGTGTTATCGCTCGATGTTTTAATTGAAAGAGCCCACCGATTGGGGAAACACAAAGATGGGAAAAACAGACCAATTGTAGTCAACTTCCCGGGTTGGAAGGTCAAAGAGTCTGTGTTGCGAAGTGCTTTTAAATTCAAGAATACTTCATTCAGTGTCTCCGAGGATTTTAGTCTTGCAGTCCAAGAAAAGAGGCGTCAACTTTGGAATTATGCGAAGGAGAAAAGGCAGAACAGAGAAAACAAGGTTCATTTAAACCACGATAAACTGGTTATCAATGGACAGACGTTTATCTGGGACAGCGAAACGAGACAACCTGTTTTATATCGGGCGCCTGGCCAACCAAGAGAACACGAATGACGGGTCGGAAAGCCTAAAGATGGCCCAAGCAATCATGAGGTTACAGCTACAAAACAGGCGCCTTCAGTACTTTTGGTAAATTGCCGTAGCATCAAAAATAAAGTAGACGAGTTTGCACTTTTGTTGGAGACCCTTAAACCTGAAGTTGTTATGGGGACGGAGTCTTGGTTAGATGATACTGTTAGTGACGCTGAGGTATTTCCGGCGGGTTTTACAGTTTATCGCAAAGACAGACATCGGCACGGTGGGGGAGTTTTTCTACTAATTTCTAATAGATGGACTAGTCATGAACTGGTTTTCGAAAATGCTGCCGAGTCTGTCTGGTGTCGGGTCTTTTTCCCAAGGGGAAATGCTCTCGTGTTCGGGACCTTCTACCGCCCCCTGATAACAGTGAAACTTCAATTTGTTTGCTCTGTGACATGTTATCAATGATTCCCGACAGTGTTTTTCTAGGTGGTGATTTTAATCTGCCAGATTTTAACTGGTCTACTGGAACAACAGAATGTATTGTTAAATCACGCGTTAACACTGTGTTTACAGAGGTATTGGGCACTTTCGGCTTCAATCAATATGTGCAACAGCCGACGAGGTTGAACGCCATTCTAGACTTGGTCTTATGTAATGACCCTAATATTGTAGC
The DNA here is from genome assembly GCA_037355805.1 of Ixodes ricinus. Lineage (NCBI taxonomy): Eukaryota > Metazoa > Arthropoda > Arachnida > Ixodida > Ixodidae > Ixodes > Ixodes ricinus. Next base: position 208,167 of record JAZHYW010002092.1, read on the forward strand.
TCAGGTCGGGGTGTATCCTGGAATAAGTGACCATAGTGTGGTTGTTGCAGCGCTAAATGTATCTGGAGCACCCGAGAGGGCACAACTTCCACGCAAGGTATTCATGTATGAGAGAGGAAACTTTGACGCCATCGGCACTGAATTGGACAGCTATTTTTCAACCTTTTTATGCTTAGCAGAATCGCACTGTCTAGAAGATCTGTGGAGCATCTTTCGTAATAAAGTAACAAACTTAATCGACACTTTTGTACCATCGAGGATTATTCGACAAAAACGAAGACAAAAACCATGGTTTAATATTGAAATTCGTAAACTCGTAAGAAGAGCGCGGTGTGCATATGGAAGGGTTTCCAGAGATGGCTGTCCAATAAACCTGCAAAGGCTAAAGGAAATTAATTACACATTAAAGTTATCTATAAGAAAAGCAAAGAAGTTATTTTTTTCCCGGCTAAACGATGATCTTAAGCGAAATCCCAAAGTGTTCTGGAATTACGTTAAAACAAGTAGAAAAGATGATATTTCTATCCCATACTTAAATGTTAACAATACAATAATCAAGAGTGATGCTGAGAAGGCAGAATGTTTTAATTCTTACTTCAAATCAGTATTTTCTCAAGAAACTACCAGCGATGAATCACCAGTATCTGTTATTTCTGGTAACACAATGGCAGATATTGAAATTGATGTTAACGGTATTACTTGCCTCTTGCGTGAAATGAATACCTCGAAGGCAACCGGACCTGATGGATTACCATCGATTGTTCTTTGTAAGTGTCGAGATATTATAGCCCAGTATTTATGTCTCATGTTTAAAATTTCCCTTGAAACTGGGGCAGTTCCACACGATTGGAAGGTAGCAAATGTTATTCCTGTTTTCAAGTCAGGGGATAAAAAACTTGTAGAAAATTATAGGCCCATATCTTTGACGTCAATTAGTTGCAAATTGTTGGAACATATTATATATAGTGAAGTCTTTGATTACCTGGAATCCTGTAAATTTCTTGCCCCTTCCCAGCATGGCTTTCGCAGAGGGCGTTCATGTAACACACAACTGGCAGAATTTCAACATTACATTTCAAAATCGCTTGACAGCAATACTAATGTAGATGCAATTTTCCTTGATTTTCGTAAAGCATTTGATACTGTACCACACCATCTACTACTGAAGAAATTAGTATCTTTAAATATAACTAACAATATTCAAAAGTGGATAAAAAATTACTTAAGTGACCGAGAGCAGTGCGTGGTTTTAAATGGTAGCAAGTCATTACCTATAACTGTGAGTTCAGGAGTACCCCAAGGCAGTGTCTTGGGACCATTATTGTTCTTAATTTATATTAATGATATTGTAACTGACATTCAATCGCCGATTAAGTTGTTTGCGGACGATTGCGTTGTTTATAGACAAATATATTCAACAATGGACATAGAAATATTGCAAAGCGACCTAGATAAAATAGAACACTGGTGTGATAAGTGGAAAATGAGTTTAAATATTGGAAAATGTAATTATCTCAGCTTCACAAAAAATGTATCAAGGTCTCCCGCCAGCTATACCATTAAAAATGCAATAATCCGCAGAGTAAGCGACTGTAAATACTTAGGAGTTAATTTCACCCAATCACTTAAATGGCACAATCATATTGACTATACAATAGCAAAGGCAAGCAAAATGTTATATTTTATCCGGAGGAATTTTAAGGGCGCTTCAACAGAGGTGAAAGAGACTCTTTATATTTTGCATGTTAGGTCGATACTCGACTATGCATGCATCATTTGGGACCCATACCAAGATTATCTTATCGAAAAATTAGAAAAGGTACAGAATCAAGCGGCACGATTTGTCAGCAATAACTATAACCCTTATGCGAGTATCTCTGAAATAAAAGCCATGCTGGGATGGGAAACATTAAACACTAGAAGGTATAAGTTAAGGTTGAAGTTTTTTCATCGGATTTATTATAATGAAACTGGCATTAATAGAAATGAGTATTTGTATAAACCAAGTTACATGTCAGCGCGGTTCGATAACTCTGAAAAGGTTTTTGAGTACTGTTATAAAACAAACAATTTTGGTAGTTCTTTTTTTGTTCAAACAATCAAAGACTGGAACCTGCTGCAACAGGAGCTGGTCAGTATCTCAGACAATGATGTATTTTTTTCTTGTTTGTGAAAATCACTGTTATTTGTTATTTCGTGATCCCCCCTACGATAATGCCCACGAGGCGATGTAGGTATTCTGTAAATAAATAAATAAACTTCGGGGTCTGCTGCAACCTGGCAAGACGCCAGCACAGTGGAAGATTCATTTTGAATTGTAGGAAGTGCCGGGGTGCACATCCAACTTGATATGAATAAATTTGTTTTAGGTTTTGAGATTAATGTAATACAGTAAACTTTAGTTAATTCGACCTCGACGGGACCTTGAAGTTTGGTCGAATTATCCGAATGGTCGAATTAAAAAAAGGACAGAAAAGCGGTTAAAATTAAACGCGCGTGTCCGTGTCCAAAAGCATGCTCCCGAGAGCAGCGTAACTAAACATCACGTCCTAAAAAAAAAACAAAAAAACGAACAAAGTAAGTTTTACGAGCAGACTTTGGCGCCGGCAGCCAGACCGTCTGCGACAAAGAAAAAAACGCGCTTTTCGACGCGCAAGATGGACCGTACACGATGCTACAGAAAAGCGCTTTGAGCGCGGAAAGATTTACGAGCCGACTTGGGCGCCAAGAAAGTGAGAAAAAAATGACAACAGCAAAAAGAAAAGGAAAAGAGAACTCGCGCTTTCCGGCGCGCAAGATGGACCGCACAAGATGCTACAGAAAAAGCGCTTTGAGAGCGTGCGCTGTCTCCGCGCCTGACCACGTGCTATGTTCTCCGCGCTACTCTACGCCAGATTGGTTGCGCTGGCTCGTGTCATTCGCTACGGTCCATCTCAACGGCGTTGAGGAGCAGGCGCATGTTTGCGCACGTTCGACTTTGCAGCAAAGGGCCCGTGTTTCGCCGTACGTTGGTGGTTTTTCTGCCGTGGCGCCGTGCAATGCGAGCCCGCGCGCATTCGCTAGGGACGAATTATCTGATGCGGAGTCGTACCGAATTCGAACTATCAAACTTTTCCTCCCATAGAAATGTATGGGCGCTCGCCGGGATTTTTGAACAGGATCGAATTAAACGAAAAGTCGAATTAACTTAGGTCCAACTAACGAGAGTTTCTGTACCTTCGAGCTAGAAACACTTGAAAAGAAAAACTTGACAGATATTTTTGGTCTAAAAAGCCCACAGTTAAGGGGTTAAAAACCAGTCTTGTCTCTCTCGGTCGCATTCGGTTGCAAGTGTGTGAACGGACCTTTAGACTGATTCCTAGTATTCGGGTTTGCAAATAATCCGATACATTGAATACAATGCTGTTGGCGAAAATTTGGGTTTATGCAGCAATGCTGTAATTACATGATAAAATAGTCTTTGCAGGCCTCTGCTGGATCTCAAGCTTGCATTCAGAAGCCCTTATTGCCATACCATTTCGGCAGGATGTTTCTTGTATTCCTTGAGTGAAGCAGTCGTGCTCCTGGCTTCTTGGATGCTCTTGACAAAAACCCTTAAAACCGCATTCTTTGACATCTAGAATTAAAGCCTGCTGCCTGCTCCGAGCGCTAAAAACCTATTCTTGGTCGTTACGTCCATAATACAATGAATGATAAAAATACAAAGAACACTGATAATTGAATCGGCCTCTTCCACTAAACTGTAGCTCCCCGCGGCATCGAGCAAGGATCCAGGGCTATTTGCCTTGAGATCGAACCGGGTCGCCACCGTGCGGCCCAAAGTGGATACAGGGGCGGATCCAGAACTTCGTTTTTGGGGGGGGGGTTTCGTGTGTGTGCGGGGGGGGGGGGACCTAAGTAAGATAAACAGGAATCCGGTTGCGCCTTTTCTTTTAGCCGCCGCCGAACCACACTGCGCCGACAGCCCCTAGATGCGCGCCGCTGCGGCAACTTATTGACTCCAAGCTGTGCTTTGAAACCGCCGCAACCGCGGACTTCAGTCTCAGTGGAAGCGATGGTGTGGTTCTCCAAGTTCAGAGTACAAGTGTGCCTGCTAGGGTGTAATCTACCCCATTTTAAACCCTCGTCCTTGGGTACCGAGCCTTCTACCACCAGGCAGGCCAGTAGTCGGTTTTATTTCAGGTGGGGGGGGGGCACGCCCGTTGCCCCCCCTTGGATTTTTGGATTCGCCCGAGTGGAAACGTGCGGAAGCAAGGATACCGCCATGCATCCTCTGCTGCGGGCACACATTCAGAAGCATGGATCTCGTTTCCGGCCGAGTGGAGCTCTCCTCATTAAACGCTTCGTTGTTTCTTCCTACTAAAGGTTGTGTTGTATCGTTTCGCCTACGTGAAAATTCAGCGAAGCAATTATTAAGTCAGATGCTTCCATAACCTTAACGTTGTGGTTTGTATACAATCGCTAGTCCCACCAATTTTTTCTCGCACAAATCATACCTTTCATAAAACGTTGAATGTTGATTGGAGCTATGGTTTGATTAAAAAATTTAACCCTTTAATAGATTAATCAATCGATAAATGTATTAGTTGATTTTTCACCAGTCGTATTGCATGAAAGACGTTAAAACAACCTCTTTTTTTACTATGTCGTAAATGGCATACTGCATTCCCATTTTGAACTTCATGCTGCGACGCCTACTGAAATATAAACACAGGAAGCCTATTAAAGTGAAGTAATATTTATTTTTTAAACAGTATAATCACCCTCGACAATCACAAGCATGCTGAAGTGGTTTACCGTGCAAGCCTGTGTCCTAAAAGAAATAATAGATGTCAGAAATATTAATGCAGGCATTTTGTAAACTTTTTCCTGACTTTATCCAACACAAGATTCCGATTAAACGGCAAAAAATATATCGCAATGAAAGCATCACCCGAATAATCTGAAAGTAAATCGATGAACTGCCCATTACCGATATGCGTTAGGTGAGGGCGGAGGGTGATCAGAAAGTCTCGCAGAGTCGCTAGCCCTCATCAGTAAAAGAGTGCCGCTGCGGCCGATGCTGCCTGTGTCGTGGTGCAGGTCGTTTGTTGGTGTTGCAGAGTCTACTATGAATAGAAGATTATTTAGCCAGAAATTTACAATATTAGCCTTTTGACATTCGCTGCCCTCACCGAGAAAATTGAAGCGGGTGAACTCACATTACCGAGAAAAGCATTAACAACACGCACACCACTGTGTTGCTCGGTTACACCCTCTTGTTCCACTTGCGGCAGATATATTAGAATAGTTTGTTTCACTTGTTTCAGTTGTCCTGCCAAAGAAAAGTTTCCGGATCGCAACTGGAAGAGGTACACTCTCCTCATTGCAACGTGGTAAAGTCGTTCAGACTCTGAAAAACTTACGCACACCATGGCATAGTAAAGGGAGACATTGGCTGCAGCGGAACTTCATCTCATAGCATGGTAGTTTCCGAAACAGCACTCACCTCACTCCATGCTAGATATTTATACCCCCCCCCCCCATTGGACCTTGGTGCCCAGTCAGGTGACACGATCACCTTTTGTGCAAAGTAACCATTTCAAGGAGTATGTACCTTTTGAAAGAAAAAAATAAACTTATTGATTGATTGATTACCACTGCAAAAGCTAAAAGTTGCAAAAACCAAAATGCATAGAACCTCCGATTTTACATCCCACAGTACCCATATTATGCTATCCGGGTTGGAATTCATTGTTTTGTTGAATTCCCACGCTGGTGAACTGATACATCTATTTTAAAAGAAACAAATATTTAACATAAATAGTGCAGCTCAGCCGGAGACAGGCATCTATTGTGGTGATCCATGCTTCCCAACCTCTGTCTAAAGCAGACGACGAATCCACACAAGCGCTTAAATTTAGGCCGTACGCTGGTAACACGATTCGATTTTCACTGAAGCACTGAGCAGTATCGCACCATTTTCCGCTAAAATTGTTTTCCCACCGCTACTGTGCGACAAAATTAATGCAAGGATCTACACCGTGCTGCGCACGCACGTGGAGAGCCTATGGGACGGCCATGTTTCTATCCCCACTTTGATGATGATGATAGCGCAATAGTAGCGCCACCTCTAGGTCAGTCCCTAGGCCAATACTTTGTTCACCCCTAAGGCGACAGTGTGGTGAAAGCTACGTGCTTGCTGGACCTATCTTATGTCTTACCTTTCACATGATCACATACCCACCCATACCCACGCACCGAGCGGGGACAGGTGATGAAAGAGAGGCAAACAATTGGTGATGGCAAGCGTGTAGCTTTGACTGCACTGCCAGGTTAGGGGCGACAGGAGTATATGTGGCACAAAACGTTGCTCAATTCAAGCGATTCAGCCCTACCCCTTTGCTCATCCGACACGCGGCATATCCATGTGTGGATGGTCGGACACATTCATTGGCTGTGTCCCAATTTTGTTGCTTTAGTGTGGTCGTTAACACCACTTATATTTGTGCTTACCAGTTTTTGTTTCGCATGCCTTGCAGTACAATAAACACGAGCATTTTCTTTTAATTTTCTGAACGTCGCAAATAAAGTTTTTGGTATTTGCACACCTGTACTAAAAAGTGTAAACTAGACATGGATGAAAGGCGGCACGCATCCAATATGGATAGCTGCTATATGTGAGCCTTCCATTGTCTGAGTCCAGTTTGTGCTTTTTACATCTTTTAATTAACTATGCATCAACTAGCCCAAACCAAAGTTTCAATGTCAAAATGTATAATTCATCAACTAGCCCAAACCAAAGTTTCAATGTCAAAATGTATAATTCAGACACTTTGGCAGGTGCTCAAATAAAGGTACTATAGTCGGTTACAAGTTAAGAAGGTAGGAGAAGCTCCTCCCACAAGCGTGGTGCGCCGGTTTCAAATCCCTGCGCAGTTGAAAGAAGAGTTCACTGGAAACGCTCCTTGTTCTGCTTCAACGGATAGATAATGGCCACAGAGTGGTGCCAACTTGTCTCCGACCCCCACTTTTAAGAAAGCGACCTTTGTATTCATTGGAGAGGGAGCAGAGCCCCTGAAAGCAGCCTTTGTATCCATCGGAGGGGGAAGCTAATCCCCGAAAGTCGTCTTTGTTTCCATCGAAGGGGGAAGACTCTAATCTCCCTCTCGTGGCTTCCACAATGCTAAGTCAAAGTCGAAAGATAAAGCAAATATGTACAGAGAGGCGAGACCCTCCTCGCGCGTTGGCCGCGACATCACGGAAACGATGGGACGCTATTGGATGCGGAGGTGGCGGAGGGATATATGATTCCCTTTGAGGGGCATTTGCCGCTACCTTCTTGACTTGTAACCTACTATGGACCTAGAAATTATGAAAAAAGGAGAAACCACTTAGAGCAAGCCAAGGATGCCAGGCACATCGTCTTTATAGCAACGTTTTGTAACAAGGAAGAATGAAGTTATGGGAGAGCAACAGGCAGAGTTGCTAAGCGAAAATGTTCATTCAGAGGCATCATCCAGTTTGCTTTTCAGATCTCTCTCAAACACTTTCTTGACATCACAGAATCCCTTGCGTGTCTTGCCGAACGAGTTGGGTCCTGCTGAAGTTGGCGTGTCCCTAAAAGGAAAAGAAATTTTATGGTGGCTTAAACACGAAACAGCGTCTTTAACGGCACAGCACAGTCCTTGGATCTGATCTGGAAATTTCCTGTCGCACTATGAGCTCTCGGCAAAGTTTCTAGACCCCAGACGTTGAAGATCATTATGAGGCTGAAAATATGTATTACCTGCCAATGTTCCTCATACGCATCTTTGCTTCTGGTGGCATCTCTTCCTCTTCCTGCAAAATGACACAGACAACCACGTGAGCTTACTGAAGCATCTTGGACGTGGAAAAAGCACAGAAACGAGAGGCAAAAATAGCACTTTGTTAGCTTACTACGTACTCGGCATAAGAATGAAGAAACAACTACTTTATGCTGACAGGAGACGCACTGACCTTCAAGTAATTGTATCCAGCTCAATCGAGACCTTACATGAAGGCAAACGAATACTGCAGCTTTTGACAATTACAGACTGTTTCTTTCTTTACTTTCCACAATGAAAGGATGGAAATACATGGCAGTGCTAGCATAATTTAATTTCACCAACAGGTGGTGTCGCTAACAGCCAGCAGAATTTTCTGTTGCAATTTGTTTGTAGCAAGAACAATATTTTATCTTATGATGTAATTCATAGGTTCTTACATCACTACTTTGGTTGAAGGCCTCCGCAACAGACATGCTGGCAGCTTTCATGACTGGAGCTGGATCTTTGGTTTTCTGTTCCCGAAAAAAAGAAAAGAAAAAATTGAGACGTTTACAAATCTCTGCAATACGAATTTAGAGCGCAGCTCTTGAGGTATTTTGACTTTGCGATATACTGTGCTAAAGAATTTGAGGAAAAAATATTTCTATGTACAAATATAGACCTGATGCTCCTGCATACATAATATAAATTAATGATTTATTATAACATTATTTGTATAAGGAGAAGAAGGGAAGGGGAGAAAGAAGGGGATGCAGGAGAAGGAGGGAAAGGTATGGAGGATCCTCCTTCTCCTTTAGACCCCCCCCCCTCCCACAGTTTCCTTGCTAAATTTAGACGGAAAATTGATGCCACGTGACCTCCACACCAATCCAGTTTCCCCGCTAAGTTTAGCGGGGACAATGACGTCATATAACTTTGTGCCACGTCACCTATGAACAAATTCAGTTTCTCCGATAGATATAGCGGGAAAATTGACGTCACATGACCTCAACACCAATTCAATTTCCTACTAAATTTAGCAGGAAAATTGAATTAAGGTTGAGGTCGTGCGACGTCAGTTTTACCGCTAAATTTAGCGGGGAAACTGAATGCGTAGTGTTGCATTATGGGACGTCACAGGCCTACACACCAATTCAGTTTCTTCGCTAAATTTAGCGGAAAATTTAATTGGTGTATATGTTGTGCGACATCCCACAATGCAACGCACGCGGTTATGCTGATGGCGACGCCGAGGCCACGAAACACGGAAACGAGCGCCTAAGAGCTGCACTCTAAAAGTAACACAATTAAAACACAAGTGTACTCAACGTTAAACTCTGTAGCTGATCTGCTAGAATTGTAATGCACACTAGCAAATGTCAAACAATTTCAATTTGAAGTGGCAAAACTTTTTCACAGCCTTTGAGGATCCAGTCCTTTGCACACTGGCCATTCGGTTTCATTTTAATAAGCAACTGCCTTTTCTAAACAACTACATTTTATAGGAATTTCATGTATTTCTCTATTCCATTCCTGGTATTTCAATTACAGTGATGGAAGTGGCATTTGACCTCTCATTGCAAGTTTTGTAGCAGGCAAAATATTGGTTTGGAGCAGCCACTGACGCATTTTGAGCAGATGCCAACATCTGGTTAGAGCACATCACTGGAAAATGAAAAGTGAGTGCACCACTAAATTAGTTCATCTAGTGATTATGATTGAAGGTTCCTCTTTGATACTGAAGCATATTGCTTATTACCTTTTGTAATAAGAATAAAGAAGACACCAAATGAACACACAGCCTTGCTTTTAAGGGGGACACTGGCTAGAGGTTGAACTTCTAAATTACTCAAGTGATCGGAATGAAATTTGCAGGGGAGATTTAACTTCAGATGTAGGCATACTGTGCAGACTTTCAGCTCTCTAGGACAACTTTACATACCTGCATAAGATGTGTCATTCTTCATTAAGAAATCTATGATATGCAAATGAAGCTATTAAGCATCATTTTAACTGCTTGAATATAAAGTGGGGGATGTGGGACTTTGGGCTATCTAGATTTTATAACTCAAATGTTAATATTTCAGGAAGAGTGATTACCTCAAAATGTGAGATGCATATCTGTTCTATGTCGATTTTCAAAAACATGGTTTTTTCTCAATGAGGACTTCAACTTAAAACAAAATAAAGTAGATAGCCCGATTCCCCAGTAAATTTCAGTTCAGAAACATCTTGATTGCGGTATCAGAAAAGTTTACCTTTGAACAAAAGATTCCTTCGTATGAAATTTGCAGCAAAAAGTGGAACTGAGAAAATGCATTCAAACATTGCACTCTTTTACTTTGTTACTGTCTCACAATGTGCTGAAAATATTTTATATCAATGTAACTATTTGGTGCATGGTTATGAAATTTAGTGTAAGGGTGTATAATTAGTTCCTAAACCGAAAACCTCAAAATTGAAAAATGTATTTTTTCAAAAAAATTTTAAACTTAGGCCCATGTCCCCTCTTAAGACACAATGCTCAGGTCAGAGGTTCCCATTTACAATGTATGTTAAAGAAATGGTTGAAAAATTAGGCATGGTGCAACCTCTCTCCCCCTCCCCATTATACACTGGTTTGGTTTTCGAAGTTTGTTTTCTCATTGGACAAAATTTTTGTGTTTTTTTTTCTATTTTGATTGGTGAGAGCTGTCGGCGCGTCGGTGGTGTCGGCTGCTTGAGCAGGAGCGTCGATCAGTTCATGGCGCATGTGCTAGCGATAGTTTCGTTTTGAGGCAGCGGGCGTTTGCTTGTTGTTTTATTCATCTATGTCGTCTGCCGGTGTACCGAAAACATGTCACCATGCCTATTGCTCAGGACGGGGGTGTTCTAATTCCGGTGTTAAAAGCTCTCAAGTTATTTTGGTCCCCTAAGGACGAAACGTAAGCAATGGGCTGCTTCCTTCTTTTGAACCTTATGCAGTTTCGGATTCCTTAAAACTTAGGGGAGGTCTAGAATACATTAATGTTAAATTGATGAGCGGTTTGGGGGGATCAGTGGTCGAATGTGTTAGCGCACTGCAATTTGAAGCATGCACTGCAGAACCCAGGGATCCTGGGTTCAATCCCCCTCCTGCCCATGTCTATCAGGATGAGCAATGTGCGGGTTGAATCACGTTAGTGTTTATTTTGTTCGCTTAATTGTTCTGCCATGAAGCAACATTTTTTTCTGTATAAAGAGTGCCTAATAAAAAGAGAACTTGCAAAAGAAGTTCGGACTTGTAGCTCAGACAAAGGTCGCCCAGCTTAAACCTCAAAACACCGGCGGTTGGGCGCACGTTGCATTCATTGACTTACAATTTAATGAGAAGTTTAAGTGACAATCACTGTTACTGCTGTTACCAAGCCGATCTAAGTCTAGTGACATAAGGTCAAGTGCAAGCGTTCCGGAAGTGTCGGAGATTTGCAGAAAAAGGCAAATACACGAGGAAAGAATAAGTAAACAGACGAGAAACACAAAACGTCTGAAGTTTTGAGGCATTTTGTGTTTGTCCCTCCTTCGTACGCCGTCCCCGGTTTTTTCAAAAAAGGGTGACAGGGAGAGGGGAGAAGAGAGGAGGGACAATGCACCTCACACCCTCTCCCATGGCACAACAATTGCAATGACGACGGCGCCCATATTTTTGTTTGATGCTTTAATGTTTTTGGAGAAACCCAATGCCCGTAAGAGGAGATTTGGCGCTGCAGTCTGCAATTGGAGTCCCGATGGGAAATTTAGGAAGATTCCGGGGGTTGCGCTAACTGAACTCCCGCAAAATGATTGGAATACCAAGGTGCATTCTGGACTAGCAGTTACACACACTGGCATCTGCAGCACTAAATGTTTCAAACAAAAATCTTAAACAAATTTCACTTTGCACGAGTATTCGTCATCACCTTATTTTATTCATTTACTTCTAAGCTTCCCGCATGAGCCTACACACCCAGTGTGCTCCTTGGTGCTCCAATCATTTGGCAACAAATCGGTGTCTGCAACCGCTCAAACATCTTTGTATTGCGGGTGTGCAGTATTTGCACATTATTTGAATGCACTCGCAAGCGGCATACATGATTAATAAAAGCTACTGTCTGCTTTATCCGGGGTTTGCAGCAAAACCCGTCAACCCTCAATTTAAGCTAATTTAACTTTTCCCCCGATTCTCTAAATTTCTTATATACAAAGTCTGCGGGGAAAGTCATTCACGTTCCCTTCACTGCATCGCATACTTGATTTGCTACCGATGTGAACAGCCTTTTGCAGATCAGGCCTCTGACACGGAAACTATGCATGCCAAGATATTTACTAAACCATGATGCGTAGCCAACCTTTGGCACGGATCATGGTTCCACACAGTGCAGGCGTGATGTCTCCGGACAATACTAAACTTTTAAGGACGGTTCACAAATTTGCTATTCAGTGCGACCAAGTGCTTTGTGCTCGCTTGTAACCGGTTATGAGGAGAGAACACATTGGTATGCTGGCGCCCTGTATCGGCTAGCAGTGGAACAGATCTGCGTGTAACTAGACCAAAGCTTTTGCAGTGTTTGCAAGATCAAATCTATGCACCACCTATGAGGAATGACTGCTTTATAACATTGTCAGAATTACTTCGAGCCTACAATAACAAAAATGACAAATAAAATGTTAGGAAATGTGTATGCAGGTCGGAAATCTTCCACTGCCACCTGGTAGATGGCATCAGCGTACACTGCGCTACAATGTTAGCACGAACGCAGCATACGAGCTTTACTGCATTCTACTTTGAATAAATATTGGCAGGTGCCACATTTTACAACTCAGGCTAGTGCCCCAAGATAGCACTTGCCACCACGCTAGTATTTTTTGTTAATAACCTTCCAATTCTAAAAGAAAAAAAAAAAAATTGAGCGACGACCACATGACGGCAGATTTGTACGTAACGCGTTACAAGTAACGAATTATTTGTAATCAATTACATTTTACTGTAATATTGTAACACTTCAATTACTTCCTGTAAGGAGTAACGATCCTCGCAATTGAATTACCCTTTAGCTGTAATCGATTACAAAATTACCCATTACAAATTTTCACAAATTTTTATTTATTTATTTTTTTTTTGTGGAGGGGGAGGGGGGGGGAAGGGGTTGGTTGTGCAGGAGTCACTCAGCTCTGGGGAACAGTCAATGTTTATTTTTTCCATTTTTTCAAAACCACTAAGCATGGGACCTCGAGGATTAGTAGGCCACTTCACTATGCTTCGTTTAATGGGTACATTTTCTTGTGGTACACCGGAGACTATGATCGGGTATGAACAATGACCTTATCCAGCCTCTTGTGAGTAATGTATTTAAACAGCGCTTTTTTATTTCATTTTATTTCATGAGAGGGATTCGGTGTGTCGGCGTCACTGACTCAGCTTTAAGGTATCACCGTATGACGCACGATTGGTGCAATATCAATCGATCGTCATTGTCATGTCGTCGAATAAGCACCACAGCTGTCGCTGCCTAAACACATCCCGTCATGTAGACTTGTACATGTTATACTTTAGAGTAATTTTTGGATTACTATTTTCAGGCTGTAATTGTAATTGTAATTGGTTACTTTTTACAACGAAGTAATTGTGATTTTAATCAGTTACTTTTTTCAGTAACGTGTACAAGTCTGCATGACGGGATGTGTTTAGGCAGCGTACAGCTGTGTTGCTTATTCGACAACATGACAATGACGATCGATTGATATTGCACCAATCGTGCGTCATACGGTGATCTGATATTGAAATGACGTTGTGTTGATTTAACGTCGATACGGTGTTGATGAATAAACGGTTTTAAGGTTGTGGTGTGCTTTCCCGCCAAATTTAGCGGGGAAACTGAATTGGTCCATGTCACATGACATCAATTTTTCCGCTAAATTTAGCAGGGAAAGTGAATTGGTACATAGGTCATGTGACGTCACTTTTTCCGGTAAATTTAGCGGAGAAACTAAATTGGTGCATAGGTCATGTGACGTCAATTTTTCCGCTTAATTCAGCGGCAAAACTGAATTGGTGCATAGGTCAAAATTTTCTGTTACATTTAGCAGCGAAACTGAATTGGTGCGTAGGTCAAAAATTTTCTGCTACATTTAGCGGAGAAACTGAGTTGGTGCATAGGTCGTGTGACGTCAATTTTTTCGCTAAATTTAGCGAGGAAACATTTCGTTCAAGCTCACGCCGTCGAAAAACCGGGGAACGGGCCACTAACAACTGTCACTGTAAAAAATGGACTGCCTCTGGCATTTCCCAGAGACAGATGCATAGCATTTATAGGGCCTCTTTGTGTGCCTCCTTTGCGGGCACAGTAAGGAGGCAACTTAAAGGGACACGGCCAAAATAAAATGTGAGATAACCACCATAAAATACCGGTGAAGCGCCCACTTTCGGACAAGTGCCCAGTATTAACATTTCCAAAACTTCGGAATTCTGGTCATATGTTAAGCACCCACCCCATCCAAAGCGCCGCAAATATTCACCACACTGTGGCAGCTATGAGAACACCAGCGGGGATGAAGGGGATATCCGCTTCCTTGCGATGGAAAAGGAAATACTTCTTGGGCAGGGGAAACCATTAACTGTATTATCTAGGTTACTTGGGTACAGTGAGAGGTCCTTACAATGCTGGAGTCAGCGTCCCAGTTGTAGCCACGTCAGGATCGATGGGGGAGAAGATAATGCAGTGTGACAATGGACAGTTCTTGGAAACAAAACCAGTGACCCCAGGCCTTTTGTGAGACACATCTAGATAAAGTGTGCACGCTGCCGCCGTCTTGGTTTTTACAGCTTCAACCAAACAAGCGCCCATGTCTAGACTAACCAATTTTTCAGTTAAAGTGGGGTGGGTGCTTCCCCTGTATCTTATGGTATACTGCTAGAACCCATTTTATGTTCCTATATTTTTGATAAATTTTTTTTCGTAAATGGCGCAACGGTTTTGCGAATAAATCTATTTATTTATGGGACCCTGGGATCCATCCCATCCGGGAAGGCCGCCACACCCGGTGGGTCGGCAACAAACTTCGCCCACCGCGCGGCGTCCCCTTGCACGCAATCGCAGACTTCGCTCTCTCGCATCTAGCGCTTCAGTTTCCTCGCTTACCTTCTGCGTTTCGAGCATACGGTTCGAGACAATGACGTCTACAGCATCGCTCTATTTGTCAGAATCTTCGACACTGATTGCAGCAGCCATGAGAGCGATTGTTATCGAGAGATGTCGGAAGCTGGTCAATTTGACTTTGACCTGCTGGCGACCAGCTCCAGCGAGGACGACGAGGTCATCACGGACAAACTCGCCGTCGTCCGAGACGATCTCGCACGTGCATGTCGGGTCAAAGAGGCGAGAGCAAAGGTAGCGTTGAAGTAGCCAAGTACATGAGAGGGGGCAATCGTACGTTTGGGCAAATGAAAGAACTACGCATTGTGATTCATGATTACGTGGTTTATAAGCACCGCCATGCTGCGACTTACTCAGGTAATATTGCCTGGTTGCCAGATGAAAATGATCAACATTAGTAAATTGATTATTGCAATTACGAGAACTCTAACAATTGCAAAACTTAGTGTATATACTGAGAAGACTATGAAGCATTATATTTAGGGTTTGGATTTTCTCGGTTTAAACCGATAAAAACCGATAAAAGTCCGCCGAATTCATTTTCGGAAATTCGGTTTTAACCGAAAAAAGTCAGTTTTTAATTTCGGCATTTTTTTATTTAAACCAATAAAAACCGATAAAAGTACGTCGAATCCATTTTCTAAAATTCAGTTTTAACCGAAAAGGTCACTTGACCTTCCAGTCGTACCGCAGAGCCGTGGTGAAACAGTGGAACGGCAGTGTCTATCGAAACGTGTCCGAATGTATGGGATACACGGGTGCCATCATGACGTTTTGGTTTAATGTTCGCATCATCGATCGGAACGTGAAGTCCGAAGTGCCCCATAACTTCGCCTATGTATGAGCGTGTTTTCAAACTCGTTGTAAGGAAGACTGACTTGATGCAAGCTCTGCATGTTGTGTTGAGCTTCAAAAAGTCGCACCGCCTTCTTTGGCGGCCACAATTGGTTGATTGGCCGATTTTGGCTCGGGCAGCGCTTCATCTCCTCAGCCTGCCAGTGTCCAGTGTTATCGTTGAGAGGGCATCCTTGAAGCTCAGGGTCATATTATCAGAAAAGAAAGAGTGCGGGTCAACGAGGAGAACCTGGGAACGTACATGCGTGTGTACTATAATAAAATAACGTAATCCTGATGTACAGAAGGTGAAGTTTCATGTTTTTTGGGCATAGGCTTCATATCTGACTTGTTTGTGCTTCTAGGTTTTTCCTTGTTTCTTTTACAGTTGCACACATTTGCCATGTAAAGTGTCCATTTCTTTTTCAATGCATCTGTGCCGTTATTCTTTGAGTGATCACAAATATCAGCGCTACAAGGATCATCTGATCTGGTGTCTGTTGGTGTTTATTTTATATTCACCGAAAAAAAGCCGATAAACTTTTGTGGGCATAAATATACGCCGAAAAAAACCGAATATTGAATTTTAAAAATAAACACCGAAAAAAGTACGAACTTTGAAAAATAGAAACCGAAAACGCAGAACCCTAATTATATTTCACAAATAATCTACCCGTTTAATTTTTGTGTTCTAACCCCTTTAAGGTCGCATTGCAATTGTTATGTGTAATTGTTAAGGCCCGTTCACACTCTTGCGACCGAGTACGACCGAGAGAGACCAGACCGGTTTTAAGCCTCTTGCGATCTCTTAGGACCGGATACGCTACAGCGGAGCTGGTCCTAAGAGATCGCAAGAGGCTTAAAAACCGGTCTGGTCTCTTTCGGTCGTACTCGGTCGCAAGAGTGTGAACGGGCCTTTATGGGAATCTATAAAGGTGTCACGTGAAGTCGTGTGACATCGTCGAGGCTACATGCCAGGGACACAAAATGTCTGAGGCTGGCCCTATGGATGCTACACATTTAAAAGCCTGTTGGCGCTAACAGTGTCATGCTCTCATTCTTTCGTCGTAAGTGGTTGTAACTGGGCAGAAAGCACTTGGTTACACTCGCTTACATGGGGCCCCAAACCTGGGGGACCGTAACTCATCCCTGTAATAAACTTTCTTCATTCATCCACTCAAACCCAAATCCGTGAGCCAGCCTTTAGAGGTAGGCTGGAGAAAGAAGAAAGGGTACCTGCGCTCCCAGCCTGATGGAGATGGGCGCCACGGCTGCCTTCTTCTCTTCCATGGGCTTGATGGAGCCGAAGGTCCGCGAGAAGCCCATTGTGGTCTTGGGGAGCTTCTGGACGGCGCCGTCTCCGGCGGCCCCGGACACGTCTTCGATCTTTCGCTTCTCACTATCGGCTCCCGCCAAGTCATCAACGTCGCCACGGCTGCCTGGCGCTACCGCAGTAGTGCCAGTGCCTAGGTCAATGGCAAACACACTGGCAGATTTAAAAACAACGGCTCAGGTTAATCGCTCCACCAAGTCTTGCACTCAAGACACGAATCGTCTGTACTACTGGGTCTGAGGTTTCTTATGCGCGTATGAAAACAAGAAAAAAACACAAAAACGCTTGGTTCGTAAAACAAGACGCTACTTTCGTGTCAGACGCGCGGAAGCTTAGGATGGGTCTGGCGGCTAGCAGAAAATGCAGTTAAAACATTGCGAAGCCACGCACGGTGGACCCCAAATAGAAACGACATGCAGTTTTTACAGCGTGCATTGCTCTCAAAAACAATTCGCGAGAAGCAAATTCGCGTAGTTTCAAAGAGGCCTTAGCCCTAACGCCGACTGGTATTTTTCATTTTCCAAAATAAAGAAGCGTCTTAATGCTTATAATGTAACGAAGCTGTCTGCTTTACATGTTCGCAACAAAAACAATATAAATTTGCAATAAATGTACACGAATTACCTGACCGCTCACTTCTGTGATCATCCCGATCGTCCCACCGACTTCTACCTCTGCTGCTCGCCATTTTGTACACAATTACATTGTTATTAGACTTCCGTATAACCTACTTCCAACTTGGCATCGAATGAGATACTTACATTTTAATTGAGATAAACGCAAATTTATTGATAATTTTGTTTCAAAGTAAATAATAGTTTTACTAAACTATTTTATGTTTTTCAAAGCATTTAAAGGTGACAAATGCAACGATATATACACGGCACAGACGTTGCTAAAGCTTGAAGCGCTTGAAGATTCACGTGCATCGCGTATGTATGTGACGGCCATTGGTTGACACCTACATCTAGAACTCTGCGTTTTAATATTTTTTCGGGATTAAATAAGGTTTGGGGGCTTTAAACCTAAACAAATCACAAACCTACTCGTCAAGGCTTGCTTTTAAAATTGAATATATTCATTCTACACAAAAAGATTGCGGTAACTCTTAATTTTGTCCATGGTACTACGTAGGTGTCTATCCATGGCCGCGAGCAAAGGATCTCTTTCCAAAATATAAATCTCTTCAGCGCTCCAGTAATACCAATGGACATCAGCAGTAGTTGCTAGCATGGCGGCTGCGATAAAGGTCTGTAATGCTCCCGTCCTCTTCAATTTAAAAATAATCCCATGCCAGAAAGATCCACCACCTTTCTGCTACCGTTTGTCTTGTTGACAGGGCGTTCCGTGCGCGGTTCCTCGAAGATTATGACCGCAACGCCACGTACCAAAAGACAGCGACTCTTAATATGCCGGTCGTATTAGGTTTAAAACACCCAAAAAAGCAACGGCAGCTGATTATTGCAAGCACCAACACCACAAAAAAATCTGCGTGACGCTCTCGCCGAAACCACAAGGGACCGTAAAACTCGGGCTCTCGCGAACCGATAACACGCCAACTCGCGCACTAACCTCTCTAGCGTTTCGATAAAGGAAGTGCGATCGGTAAGTCTGGCGATTTATTGCTCAAGATCGACTGCAGTAACTCTCCTGCCCTGCGTCACAAAGGGGATCCCGGTTCAGATCGGATTCTCGGTACCTGGCTGGCGCTTGGTATTGTTTTCGCAACGGAAACGGACCTGAGGTTGCGTTGTGAGCGGGTCTATTTTGGTGAGATGGTGCGCAGCCATCTCGTCGTGCAACTGTCACCAAGATCTCCCGTCTCGGCGGCCGTTTACGATCGTGACTCAGTAATCTCAGCTTTGCTTTCTCTTCAGCGTTCACGCGAAGTTTTTCCTAAATTACTTTTATAACCGGCATCGAGCGTCTTTCGAAATGTCTTTCTATTTTGCATTTAGGAGTAGGTGTATAGTGTTCAGCTCCGTGTAAAAGTCAGCTCCCAATAACTCGCATATGTTCTTGCCATTTCGTGATCGCACGTTCTTTAAGTTCTGCTGCTTTCTTGTGTGCTTACTGCTAATAATTCGGATGTCATAGAGCGTCCGTGGCTGTGTTTTCGGTTTGTGGGCGTGTGTAGTTCAGGATGAGGTTGCAACACTCAACTTTATTTCCAGGAAAAATCTCAGCTGCAATTTGACGAACGGTGGCCGAAGATGCGGCCCACGATACTGAAGCTGCTTCACCAGGATCCAATCACCAGAACCGAATGGCAGGGCTTGTTCTGGTGAGTGCGTGATAAACATGCTTTTTCTGTTTTTTCTTGTGTCCCTGTAAAGGCGAAGTTACTGTGTCTTGTGTATGTGTAGACACTGGGAATTAGTCAACCCCAATGGGCGTTTGGTGTCTTTGTTGGAGATGAGAAATTGAGCAAGTGCAGTACCACCGCTAGCCCGGGGTCTGTAACGTGCATCAGGCTGTAGTGATATACGACTACATGCAGGTATGATACTCATCCAGATCGAAATAGGCAGGGGGTAGGGATGGAAACTCAGCGTCCCTGAGTTCTGCAGCATGAGCTTTTGCTCCGCAAGCTCTGAGCTGCAGTGCGTTAACACACTTGGCCACCGATCCCGCCATGTCACTGCACCAGCCTAAGCACGTGTTTGAGCATTCAGCCATCATTCTTCTGACATGGTAAATTATTTGCCCTCGTTGAAGAAATCGTGTTTCATAGAGGCTCTAATGACTCCTTGTTATGTATTATTTCCAAGTAGCATGTAAGATTTCTGTAGCTCTGGCGACAAACAACAAGCTTGCTTCTTCAAAGAGTGACACATAAGGTTTCAGCAGGTGTGACAACATACAGTAAACTTCATTCTGAAAATAGAAGCCTCTTCCAACACAGTATACCAGGCAGCCAGCTTGCCAAAACTCCCAAGACATAGTGGGCCAACTTTCGCTGGGCCATCAAGAAAAGTTGAAAAAATGCTAGTTTTAGATTTTGTGACCTGCAAAACTTGTGATTACAGGGAGGGGCGATGAATCAAAGATGACTCTCCTTCCCAGTCGGCAATTTTCACTCCCGTCTTGGCTAAGTAACGCCATTTCTGCCGAGGTGGCCACAGCCCTGCAATTAATACAAATAAGCTACCTTTCTGTGTTTAATAAAAAAAATAGCAAATCGTGCCAAAAATAGGGGGCAGGTTATCTTTCGGGGTTTGGGGCATCTCTCGCGATATTACTGTCGTTAAGTTAGTAGTCAGCAATTACAGTTTCTTTTCTGGTAGGTCTAGTTATGAGGTTTTGGACAGCTATACATTAACGAAGAAAACGTGAGGGTGCAAGTGAGGTGGTGTAAGTTCATCGTTATAGAATTACCGGAGGCTGTGGTGACGACCTAAAAACTACAGGAAAAGGGCATTACACCTGGTTGACAGATCACTTTCTAGACTAAGCCATTCTAATATCATATCATAAATAGGGCCCACACTAAAACAAATATGATGGTCTTGTCATTCCATTGTTTACATTTGGCTTAAAACACGAGTCATTGCTTGTCTGAGGAATTTTGTGGTGTCAAGATTTCATTTCAGCCTCCTGAGTGCTTGGTGCAGGGTTTAAACTTTTTGATTGTTTCGTCATCAAGAAATTTTTATAGTGGATGTTCTGTATTTTGAGTCATTAGTGGATCCAAACTTCTTCAGAAAGCTTACTTTTTGGAAAAATTGTCAATCCTTATTCTGAACATTTCCACCGTTATGATTATGCATGCGTTTTGCACGTAACTTAGTGATCCCGTGATCCCACTTGACTCGTCTGTTAGAGTCTCACAAGAAAAGCTGAAGGGTTTCCACTAACTTTGTTTGTCTTTCTTTTCCTTCCATGTCTGTAGGGACATTCATGCCGTGTGTCTGTGGGATGAGCGAGGTCCATCCAAACTCTATGCTGCGCTTCAGGAGGATATCCTGGAGTTTATCAGCATTGCGCAAAGGGTAAGAAAACCAATGTAGGATTTAAAAAAAAAATATGTGAAGGATCTGCATCATAAGAGAATATGCTGTCTCTAGGCTGTATCATCTTTTTCAAGTATAAAGCTTTAAAATTAGCGGAGCTTGTAAATATTTATATGTGGAATTAAGCTTAAACTTAGCGACTCGTAATATCCCGAGACATAGACCTACCTAAAATCGATGGCAACTAGGATGAAAATAAGGGTTAGCTAACTTTCAATGTGGCATAAAAGAAATGAAAAAAAGTTGAAAAAAATGATGGTTTTTGATTTTGTGATTTTCGAAACTTGTGATCATAGGAAGGGGCAATGAAGCAAAGATGAATGTCCTTCCCAGGCAGCAATATTTGCTTATCTCCCGCCGTAGTTAAAGGCCGACGACCAGACACGAGATTCTGCAAGGCAGAAGATCCTCCTCACCCTGGGGGAGGAGGAAACAGGCAACAGTGGACAGGGTAGAAGAGGAGAGAGGAGGAAGCGGGGGAAAAGTGGAAAGCGCGAACTGGTCGTCGGACTTTAAGTAACACCGTTTTGCCGAGGTCACCGTTGGCTAGGGGTCCTGCAATAGGTGACCGGCGTTTGGCAACTTCCGGTTCCTTAGGAAATTTTGTTTCACAGTTGGCAAACAGCGAAAATGAGCTGCAAGCCTGTGCAAGCATGGTCCTGAAACCTCCAGACTATAGTTTTTAGAATCATGCTTAGACAGGCTCGCGGATCATCGTCGTCGTTTGTCAACAGCTAAACAAAATTTCCAAAGGAACCGGAAGTTGCCAAACGCCGCTTACCTATTAATTGAAAGTGGGCTATGTTTCTGTGTTCCTGAAAAATATAGCAAATTATGCCAAAAATAGGGTTGGGCTATCTTTTCGGGAGGGATATTATGGGAAGAATATCCTTTGTGATCTTTTTTAGGGGACCAGGCATATTTTGTGCAGCATGTGACAGTTGAAAAATGGAACTAGGAGTAAAGGGCAAGTGCTACTCTCCAGATCCTTAATCATTTCAGAAGGACATACCCAGGCGAAGGTACTTATTTTTAATGAGCCATTTCTTCAGACAGAAAGCTACTTTGCCTTATCAGTGGTCGCATGTAGTATGTATCCCTTTTTTTGTTAAGAAACAAATTATGCAGACATTTTGAGACCCCACTTTGAAAGGCATTGCAGCACAGAGTTGTTGCACATTTACGTTTAATGACCGTGAGGAACCAATGACGGTTAGTGACACCGATTCCACGAAACCTTGACATTTTTGCATGACTTAGTTAGTGGCTCCATCGCACCCTGGTCTTCTCATTCTCTTCAGTACAACATTTTTGGGCTGTTTCCTCATGAACTGCCTGCTGGAGACCTAAAGAAATCTACATGATGATGACGATTACTGGTGTTTCGTGTATAGTTTGCAAAAAATACTTCCGTTGAAAAAAAAAGTTTTCTTTTTTATAGTCTGCACCTGGGCTCATGTTGTGCATATTCCACATTTTAGACATTTTCCTGCACAACACGCCTTGACATATGCCTCCTTTATGAGCTCCCGGACAAGCTTATGATCTTGCACCAAATCATCATTAACATACTCAGTCATTGACAAAATCCGTCACATCTCGTCATAACAAACGATCTAGAAAAAAACATCATTGTGTAGTCCGCACCTGTAGATGGACCGCTCCAGATAAAATTACAACTTTTAAGCATGTATAGTAGTATTCCAAGCGGCGTAGGACTTTCCACTTTTCCGGAGGGGTCAGGCTGGAGCCAGTTCTCCGGGGGGGGAGGGGGGGGGTGCTGCCGCGACATATTTTTTTTACCAGAACTGGACGTTATTTGTAGTTTAATCGAATGCACGTTGGGATTCCATTTCCCTATGTAGTATTTCGTCAAGTAAGGTCAACGCGGGCGCTTCATTTCCTCGTCACTACACCTGCCAACTACGTGTCTTAGTGCCTCGGCAGGATTATCATGTCGCATATCCTGACCAAAACGAAGTCATGTGCCATCTTGTTGTATGTTTTTTGCTACGTAGCAATAAAAGGCACCTGTTTCGTGCTCCAGGTGGGGTGGCTCTACGTACCCCCCCCCCGCTGGAAGGGTCTCCCATCACCGCCAGCGGTCCGCACGGAGCCCCGATGCCTCCAAAGTCTACGAACCACTGATGTATAGTATGCTACTATAGCCCGGCAAATGTGGTAATCGTGCCAATATCTGTGTCCCCGCAGCGTGTCTTAGAGCACCAGGAGGACCAGGCCCTGTTGAATGCCTACATCAGGGAGTGGCGCAAGTTCTTTGTCCAGTGCAGCTACCTGCCCATGCCCTTTGGGCAGCTGGAGACAGTGCTTGCGGGCAAGAGCCCCAAGAAAGCAGAGGAGGGCCTGGTGCGCAAGCTCATGCTCGACACCTGGAACCAGAGCATCTTCTCAACCATCAAGGTGGGTGTGCACCCCCCTTTTCCCTTAGAAACACCATCCCACCATGCAGAGCAAGGTGCTTGTTCCGTTTGCACTGGAACAGACCTAATCTTGCATTGTTCATTTCTCACGAAGAGAGTTCTTTATCTCCACATTCTTGGTTGGGTTCATTGGCACACCCAGGATTTTCGTCGGGGGGGGGAGAGGGGAGGGCGGGGGGGCAGGGCAGGGGCAGAAGCAGGGGCAGGGCAGCGGGAACGGGGGAGCAAAGAAGAAGGGTTAGAAAAGCTATGCGAACTTTGACGTGCTGTGTTGAGATTGCCGTGCTGCATGTGCTACTCCGAGATCAACCAGTTTCGGAATTTCGGCTGTACAAATTTTTACAATCTGTGGTGTAGTTGTTACCATGGGGTGAATCTTTCTGTGGGACAAATTGTAAATGATTATTTTAAAATTGCGAAATTGGCGAAACGTAGGTCTCTATAGAAACCAAGTTGTTTACAGTATACTCCATTTCATGTAACTTCGCAGACGACAAAAGCTACGGCTCGTGCGATCCAATGCGATCTATCAGCGCCAATTACGTGTCTTTCCAGTGTGGCCATGGGAGGTGCATGGCCGCACTTCCCATGGCCATCATGTATGAGGAGAAAACTCTGCTATCTAGAGACAAAAGTAATTAGGTATTGAAAAAAAAAAAACTTCCAGTAATGTAATTATTACCTGAAAAGTAATAAAATCATCGACCTAAATACCCATTGAGAAGGACAAGAAAACATTTAAAATGTTACTCTTAAATAATTATAAATTATAATCTAATCTGATGACTTCAGCACTGTAGCAGACTATAGCAGTGGCAAGCGAGCTGCCATGGCGAAAATAGAGCAGGCCTCAGCGGGCCCATGAAAATTGGCATTACGGGCTGGGCCTGGCTCCTAATTTTTGGCCCATGCGAACCTCTAGTTGTCGGTCTCTTTGAAGCAGCTAGCATCTGATAGTTTTACGTGAACCGCCAAATTGCTTTGGCAATCCCCCACCTGACAGCAGCTCTTGCTGTCCCCCTCAGTGGATTTCAACAATTGAAATCCTCGTCAATTATGTACATGCTTGTGCGGTCGAACACAACATTTCTGCCTCCTATTTCTGTAGTTTTTTTTTTTATTGCCTGTTAAGTCCAAGGGGGGAAAGTGGAGAAGAAATGCATGCAAGCTGTAGATGTCTCCCGACGAAAATGAGATTGGAGATGGGAGGTGACTTTTATCAGAAGATATTCGAAACCTAAACTTTAAAAGCCTTATTGAGTAAGAACTTCTATCTAAACAATGTATTAAATTATTAAATAAAAGAGAAAATATTTGGCACTTTCACCGCACCTGCTTGTTTGTCCCTCGCAACACTTATTATAGCATTTGAAAACCTCACTCACCTGTTCCAGATTAGCAGGTCCCAAATGTTTATCCATTAGTTAAACATTTATTGAATCAAAATGAAGCATATGAAATATACAGCGAGAATCTAAAGGCACCAGACTCCTAGATTGAGTGCCAAAGCTGACTTTTTAAACAAATTTTGGTGTAAATAGGTACACAGGTGCATTTGTTTGTAAAAGTATGGAATGATTGGTTCACTTAGTAAAGGAGCATAAAACAACAATCTACATTTTCTACTTTGATTGTGGCATCTTTTTTTTCTACCTTGCACTTGGGACCAGTTGTTCCAGGACTATTTTCTTCTACACCCGCTTTCAGTGCTACAGAACAGAGTACTATGAATGTATGCTGACTAGCCATAATGAGGAATAGCATGTTCTCGCATATGTCTAACACTCCGACGATGATAGCGAATGGAGTGAGCAGTTTGAACTTCGGAAAGGTTCCAACCCTTCAGGCAGAAATGTCTTTGTTTTTTCTCTCAACCTACTAACCTTCAACGTCTAGTAAAAAAAAAAGAAATAGAGCTTTAGGGGGCCTTGAACCCCCGTCGGTGCGCCACCGGTTGGGTTTCAAACTTTCTGACTTGCAACATTTAGTGAAGAATGTTACTTCCTTTCTCCGTACAATAAAATCGATTTTATGCCTTCCTATTGTCATTTCGTGTCTCTACAATAACAAGACAATCTATTCTAGGGTTCTCTAGCTTTTCAATCTGGAAGAACCCTTTCATGCCCTAATAGCTGAGGGACCCCTCGTGGTGTCGGAATTGACGCATTAAAAAAGTACAAGAGTTGTTAAACAATAACGAACATACTATGGAATGTTTGGCCTGTGGTTATGCATGATTGCGTGGTTTAGACCTTCTATAGTAGTGCTTGAACTGGAAAAACACATTAATTAGGAATGGGGATGGTTGAGAAAATTTGGAAAACAGGGAAACACCATGAGTGTACTCTAGGGAATCCATGAGGGTACTCTAGGGAACCCCTGTGTTTCTAGGAACCCAGTTTGAAAACCCACAATCTATTTCCTTATTGTAGAGACACTGAATAGAAGTTCTGCAAACAAAAGGTTACTGTTGTGTTGGTTACTCTACATAGCTATTAAACAACTGAATGACTAACAGCTTCACAAAATTTAGTGTACACACTCACGGACTCTGTGTCCTATAGTACCGTGACATCCTGAGAGATAGCCCACCTAAAATCAACGGCAAATCAGACAATACTATACAATGTGCTGTAAATGACTTAATTTTCGTGAGGACCTAATTTTCGCGAATTTCGCGAATCACCTACAATTCGCGAAAAATAGGTCCCGCGAATAATTTTTTAAAATGTGAACACATTGGAGTCTATATTGAGACCCGACCGTGTCACGAAAATTAGAACCCGCAAAATATTCCAAAACTTCAGCTTTGACCTAAATCACAAAATATTGAGCCCGCGAAAAATAAGTTGTTTAGAGTAATTTCTTACATTTTTCTCACATTTTACATCTTAATCCTCATATAATCCAAAAAATTTCATGCAAAATGAAAAGTGGGTCAACTTCCAGTGTGCAATCAAGAAAACTTACGAAAATTATATTTTCATATTTTGTGATTTGTCAAAATGTTGTTACATTGGGAGGCGATGAAGCATTAGACGACTGTTCGCCCCAGTCGGCCGAGGCTACCATTGGCTCAGGCACTGCAATTATTAGACGTGGGCTATCTTTCGGTGTTTTCCCATCAAGAACAGCAAATCACGCCGAAAATAGCAGTGTTATTTCTTGGGATATTACGGGAGGTAAATACGGGTGCACTGTTTGCACATCTCGAAACGCATTCCACAAGTGCCACGGGGATTCCGCTTGTGTGCAGGGCCGCCTGCAAGCCAGCGCCATGAAGCTGGTGCATGCGGAGCGCATGGGGAGGCCTTTGACTCCCAGCTGGTGGTCGGGGTGCGAGAGTCCTACGTGAACCTGTGCTCCAACCCAGAGGACAAGCTGCAGATCTACCGGGAGAACTTTGAGCGGGCCTACATCGACGCCACCCGGCAGTTCTACCGGGCACAGGCGCCCCAGTTCCTTGAGGAGAACGGCGTCCAGAGCTACATGAGGTGTGAAACAACCTCTCAACGCTTCCATCTCGTCCTTTCTTTTTTTTTAATGCGAATAGCATTCTTTGGCTACTTCACACACTTTTCGTCTATGTATCTATCTGGCTATCTAACCTCTTACGCCGCGGGTCGATAAATAAATAAAAAAGACCGGCGCCGGCTGGGATTCGAACCGTTGACCCTTTGATCAGCAGGCAGACGCGCTAACCACAGAGCTATGAAGGCAGTCATTCAACGCACTCTAAACGGTTGTTTATATCTTTACCATGGACGCGCTTTACAGCGCTGTCCGCTACCGGTGCGCGCGTTCCATGCACGAGGGCTCATTCCGCTCTCGTGAGGCTGAGCACGGCCGCTGGCTCACCCTCTCCCGCGCTCGGGGAGAGGGTGATGTAGCGGCCGTGCTCAGCCTCACGAGAGCGGAATGAGCCCTCGTGCATGGAACGCGCGCGCACCTGATCATCTGTGACAGCGCTGTAAAGCGCGTCCTATGGTAAAGATATAAACAACCGTTTAGAGTACCGTTGGTTGAGACTAGCTGAGACGCCAGAAAGTCTGGTCGGTACCATTTTGAGTGTTTGTGCGTATGGCGCGTGCTTTGCTCGCCTTCCTAAGTGACACAAACGCACGTGCTGGGCTGCGGAGATCGTGCGCAGGGCTGTGAAAGTGTCAACAAATTTAGAATCGCCTCAAGAGTGGGCTGGCGTATCTAGAGTGTGCCGGCCACCTGACGAACGCGCATAACTCCGCACCGTTTGATGCTATTCGCATTAGCGTAGATAATCATTCCCAAAGGATGGGTTCTGCTGATTTTTTCTTTGCTCCGATAATTGACAATTGTACTTTCGTAAAGGTAGTTATGTGGATGCCATCTGATCAAACCAAAGCTAGCGAATCAAAATCTTGAATATTGTGGTTGTTTTCCGACGATAGATAACTGAACAATGTAGGCATTTTGCTGATAGAAGCTGCTCTAAATTCATTTCCACTTAACCGACAGACCTGGGAATTTTGTTATGCACCCTCTAGCATGACCACCAGCCTACCCTATAAATTGCATTAACTTTAAGCTAAGGGTTCAAAAGTTGACCTTCCCAGGGGGTGTGTCCTTTTAAAGGTCGACGACCATACTTGAGATTCTGCAAGGCAGAGGATCTTCCTCTCCATGGGCGAGAAGGAAACAGGCACCAGTGGACAGGGTAGAAAGGGGGAGAGGAGGAAGCGAGGAAAAAGTGGAAAGCGCAAACTGGTCGTCAATCTTCAGGGTTGCGGTATCTGTCGATATAAGACCTACACGAACTGGTGCTATGCATTGAATACGAGGAAAAGGGTACAATGTGGTGCAGGCAGAGGTTGCGTTGCTGCGAAATATTTTATGAAAATGTCAGGGGGAAACACATGGTTTCGCTTTGAAGCTAGCATTTTTTATGTTGTGTCTCATTCTATCCATTCCTCAACTAAAATGGTTTTCCTAAGTTAAAAAAGAAAATTGTCAATCAACACTCTGGCACCCACTATAAACTTGTGCTGCGTGCTAGCTAATATTACAGGCTGTGGACACATCAAAATACACTTTGTGGTGCTGTTCCTTGACACCGAGAAAATCATCGGGTGTCGTTATCAAAAGATGCAGAAAATACATTTTCATGTGTCCAAAGGGCAATCTCAGCACCAGGATGCATGGCTGATTACAGTCACATGCTTAGGCTCCTACCAGCTCAAACATATAGGTGCTTTCATCCGAGGGCACATGTCCCTTCTTTTCTCTCTCCGCTTTATAAAGTCCGAATCTTTTCATTTGTGATGTTGTTCCGTCTGTCGTATACACGCGCGAGGCAACAGCTTGTTCTGAGGTCGCCAACTGCCCTTTTCGGCTTCCTTGAACCATTCGTCGGAGGCTGGAGCAGAGGTGAATCTTGCAGAAGGGTCTGAGACGGCCATTGTTCCGGCACAGGTACGCCGACCAGAAGCTGAAGGAAGAAGAGCAGCGTGCGGCCAAGTACCTTGAGTCGCAGCCTTCCGGGTCAGTGCCCGCCCTGACAGAGTGCTGCGTCGGGGTGCTGGTCACCGCCTTCCGGAGTCCATCCTGGCAGAGTGCCCCGGCATGATCCGGGCAGGGAGACTGCCCGCCTCCAGCTCATGTTCTCCCTGATGGACCGGGTGTCCGACGGAGTCTTGCCCATGCTCAGGGACCTCGAGCAGCACATCCAGTCGCAGGGGCTGGCGGACATGCTCGCTCGGCCGACGTCATCACGCAGGTGCCCGCCCCGTGTTTCCGTTTGGTCGGGGTCGGACACGCCCTGACGTGGCTGTGCGCCAGGTATTGCATTGACAAGAGAGCTCAGTTGCCCTGGCATCCTTTATTGCTACCACGATATATAGGCTAGGTGTCATGAGCTACCCCCCGTAATAAAGGTATTGGCGACTCCTGCGAAGTCAGCGACACCTAGCGGCTAAAACATGAAGTTGTCGCGGCAAGTTCACTTGCCAGCATTCTCGAGCGAATCAGATATTCGCAGAGCCTAATGGCCTAAAGACGAAGCCGTGAAAGTAAGTTCATAAACATGCAATGAAAATAGTCAATACAATCCATCCATACTCATATGTTGCTTGTGGCATACTGATGGTAGTTTTGTGGAGGCCGATGAAGGGAGACGTTGAAGCCTACTCTGGTGGCATGGGAGCTAGGCAATTTATTCGTCGTCATTGCATTGCAACACATAGAGTGGAAGCGGGCGCTGCCCTGACCTCAGCCATTGATTCAATTAATCTGTCGGTGCACATTGGGGTCGGTGAATTGCGTAGAAACCCATTGTTTCATCGCTTATAATTTTATTTTACTCAGTTTGAGTTGGTGTGACATTGCCTTGGCATCCCTAATTTTTCTTTGCAAGGTGAAGGTTAATCTCATGTAAGCATGATCAATCTGGGACCAGTTTTGGAAGAACATTGCATGTCTTAGCAATTTGGGCAATGGGCACTCTGTTGAGGATGCTTTGCAGTATTGAGGCACATCTGTAACACAAAGAGTCCTTCAGACAGGTTCATGAGATTACCACACTTTTTGTCAGAGGGGGACGATAAGGATGATATTTGATGATCTGTCATTGTGCGCTTCATAAGCGATTTTTTACCTGTATTGGAAGAGAACAGTATAATGGTATTTACTTTATTTTAGATGCATGCAGGATTCTGACTTGTCATGATTGGGTAATTTGTGCATGCAGGATTCTGAAAAGTATGTGGAACAACTGCTGGACCTGTTTGAGAGGTTCAGCCTGCTAGTCAAAGAGGCGTTCAACGACGACCCCCGGTTCTTGACTGCCAGAGACAAGGTACGACTGAGTCCCCTTTCACTGACCTTTCCCTCTTCATCAGAGATCTTGCGTTTTTACCCGCTGCTTCACCCCAGGCATTCAAGCAAGTCGTCAACGATACCTCCGTGTTCCGCCTAGAACTTCCGTCCAAGCAGAAAGGGTGAGATATTTCATTTTACGGTGAAATCAAGTTATGCACACCCTGCATGCTGCATAAACGAGTTAGACATACGCACTCCTCCCTTGACCCTTGTTTGTAGTGGTGTTTGTGTACAGGGGTATCACAGTTGAATACTTCATCCAGTAATGATGTGTCTTCTCAGTGCTTACTCTATGAAATATCTGTTGCAAAGCTGTGCCACAAATTGCCAAATTCTTCAAGTTTTATTTGAATTTTGTCTGACTCATTTTTATTGGAATCGTTGTGTATGTGTTGATACTGTCCTGGACGAAGGCGACGAGACGATAAATAATGAACTGAAAATAAAGGTTTAATCAGCAAACTTGTGTCAAAAAAAGGAACAACAGACGCCGAGAAAGCAGCAGCGAGCGTCAATGGCGGCGGTAGCGAGTGATGGTGCGTCGGCGTGACAGTTGGTTAGTGCGAGAGTGAATCAGTGAATGAATCTGCAATACCATGCTCGGCTCCTTGTCGACTATGCCTGTCATCTCAAATATTCGACCTAGAATGTTCGGGAGTTAGCTAGGGTGAGACTGACTAGGCAAGGTCATTCTGGCCTCCTTATCTTTCCACTCAGAGTAAGAATAAACACGAAACTTCTAGATGATCGGGGAAGAGTTGCTTCTCGGTCATGCACGCAGCATTACTCCCCCTTTAAAAGTGCATCACCTCGATTCAACCTTAAATAAATTAACACAGAGTTAAATCAAATAATGGAAAACGGTTAACTACGGGGTCGTCTGAACCGTAAATAGGCATCAGTCCTATCGAGCATAGTACGGCTTGGGACAAACGACGTGCACTACTTCGGGTCGTGGCTGTGATGGTCGGGTTACATCGGAAGCACCTCGTAGTTTAAGTCCCCAAGGCAGTGAATAACCTTCTAGGGTCATCCTGTAGCATCATTACTCTTCGAAGGCAGCAAGAGTTTCCCACTCAAAATGAAATAGTCTGCTCCGGTGTCGATGAGCGTCGTTGCGTCGTCGATGTTAACGCCGAGGTTATTAGACACCGTCGCAGAAGTGTCGTTCCGATGCACCTCGTTGCTAGTGTGGGAGCCCTCCAACATTTACGGAGGATCTTTATTTCGTCGGTGAACGGCAACTCCACTTCCCGGGGTTGCCGCACTTAGTTTTCCCGGCGAGGCATGGGGAACAGGCTTTGTCAGTGGGACCGAAGACGAGTCGACACTGGACGTCGTGGGGACGACGAATGGGGCCCTTAGGGTTTAGCAGGCATCGGAGACTGCGATCGACGCAGCTCACCAAAGCGGGGACGAGGGTCGTTCGGCACATACCCTCGCAGGCCCATCTGGCAGAAGTTGCACCGTCGAAAACGTTGCCGGCCTCCCCACAGTGATAGCAGATAGGGTGATGGTCAGCCGTTCTCCACACATTGGTATTCCTTGCTGCAAGCTGTTGCGGGCAGACATACGGCGCCCGTTCATCCTGGTTTCGGCCATACTGGATCACTGCAGGTTCACATTGGGGCTTGGCAGGCACGTAGCCAGGATTTTGTTTCGGGGGGGGGGGGGGGGGGGCGGCTTGCCCATGACAAAATGTTGTATGAGGGGGACTGGAAGAGGAGGTCCCAGCAAAGTGGAAGATTTCAGGGGGGCCCGGGCCCCTTGGGCCCCCCTGGCTGCGTGCCTGGTGCTTGGTATGGGTGGGCAGCTGGCAGCGGCCATCATGCCATTGCGGCGTATGTACGCGTTGGTTGCTCGAGCAGTACAGGGTTTGATGGGAGCCTGTGGTTCGATGGCTCTTTGAAGCTCTTCTCGCACGACTTCAGTGATGGACAGTGATGTCGGCAGCAGTTTCTTGAGTTCTTTGCGAAGCAACGTCGCTGGATGATCTCGCGAAGCTCGTCGGCACTGGTGCTGAACTTGAGCGGGCCGATGCCAGGATTGAGACATCGTTGAGCCTATGATAGCGGCGAATTCGGGCCGTTAGCGCCCACTGGATGTTTGTTGCTTCGGCAACAAACCCATCGACTGTCGTTGAAGGGTTGCGGAGAAGGCCGCCAAAGATGTCGCTCTTCACCCCACGCACAAGGATTTGCAGCTTTTTTTAGGGGCGAAGCTCCTTAGGGGCTAGCCATGTCCGTATGTCCGTCCGGCGTCGGGTGCTCGTGCTCCTGCTCCTGAGCTCACGTGCTGGTGTAGGGCAAAAAAAGAAAAGAAAAAAAGATGAAAAAATAAAATGAAAAAAGAAAAAGAAGAAAAAAAAATAGGGGTTCTGAAATGCCATCTTATCTGTCTTCTTAAAAAAAAAAAAAAAAAAAGAAAACCACACATTCTTTTACTGACATGAATGAAAACGACCGAAAAGCTCGGCATGCAGCGCCTCAGCGTCTATGCAGACAGCAAGCTGCTCCGGAGACCAGGGCGCGAGAAGCTGCTGCACAGCGTCAAAAACGCCAAGCGGACCCGGAGTTGAGAGCTTGGGAAGCGGCGGCAAAGCGTCAACGCCGACAGCAAGCTGCTACCCCGGAGACGAGAGCTCAGGAGGCTGCGGCAAGCGTCAACGCCGACAGCAAGCTGCGACGAGAGATCAGGAGGCTGCGGCACAGCGTCAACGCAGACAGCAAGCTGCTACCCGGAGACGAGAGCTCAGGAGGCTGCGGCAAAGCGTGCCAACGCCGACAGCAAGCTGCTACCCCGGAGACGAGAGCTCAGGAGGCTGCGGCAAAGCTCAGGAGGCTGCGGCAAGTCCAAACGCAACCCGGAACTCAGCACTACCTATGAGCAATAAAAACAAAATCAGCACCATCAGCACTACCTATGACCAAAAACGGTATCATCAGCACCACCCGAGCTTCGTCCCAATCAACATCATTCACCACGTGGAGATGCGGTCATTTTTGTTCATTGCCTGAGGGTCGGCACGGGCGATCAGGTGCAAGACGTCTTCAACGAAACGCATGGCAGTTTTGTTGGGGCCCTGGGTTCACATTCAAAGAAGGTCTTTGGCCCTCGCCCGTTGATGTTGGCTGGTGAATGTCCGTTTCAGCGTATGCTTGCAGGCGGTTCATGAGGTTAACCCTTTGTTGCCAAAAATTTATTTGAAATACAGCAGACCTAGAAATCCTGACGTGGTTCTACAACACACAGAATATATTAAATCTGGTCTCGGTAAGAAAATTACCTCTCTTCGTAATTTTGTTTTCGAAATGTTGATTGTGAGCAACATTGGGCACTTGCAACATTATTTTACGTGCAACGACCGAAAGCAGTTATGACCTGAGGGAAGGCACAGGTTTACTTCGCATTTCACTCAGTAGGGGCACTTGTAATTGGATTTGCTATATTTGTGCTTGTTTTTCTTCTCGGAGTTTTGAGGTCAGTGGTGCATGCCATCATACCTCACATTCCCTATCAGCTTGGCTTTAAAGGACAAGTGATCTCTTTTGAAGATGCAATTCAATTCTTCACTGCTAAGCGCAGGTGTCCTTACCCTTGCGGGAGAGGGTACTAAGTTTATTGAGCTGCACATGGCATGGGAGAAATTAAATCATTCTTGAGCTGTTGCTCCTGAACAATCTTGGCATCAAAGGGTTAGGAAGTCTCATGATTCTCAAACCAGTGCCTGGCCGTTCCTTCAAGTGCGAAGTACAGATTCTGCAGGCACTGTTCTTCCGTCCATCAGTTGTGCTGGGCCAGTCGCTCCTACTGCTGTAACTAGTCCTCGATGTCTTCAAGAAAGCTCACCTTGGAAGGACGCAGGCGTACGCGCAGCGACGGGTTGGACGATGACGGGTGGGGTGGTCATGACTGGGCTCGTCAGTGGCTTGGTCTTGCTCTTGGCTGGCAGTTGACCAAACTCCGGGTACTTGCCTAGAGTGCGGTGGCCTGCCTTGAGTGCGGCGACTTGCTCATGCATCAGCTTCCTCTTTGAAAAGTCTTCTTTTGCGGGGGAGCGGGCTAGCACTGCAGGCCCTCGTAGGGGTACGCTGAATGGGTTGTACCCTGCACCTCCAACAGAAATGTCACGGACAAAGGTGACGAGATGATGAATAATGAACTAAAAATGAAAGTTTAATCTGCAAACTTGTGCCAGAAACAAAAGGAAGAAGAAGTGTCAAAAAAGCCAGCAGCGAGCGATGGTGCGTCGGATGACAGCTGGCAAGTGCAAGAGTGAATCAGTGAATGGATCGGCAATACGTACAGCGCTGGGCTCCTTATCTACTAAACTCAGCTTCTCGGATATTTGACCTAAAATGTTCGGGAGTTAGCTAGGGCAAAACTGACTAGGCAAGGTCATTCTGGTCTCCTTATCTTTTCACTGGGGGTAAGAATAAAAGGGAAACTTCCAGATGCATAGAGAAGCGTTTCTTCTCAATCATGCAAGCGGCAATATATGAAGGTTGACTCGTCAGAAAAGGTAGTTGTGTACTGGACATCGACCCGTTGCCTGTCAACAGGGTGAACTTTTTTTTTTTTTCTTAGTTCAAATCGAGTTGTGGCTTTTGCTTTCGTTATGTTTTATGCATACCCTGTAACAAACTGCCCCACACTCAGTTCAAATCAAGTTGTGGCTTTTGGCTTCGTTATGTTTTATGCATACCCTGTAACAAACTGCCCCACACTCTTGTGACAGGAGTAGAGCATGTTTTTTTGCACATCCTCGGGCCTAACTGCAACAATAGGTATCTTTTTGGATGATTAAGTTTGTTTAAAATGATTTCTGCTGGGGTGAGAAGTTGAAATAGTTTGAAAAGTTCATTGTCCATGATCATTTAGCCACAGATGACTCTGAGCAGTCAGAACCTCTTTGCAAAAGTCCTTCTCGCCATGATTCTTAGAGTCGGTCTGTTTCTTTCCCCTGGTGGTGTTGTCAGGGTAGCCAACAAGACCCAGCCAGAGTCTCGCTGTCCCGAGCTTCTGGCGAATTACTGCGACATGCTGCTGCGCAAGACACCTCTTAGCAAAAAGCTTACCTCAGACCAGATTGAGGCAAAGCTCAAGGAAGTGGTCAGTATAACTCTGTCTCTACTTCTCCGTTCTACGAACCAGCACTGACTATGGTAGATGTGACCAAGCTGGCTCTTATGCGTGCAACATTTTTCTTGCAACCACATTCATGCGTGGCACTGCGATTGTGACTAGAAATAAAACCAGATACTTAACTGCTGGGGTTGATTGCCAGTGTGAAGATGATATCTACTGAGAAAAGGCCACTTATTTCTCTTGTCTTTGTTTTCCTTTCCAGCTTCTGGTGCTGCGGTACGTACAGAACAAGGACGTGTTTATGCGCTACCACAAGGCCCACCTGACACGGAGGCTTATCCTGGACTCTTCCGCCGACAGTGAGAAGGAAGAGAACATGGTTGAATGGCTTAGGGTGAATACTGCATTGTTACTTACTTTCATTAGAGCTCTACTAAGAAAAGTTCATTTATAATCTACCTTTGCTGCCATGTGGGCAAACGGAATTAGCCACCAATGCTATATTGCCGTGCGTGCAGCTGGCTGAGTAAGCACTGCGCCCGTGGCCGAATGGTTATCGTGCTTGGCTCCCACTCAGAGAGCCGAGGTATGATACCTGGCCGCAGTTATACCTCTTTGTTGTTTCTGTGTATGTCGCGGTCTGGTAAATTAGAAAACCTGTTGCTTATTCAAGGCTAGAATGTTCTGCACACTGAACCTTTTACACCAATTGTTCCAGAAGACCACGCCTGTACATAGTCTCGGACCAGCATTCAGTCCTGCTGTTTCGCCGCCGTCGACGCCTGCGACGCTAGCCTTTTTTTCTATTTTGTTTTCGGCACAAGTTCATCCTATTAAACATTTAGTTTCCTTCAGTTTTCATTGCCTCATCAATTGTCGTTCGTGACAATATGAAGAAATAGGTTTGTAGAACAGTAAAGATTTAGAGGAGAAGCTAAAAGCCCGACCACATGTATTTTTGCAACTCCTTCATAGCTATGTGCATGCTTTATAATCTAGCAGTGAAATAGATGCTTTTCGAAACCACATCGACATTGGCAGCCGCCATGTTTCAGTCTGCTTGCAGCACGAAACATGTGATTGAACTTCAGCCCAAAGCCAAGTGCCTGCCATCATAGTGATTAGAATAAGATCCAAATTGAGCACTGATGAAGCACTCATGTCTGTTACCTTCTTAGATTATGTGACTGAAATATGGTCAGCTTATATAATGGTGCAGCGGTGGTTAGATGCCACATATTTTAGTAAATGGTACAGTCCTCTAATGCTGCAGTGGACTGTACAGTTGCAAGCATATGTCTCAATCCACCTAGTAACAGATAAGGGTTGAAGACATTTGGTGGAACCTTAGCAAAAGGTTATCTTATTAAAGAGTTTTAGAATATCATACGCAATTTTAGTGCACGCTAGTGCTAAATTTAGCGCTTGTGTTAGTGCACACTACGCAAGAGTGTTTTAGAATATGCATTCTTCGCCGCGATGCCCAAGCATTTTGCGCTTGCAACGCCACCAAGGTGCAATAAAATTTTTTATTTCACACACGAAATTCTGTAATTAGAGAGAAAAACAAGTTTTTATGGTTCAAAGTAACATTTTAGATTTGTTTAAATATGAGAATCAACGTGAGTGGTCAACCGATCGTGTCCGGTTGCGTCGCCTCGGCAAAAGAGGACTTACGTTTGCCGAGAAACGTTTGCGCGTCGCAAGCAGCAAATTGTTGCCGTTCGTTGCTCACCTTGCAGGGTCTTCCAAAACATTTCTGACGTGCACCTCCTGTAGGAGTGCAATGTCGTCCCGTGTTGAAAATCGCAATCGCAAGGATGCCGTCAACGTCGCACTCACGACGCCACCAAAGCGGCCGCAGTCGCGGTCCTGGGAGCCGCCATTTTTTAACTGTGCTCGTCTTGGCTTTGCCAACTTTTCATCACGAATCCTTCTTGGAGGAGCACAAAGACTCTTTACATATGCATGCAATTTCTGAAAAATAGCGTGCACAAAGCGCAAACCGCAGTTAGCGTTTGGAACATGCGCAGTGGCGACGACGCTATTCTTTGTGTATGCAGAACTTTAGCGTGCGCTATTCTAAAACTGCCTATTGTGGATTCGTTTCTGCCTCTTTCCCAGGATGTGGGCATGCCAGCCGACTATGTCAACAAGCTTGCAAGGATGTTTCAGGACATCAAAGTGAGTGAAGACCTCAACCAGCAGTTTAAGGATGTCCACAGGAACAGCAAGGGACTGCTAGCTGGTAAGTGAATCCTCATCATACTTGTGAGCATTGTTTGTTCTGGAATTAGCCATTACTTATATTTTTGTTTCATCGTTAATAGATCACAGAAAGCATCGGGTGAGGCTCGTCGGGTATTTCTAAAACTATGCCGCACCAGGCACATTTCTGAGCAGTTCAATTATGCTGTACCCAAAATAAGCGCAGGGAACGTGCGAGCTACCGCTGAACATTGGCGAGATGACTTGGCAGAACATATTATTTCGTCTGCTCTGTAACATTCCTGCTTTAACAATCTATTTATGCGAGAGGGCATTCTGGCAGAATGTGAACCGGGGCCACTCTCTCGTTCTCTAGATTCCATCAACATCAAGATCCTGAATGCTGGAGCTTGGGCCCGTGGCAGCGAGCGGGTTCAGGTGTCTCTCCCACTTGAACTCGAAGATTTCATCCCAGAGGTGGAAGACTTCTACCGGCGGAAACACAGCGGCCGCAAACTGCAGTGGTACCACCACATGTCCAACGGAACGGTACGCTTTGGCCTGTTTTTGTCCTTGTGGGTCAGCGAAACTGCTTAATTTCTCCGATCTCCTTTGGCCCTCACCGCCTGTACATGTCTGTTTTAATCATGATTGTGTTAGCGAGACTGGCTTGGAGTTCCATCCTGTGCCCTTTTCCAGATAACCTTCTGCAACCAGGTTGGCAAATTCGATCTGGACGTGACCACCTTCCAAATGGCCGTGGTGTTTGCCTGGAACCAGAGGCCATACGACCGCATCTCCTTCGAGAACCTACGGTTAGCAACGGAGCTACCCGACGCAGAACTCAGGAGAACTCTCTGGGTATTTCGTGTTTTCTCGTCTTCTTCTCGATTCCTTCTCCGTTCTTTGTGCTGCCATTGCCATCACTGTAATACCCACAACGTATAGCTAGCATTCCTTGTTTTTGGGGTTTGTTTTCTTTTAATTCGGAAGTGTTTTTTCCTGGTTTGTTTGTTCTCAAAGAGTTGGCGTCTTCCGGTGTCATACAAACAATCGGCGTTTATTGGGACATACTTTAAAGAAAACCGGGCACAGGCATGGGGTTCCCCAACTTCCAGGGAACATGTGCACAACCTGGATACAGTAGAACCTCGTTGATATGTTTTTCAGGGTACTGCGGAAAGAAACGTATCATCCGGGAAAACGTAACAACCAATAACGCACTTAGGGGGCTCTACATGAGATAGAAAGCAGCTCTTACACAATGGTTTATTTTATGTGTACTTAAAGAACTGTTGAGGACTCGGACATGTTTACAAAAGGGCGTAATTTCGGACTGCCACTTTGAATTAATGTTAAGCAGTAAAAGCCGTTTCTCCAGGAGCCGCAGTCCTCTCTCATTCTCCGCGCAGTCGAGAACATTTACATAGTGGCGCAAGGTGTCCAAAGCAACGATCGCATCCGCAGATGTGGGCGCAGCGTAATCCTTCGTTTCTTGCTCGACATCTTCATCACTTTCTTTGTTGTCGGCAGTAGTGAAGTCGGCCACGATGTCCGCTATGCTCTGCGGTTCGGAGGTAAGGACGTTGTCGTCAAGCGACGATGCTGTTCAAAGTTGACGGCGCGAGTCTGAGGTCTCTTGCAATGTCAGATCTCTTCCGGCTAGGATTGTGAGCCACCGTCTGAAGTATATCAAACTTCTCTTTAAAAGAGAGTGCCTTCTTTTTTCGCGATGCTATGACCGTCGTCAATGGGCGCAAAGTGCACGTACTCAGAAACACCACGGTTCACGCAATCGAGCGGAACAGAAACTAGAAGCACAGCGTGCATGCGGGTGCACCTTGTGCCAGAGAAAGAGAAGGACAGATGAAAGAGAGAATGAGCGTTTGCCGCCTCGCCAGCCTCGCTCCCCGTCCGAGCAGTGCTCCAAGGTCGCACCCGGGCAAAATGGGAAGCTGTGGCAGAGCTCAGCAAAGCCCAGCGAGGAGACAGAGAGACTTAAAGGGGCACTGAAGCCGATTATGAGATTGTTCTTTTGTGCTGACAACTAAATCTAGACGCTCTAAGCATCCCAACAAACTCTAAATCACAATCGTGTGTAGCTTATTTCCTCGTTAAAAGCGTGTTCAAAGATCGGGACACGCCCTTTTGGGGAAG
This sequence comes from Ixodes ricinus, assembly GCA_037355805.1. Classification (NCBI taxonomy): domain Eukaryota; kingdom Metazoa; phylum Arthropoda; class Arachnida; order Ixodida; family Ixodidae; genus Ixodes; species Ixodes ricinus. The sequence continues at coordinate 248,013 of JAZHYW010002092.1, forward strand.
AATTTTCTTCCCAGTGAAGTGGCCGACGTAGGGCAGTTATCGGCAAGTTACAAGCGATGGCTTCGCCCGCAGTGAAAAAGAGGAGTCTTACCCGAATGTGTACCTATTTGGCTCTATTCGAAATGAGTTATAATAAAATCATTCGAAATCTGCGCATATTGTAGGGCTTTCATTGGCCCACACAGTGTAGTCCGCGAGAAAAAAGAGTCCACATGTTTTTCTCTTGCCCTGAGATGAATAGGCGGTTTTGTAACATAGGACTTGGTATATGCGGGAACTAACACAGTTTAATTAAACAATATAAGATCAAAAATGACCTTTTTCAGAAATGACTTTAGTGCCCCTTTAAAAGAGGGGGAGAGGAGTAAAGGGGAGAGTGGCGTCTGCGTACCCATGCGTGCCGTGCGACTCGTATTGCATGGTTCGGCTTTGCTCCGCTAGCTTCGCTTCGAAGCCAGCGTGGCAGCCTGGCGCCCGGCGCGCCGCGATGCCGACACTTTTTGATCTAACAACCGGGAAAGCAAACGTGTCAGGCAGGAAACTAATACATGTATCTCTATGGAAGTATAACGGGACCGGCGTTTTTGAACATAACAGCCGGGAAAACGTATCAACCAAGAACGTATGAACGAGGTTCTACTGTACTCAGAAAATATCCCGGTGTTAACAATAGAAGGAAACAAGATACAAGTGGTGTTCCTGAAGATAGAAGCCGCTTTGTCCATTGTAGGCTTTGTTCTGGGTCAACACACAATAAAGCCATAGATGAACACACCTCCCTGTGAAGTTTGGCTTTCTTTTACTCAAGGACAGTCCCACTTGAGTGTTTTCTGGTTTCCTGTGATTTTGATTTATGATTTTAATCAAACCGGTTGGGAGGCTACTTTTCGAGGTTTATCAGTATAAGTACAGTGTAATCCCCTTATAACGATAATGAGAAAACCCGAGAATTCAATCATCATAACCAATGATTGTTGTATCTGAACTAGAAACTGAACGCTTCTAGTCTAGAAACTGACCATTATATGCAGTATCGTTATAAGCGGATTGCACTGTGTATCAAAAACACAAAACCGTACTTATAACGATTTGCATTTATTGTTGCAGTCTCTGGTTGCCTTCCCCAAACTGAAGCGGCAGGTGTTGCTGTGTGGATTTGAAGCCAAGTCCCCCAAGGACTTTGAAGACGGCACCCTGTTCTGGATAAATCAGGAGTTTGGTGTCATGTAAGCTTGCCACTCCACCGCAAAAAAGTGAACCATCTTTGCAGATTTGAATTCATTGGAGCAAAATAGTAGACAGTGAAAGGATTCGCTTAGATAGAAGATAAGCTTCCCCATATGTGGACATGGTTGAGAAAAAAAAAGAGAGAGAAGGATTGAAATAGTGCAGCAGTACCGGTTGAAAATTCTGCGAGTGCCTAGGATTGTTTGAGTTAGCGAGAATAGCAACGATTATTATGGCAATGTGAGAACGCCCACAAGAACCAGGGTATTCAATTAAGGTACTTTACACACCACCTCTGTGCTCGGAGAAGCCCAGTGAGCTGACTCGTCCTTTTGAGCTTCATTTCAACCTCGAAAAAGATTTGTTTAGGGCCATAGGCGTAGACTACAGGGGGGCATCGGGGCTCGTGCCCCCCCCCCTCCCCCGGGCCATGATCCCTACCGAGACGCGGTTTACGTGCCATGTAACGAGCTTCTAGTAGTGGCATGTAAACTAAATTACGCACACAGCGACGGACACATGGCGATATACATTGGCTGTAAAATGTACCCCTAAAATAAACTACTCATAATTGCCGGTGCAAAAAAAATTGCACGGAAAAGCACCCCCCCCCCCCGGAAAACTTCTCAGCCTGCCCCCCCCCCCCCAGGAAAATGGAAAGTCTACGCCGCTGTTAGGGCGATTACGTTTTTGATGGACTTTACCTATTAGATATCAAATATAGGTGCAAGAGAATATGCATTGTGCAAAATACCCCTGCCCACTTCAAGTTTGATATTTATCTTGTAATAACGTACTCAGAGCAGTGTGCCCTCCTTGCAGCAAAAACGGCAAAGTGCAGAAGCGTGGCAAGGTGAATCTGATTGGCCGACTCCAGCTCTCCACCGAAAAGAGCAAGGAGGAGGACAACGAGAGCATTGTACAGCTCAGGATACTCAGGACACAGGTGAGCATGCCCGGAGACCTCTACGGTTGAACGTCGGACCACGGAGCATTGTTCCTTTTGAAGTGATAGCAGTTATGGACCGTTTTGCTGTTTACAAACATGAACTGCCGCTTGCGTCCCAAGCGACGTCTGGTCGCACCATCTGTGCAAGCCTGTTGAGCTTGCTTATGTCACCAGTGCTAGAAAGCATAAATGCTACACGGACAACAAAGTTGGAGATTTAACGAGGGCCTTCAGCTTTACAAGGATGTTCGAAAAATTGTAACAGATCTCGCGCCTCTTTGTTTTTTTGGCGTTCACCTGGAGAATTGGTGGTTAAATGTTTCAATGACATTTCAAGCAGCAGTGTTAAAGGGCCCTGCAATCATATTTAAGCGTCTACCTTTTTTGCGGTTTCCACGTCTCTTGGGGTTCGGGCAAGCCAGCGGGCACGGAGAGAGTAACTAAATATCAGTGCGTCATATTTTAACCGGACGACGCGGAGACCTCCTCCACCGACAAGGGCGACCCGCGGTACCGAAAGCGCGCAAAATGTGACGTCTTAGGTCCTGGCCTTACTACTGGTCAGAGCCGCTAAAAGCTTTTTTTTAAGTCGAGATAGAAAATATAAGTGTCGCGAACCGTTTCAATTATGTATGAAAGTAGTTTTTGTTCAGTATTTTAGATCAGAAAAGAAACAAATGCAGTTTATAAAGTACGGAAACAAGAAATGACCCTCGACATACCCGCCACCAAGCGGCGGAAAAAACGGCGCATACTAGAAAGGGCTAGTGGGATGAGGCGCCGACAAACGGCGAGCGTAGAAAGGTCCCGGAGCGTAGAAAGGCCATTTGGCGGTATGGCAGCGCGAAGTGGCTCCCGTTCTGTACTGATCTTCACCCCGTGTTTGCTGTCGTTTGTGGCCAATGAAGTGTTATGCCGAAATAGTCTTTAATCGCGCAGCAAATGCAATGCGAGCCGCCCTGGCCGCCCGCTTCATACAGCCTATCCAACACACGGTTTAGTGGCGCCCTCTCGAGCCGTCAACACGGAGTGCGGCAGCCGTGAGCGCTCGGTGAGCTCACTAGCCCTCCTCTAGTTCACGGCCACTCGAGCCAGGACCTATGACGTCATGAAGGCGGTTATTTTTTGCTTGTTTTTGTAATTCTCACTTGCCTATAACTTTTAAAATAAAGCGAATTTTGCGAAAAGAAAAGTATCATTAAGTTACTACGTTCAGTGCAAATTAAAAACCAGTCAAAAAGTTGTTGCAGGACCCCTTTAAGGTGGGCTTTGTTCATTCTTTTTATGAACTGCAAGTTCTCTGGTTCATCAAAGACTGGAGCACCGCTTGGTGGCATTTGCCATGAAAAAGGTCTATAGGCTCTCTCCCCCACTCAAGATGTTGTTGATGTAAGGCGTTGTAAGGTGTTCGTCGTCAATATTGCCAAATGCTTGAAAAAGAAAATCCCCGAAACCCGCTGTAGTTTTCTTAGAATTCAATCCCAGGTTTGCCGATTGTGAAGAGAGCACGCTACTGCAGAGCCAAGCCAGCTGCTTCGATGCGCCGCCTTATAAACAGCACGCATTAAGGACAGCTGCTCACACAAGTCTCGCGCAGCTTCCACTAGATGGCCGCAGTTGCGGGGACTTCATGTTACACCACCCAAGTCTCGCGCTGCATTTGTAAGAGGGCTTCCACATGTATAAAATAAAAGAGCACATCACTCTCGGAGCAGACATTGGCGACGGTTCCTCCCCATGAAGCGCAAGATATAGAGGGATAGGTTAGGATCTCATAAGGTGTTGTCTCTACTGTGGATTCACGCACGACTGCTCATTTTATTTTTCTCCGTGCAGGAGGCAATCGTCAAAATCATGAAGATGCGCAAGCGGATCACTAATGCCCAGCTTCAAACGGAACTGGTGGAAATATTGAAAAACATGTTCCTGCCTTCCAAGAAGATGATCAAGGAGCAGATTGAGTGGCTCATAGAGCACAAGTACATGCGGCGAGACGAGGAGAACATCAACGAGTTCATCTACATGGCTTGACGAAAGCAGAGCCCTCGGGGGTTTGCGGATCGAGACTCTCTAGGATGTGGGATGGCAGTGTGTACTTGTGGGCTGGCTGTGTGTGCACGCTACAAGAATTCTTTCTGTCTGTTTTCTTTGTGCTGCAAAGTCTATTACGTTTGTGCGCTATTTATAGAGGGGAACACCTTGACAGGAGCGGGATTCGAGATTACCTCCATCTGTTTCCCGTCTCGGCGAGGCGCCATTGCATAAAGGGCGTAAGAGAGAACAAACATAGGAACCAAGATCCAAGTGAAATCGTGCATTGTTTGTTTGGGAGTTGTTACGTCTTTGTGATGGAAAAGAGGATTATAATGTGCCTGGTGAGTCGCCGCGAGGTGTGCCAATGAAAAATCGGAACTCAAGAAGGAGGGACGGCGAAAAAAGATATATATATTTTGCCACAATTTTTTTTTTGCTGCTTTTTTGGTTTTAGATTTTTGCATTGTTAGGCTTCAGTGTTCACCGGTTCAACAGCGCCCTTTCGTTGGTCGAGTGTTCGCAAACATTATTTTTTGAGTAACAAAATAAGGAGGAGCTACAGAGGAACAGATTTTAGAGTTTTAAGTTTCTCCTTATCAACAAAGGTATGTAAAGATGCTTCAGTTTGTTTCCATTATGACATGTAAGTTTGGGTTATGTTTTCACATAGGCTTGCAAACAGACAACATATTTGATATAAAAAACCCAACCTGTATATTGTGACATTGGAGGGTTGAGTTGAACATTGATGTGGTTGCCTTTTTTTTGCAAGGGCATTCTGCATACAAGCCAGATTCTAGCATGAGACAGACTTTTGTGTGTATCACACTCAGCCTTGCCAAAATTCTTACAACTGCCATTTTGTTGGTGTTTAAAATGTGTACTACTCGCCCTGCATAGCAAAAGCTTCAGGACATGTGGACTCTGTTTTTTTGTACATATATATTTATTATCACAACCACCAGCCCTTTGCTGACTGATATAACTTATTTTTCCTGCTCATTTCGAAGCAGTATTTGCCTCTGTAAAACAAGAGAGGTGGCAAAGGTGTCGGAGGTTAGGCGGTGTTGTAAATAGGTTTCACATGTGAATAAATCGAAACTTTTGCTTGTAACACTGTACTGTGATTCCCTGCATGAAATGTCACTCGCACCACTATTCTTGTCAGTAGGAGTGTTGCTAACATGCTGAAGTTCAAGTTTGACTTGATTCAACTTTTCAAAACTTCGAGCACAAAGTTCAGCTGAAATTCGACCATCATGCACATGCATAGAAACTGAAAACACGCTGATGCCACGTGGTAGAGGGATGGTGCAATACTTATTAAGTGCAATATCTTTATTAAAAGCTAGCTAAATCATTAAAAGCTTTTATGTTTGCTTTTATATTGTGTAATCTTTGGTCATTGTCATTATTCCTTTGTTTACATTATTCTTTTTTCTCAAAAACTGCTTTGTGTTGAAGTCGGGCAACACTGTTTGAAGATTCGCTGAACTAGTCAAGCCCAGCGTTACTAAACCAGTCAATTGATAGCTTCCTACAACAGCTGGCACCTATTCGTGTCGCATTCGCTCAGTGGCACTTGCTACACCATCGGCCCAGCCCATATGGTCAGGAGCGACAGAACCAGTGGAAAACAGTGGAACGCTGGATGTACGTTGCCTATGGTGGAAGGCGATTCTATTGTGGTTTTTGTGGTAAACATAACAGTTTGCAGAAAAAGAGTATCATTCGAAAACGGTCCTTCTCCACTGCCCGTGGGAGCGGTGCCGCTGGTGGTGACAGGATCGCTATCCGCCCGTTACCTGCTCATGCACAGGACAGTTTTGGAACAGCACTGTCGGGTGGAGCTTGTAAACCAAGAGATTTAAGAACATTGTCTAAACCTCTGGTTTAACAGAAGCGGCATCCCTACTCATTATTGCTGCTAAAGTCACTGGTAAATGTTTACTCGGGATGAAAACTGACTGGTTGCTAAATGAATGGGTAGTCTATGCTATGGTCTTAAGAGAACATGGCGCAGTATAACGTAAGAGAATAGATTTGACGACTCATGTGACCACATCAGCTGTGGTGAATGGACATGCGAGGAGCACCTCACTCGTCGGGCGAACGGTAAATCAAATGGAGTACTCTCCAAGTTAGCTAGTATTTCTGCTCTGTGCTTGCTATGAACGGCCAGTTCCATGGTCTCTTGCGATCTCAAGTGAAAACGGCACAATGCGCGATGCTGACACCAATCGCTACGACTGGGAACTTCGCTAAGTCTGTATAGGACACATTAAACTTCTTGTTACGTTAAACACGAGTTATATTTACACAAAGCAACGCAAGAGAATGGGTCGCAGGAACTAGATCGTGGATCCGCAGCAGGGGTTGAAAGGAGAGCGCTCATTTCCGTGTCGTCGAAACATTCAAGTGGACGTTTGCCGATAGTTCTTGGTTTCCAGGATTTTCTTCCCGCACATGGCGCAGATTCCCTTCTTGTAGGCGCACCCTTGGCAATAATTGGAGCCCACCTGGTGAACTTTCTGGCGACAAATACGGCACTCTGCGAATTTGCCGTACGGGGTGAAACGGGCCTTCTTTGCGGTGAGCGCCTTGTTCTCGTTGACGAGCCTGCCACCGCCTTCTGTAGTATTCCTAGCTCCTGCCTTCCACGGGTCCGGGGTGATCACTTTGCCCAGTTTCTTCTCGCATTTCTCGCACACCATTTCGACAGCTTTAGCGCACTGACGATCCCAGCACAGAGTTCGCACAAGACGCCAAGCGAAGGTAAAATGGCGCAATTGAGAAACATCTCACGTGACCTTTTGACCACTCATATTTTTCGTCCACTCGAAGTAGCCAAAGTAGAAACAATGTTCACTTCAAAGCCTTCAAAGCGTTTCAGTTGATATCGCTTTGTCAAATTGACATTAGTTAGTCTGGTTTAGTGGGTATTTTATAGAAATTTGAGCCCGGAGGCACCTTATTTGTTTCTTTATATTAAACGGGGATTTTGCATCGCACCCACAGCGCTCACCAGGAGGCTTCACTTGGCGCGCTTTGTGGTTTTTGCGCGTATTTGCATGCTCGCCTTTTCAAGTCACAATCTGAAGGTATGTACAAAATTCGATTACAAATCAGAATATAGATTCACGTGTAAGCTCTCAAACACCCTTTGACAACCTAGGTAATTACTTCGCGCTTACGACTCGTCCAAGCAAGTCAAAGTCACTTTTCGTCGGACTCGTTCGCAAACATCTCACTGGGCGCGAGCTTGGGCTAAAAGTAAGAAGAAAAAAAAAAAAGTAATCATACGTCCGAACTTGTGAAGGAATGCTTGGAGGCGGCTCGAGTTCTTTGATAATAACCGCTCTTTCAGGAATGAAGTGTCATGTCCCTGAAATTTCTTGGCACAATCGAGACCCCATCTTCAGCGTGGATTTCCAGCCTTCCGCTGACAAATGCAGAAGGATGGCGAGTTGTGGCTCCGACACTCACGTCATGGTGCGTACTGTGACTTTTTTTTTTTTCCCCATTCTTTGTAACGTTTTTGGTTACGCGTGATAATACTACCGGAATTTTCAGGTGTGGTTCGTCATTCTGCACAACAACGGGGACATCAGTCTCGAGTTCCGCTCCGACTTGAACAGGCACACGAAGACAGTGAACGTGGTTAGGTTCTCCAATAACGGTGAGTCAGTGCCGCGGCAGCTACGTTGTTTCTTATTTGTGTTATATTTATGGTTTCCGTGGTGCGTGTAGAATTGTAAAAGGTCCAACTGTATCGTGAACACACTGCATTTTCCTGAGCCCCTAATTTTCGCGAAGATCGCGACCTCGACAATTCGCGAACTTTGGGAGGCGCGAATATTTCTATTGGCTAGAGAGGCGAATTCCAGCCTTTAGAATTCGCGAAACTTCATGGTCGCAAATATGACCCCGCTGCCCAATTCGCGGAAAATCGAAACCACGAAAGTAAAGGGTTTTATATGCTGAATTAGCAAAGAATTTCCTCTAAAGTACCTGTGGAAGCCTTGCTAATCAAGCTAAAGAAACGTTTCGTGGCAGGTAGCTCCTTCCTCAGTCATTGGAATAATAAGGAAAGAGCTTTTCTCCTGCACAAGTTGTTTCTGTGTGTATGCAGTTTTGTTCATAGGCATACTGACAAATCAGTGCATCCTTGTGAACAGTAATTCTTGTTCAAAAAACAAGGAATTTTTTCCATTATTGTTCCTGGTTAGCTGAGCTGATTCTTTTCATTTCATAATTAACTATCACTACCCTCTATATATTTACGGCTTTCCAGGTGCTTTAGGTACTTCAAAGCTATCTCCCATAGCTCTCGTGGCTTTTGGGTGCAAGCCAACCATTTCTTAGCCTTCATAACTCGGGTGAATGTCTCAAGCATTGCATACTGGACTTCCTTTTTCTTTCAGGTGAACTTCTCGCTTCTGGGGATGATGGTAAGAGCCAGGCACATCCCTTTTCTTACTCTAAACACCAGTTATGGGAAATGGTTCATTGTTTATTTGGGTATCACATTGTTTCGAGTCCCCTAAGTAAAACTCGCCTTTTCCTACTTGATGGAATGATACAGAGGCCAACATCATCCTTTGGAAACAGCAAGAGAAGCAGTCTGGCGACTTGTTCGATGAGTCTATTGAGAACAAGGAGCACTGGGTTGTTCACAAGGTACTCAGGTACAAAGTACACCACAATTTTCATCTTCGGTGATTACAGGTTTTACGAGCCAGCAACAAGCCAACAGTTATTATTCCCATATATACATCTTTTTTTATTTTTTTTATTTTACAGAATAACATTGTCTTTATTGGCAATAGAAGCAGCATCACTGGTGCCATACCGTCAAATCCTATAAGCGTGTCCTCCCCGAGAGATCGCCCATCCCATTTATTCTGGCTAAATATTCATAACTTAAGAATTCCAAAACATTGCTCACCCCCCCCCCTCCCGATTTCTGTGCGATCTTCGGTACCGGTACGTGTGGCAAGTGAGTTTGCAGTGGGTTCCCGCGTTTTTGTCCGCGATCCATGCGTGCAATGTCTGTTCCCGTGACATGCGAGATCATAGCGAGTTCCCATGTTTTTTGTCCGTGGTCTGCGCCACACTATGTCAGTTCCTGTGGCACGCAAGTTTGTTGTCGATATCCGCGTGCTTAAATGAAAGGATGCTGCATCCGAAATTTGCGGTATCCTTTCCCATGACACGGGAGTTCTTAGCAAATTTTCGCGCTGCGAAACGCAAACGTTTTGTGTCCGCAATCTGTGGTATCAGTTCCCTTGTCACAGCGGGTGTCCCAGTGTTTATCATTAATTTTAGATGAAGTTTTTCTGCCTCATACCCAAGGATAGCCCATCTTATGTTTTTCACCTTTTATCCCTTCATTTTGGGATGGGTGCCCTTACGGGGTTTTACGGTACTGGTGAGAATACTGGAAGTACTGTGTTGGCACTAATAGATCACCCATAACCAACTAAAGCTCAAAAGCGCTTTTTTTTAAAAGTTTTTTTTTACAAAAGTTTTTTTTTTTTTTGCAACGTGAGTTTTGAATAGGAGTGCCATCATTAAATGTATGGTAGAAGCACCAAAAATTGTGTTTCACAAAGGGCCTATTAGAGATGCACAATTGATGGTCAGTACTGAGTAACAGAAACAGCTGTGTTGCACAGGATGACTAGGAGCTAGACATGCTGACAGGTGGAACATTTCTTCCTTAGGGGTCACCTTGAGGACATCTGTGACCTTAGTTGGTCGCCTAATGACACATTTATGGTGTCTGGCTCGGTCGACAATGCAGCAATTGTGTGGGATGTGCCAAAAGGTTTGTAACTTTTGTCATAGGCTCGTGTGCAGTCATGCAAAAAGTTAATAGCTCCACACAACCATACTTGATTTTTTTCTTTCCGAATGCCGTTAGCCTGTTGGCATTTTTTTAATTAGCCATTCATCATGGTTCGGTCCATTCGCAGCTTATGGGGGTGGGCCCCTCAAAGCAAAGTGAGAGGTGGAGGGATAGCATTATGAAAGCAAAAAAGTGAACAATCAGTGGCATCATAAAAGCAACTTGCAGTTGCTTTTAATTAGGGTGTGTGAATGTTGCTTCAAATCGAATCAAAGAGTGCAGCATCACCGCTAACTTGGATGCTATAAAGGGCCGGAGTGCCATGACTTACCGCTGCACGCTGAAGGATATAAATGATGCAGTACTATGCAGAACCACTGTTTAAGTTGGTAACCCATCCAATTGTTGATAAGAATTCGTTAGCTGCAGGTTCTCATGCAGTAAAGAAAAACAGCCTTCACACTCTCCCGCTCTTCCCCTTCATTATCTGTAAATGGACCAAACCAATTTCCTCAGAAAAGCTAACTCGGTTACGTGGTGCTGTTAATTTTTTGCATAGCTGTACCTATGTGGTGTTACTTTTGCGGTGTTGCTAAGAAGTTCTCTTTGCAGGAAAGAGCGTTTCGGTGCTCAAGGAGAACAAAGGCTTTGTACAAGGCGTGGCTTGGGATCCGCTCAACATCTACTTTGCAACTCTAAGTTCAGACAGGTAGGCATGCATCTAAGGATATCACTACCTGGTCATAAAAAGTAAAAAAAGGCCCTGAGATCTAGAACAAATTGAAATAGATGTTTGTTAAAAGAGTTTTGAAACATTTGTGGGGCATTTATCACCAGTAATCTGCTTGTCACTTGGTTGGTTGACAACAGGCAAAACTTACAAATTGATACTGGAGAAAGAAAAACAAGCTGTACAGGTTTGTCAGATTGGACCAGTGGAGGTGCAAACCTATAGAAATTCAAGCTATGCAACAAATTAATAAGAATTGAAGGTCTGTCTGCAATAATTCACTAAGTAGACTTATCTACTTCATCAAATGTGTACCACAGAGTTCCAAACTGGGACACTCAACAGCCCAAACTGTTGGATCGTCCTGAAACGGTCAAACATTGATGTTTCTAAACGCAGTAGCAAGCAATCCTTTGAAGACATTCGAAGTTAGCCCGGGACATTTTAAGGCTTATTCACACGATGCATCTTTTCAACGCGCCACAGTTTAGCGAAACAGAGATTTTGCGAAATCGGCCTGTTCACACATGGAGTTTGACGCGCAAAACCTGTGACGTATTGACTCGCGGGAATTTCGCCAAACCTTGTCATCTGCACCGGGAATATCAAACGTTTCGCATCAAAATGATATAAAGTATGCGCAGTGTGAAGAGACAGTCTGTTTTATTAATACCACTCACTGGGTTTACTATTCCTGCCAAACCCAGGAAAGACCGCGAACGTCATAGAACAGGCTGACGATCTCGAAGCATTTCAGACATTTTTGCACTGCTAAAAAAAGTTATCCCCAGCCATCATGTTTATATGCGGTGCTTGCACTTGTCGCGACTACAGTCTACGCTCATTATAACAGACCTAGTTACAACAGGCATTTAGTTATAACATACTGATTTGGGAACTTCGGTTGGTTTTCCTGTGTGCACGATTGACTCGACTTCATATCTGCATACAGCATACTCCTTTACAACAGATTGAAATCTTGGTCAAAATCGAAGTCTGTTATCACGAGCTTAGACTGTATTGATGAATCTGCACCGTGCCACCAACCCATACTGCCAAGGTGCCGTTCACACAAACCCATACTGCTAAGGTGCCGTTCACACACCTGCAGCCGAGTAGGACCAAGACTCGTTGCCCGTATGCACCGCTTCTCTGTTTCTCGCTTGCCATGTTTGTTTTTTTTCTTTCGGCTTTGGCTCGGATACGGAATCGGCCTTAAAATCAGACTCGTCCAAAAGCTCGCTCCTCCTCGAAGGTCAGACGTCATAGCGAAGTCGAGCTGCCATTGGCAGCGTTCGCATTTCTCCTTCGGGTGATTGACAGGCCTCGGTGAGGTTTCAGCGAAAAAGTGGTCCAGAAATGAGGAACACGCACTACTTTTTTCGGGTTCGCGCCACTTTTTCGGCTGCGTTCAGACGGGGAATCTGTTTCCCGAAGCCTAGTTTCGCAACACAAGATTCGCCAACAAGATGCATTGTGTGAATAGACCTTTAGAGAACCTGCTTTACTCTTCTACCGTAAAATTCCGAGCAAGCGCCCCCACCCGTGCAAGAGCCCCCCCCCAACTTCAGTGCTAATTTCACATTTCTGCGCCGTTCCGGGAAAGCGCCCCTCCCCGCTCCGCACCCGTATCACGCGCCGCGCTGACCGCGCCCAGGCAACACTGGCCTGCGAAGTTCAGTCCAAGAATCCAATCCAATCCAATCCTACTTTGCAGCCAAATCAGCCCAGTCACTACGCCGACTACGCGCCATTGTCGCTTTGTTTTGGGGGTGTCAGGTCGGCTATGCATTCTTACACAGTGGCAAAGAAAGTCGAGGTCGTCCAATGTCATTGTGAAAACGGGAAAGACGTACATCAGACGGTCTCGACACATCAAGCTCGACCGGATACGGGAATGTGACAAGAATTTTCACAATTTGCTACAGTCAAACTATGGGAAAGCCAAAGTTCGACGAAAGCTAAGTAACGGCGCGCCGGTGTTCAGTGAATACGTGGACGACGCGCTCTTTTAATACCTGGAGCGCGAAAGAAGTGCAAAATGAGCCATTAGCAACCGGCTTCTTTCTGAAGAGGCTGTCAAAATAGCCAACGGCATGCAGTTGGGAAACATCACGGAATGCTGCGAACTTTCTTTTGCGGCCGACTCTGAGGAGTCTTTTAATGGTTTTGAAAGTAATTAACACAGCAGTGACAAATCTTTGGCCTAATAAAGTCTGTTTTCAGAGATAAATAAAATATTAAATCTGTGTGCACTGCGCTTTTTTTCTTTTTCTGGCGAAAACATTTTGTCGTCGCCATTTTGAATTTTGGTGCCGTTCGGGATAGCGCCCCCCACTTTGCAGGCATTTTTGACATGCGTGCAGGGGGGCGCTTGCTCGGAATTTTACGGTAGTTGGCATGTCCACATCTTTTGTTAACCTTAGATACAATTATCTGTTGATTTGTCATGTTTGTGAAGGGTTCCAGATGATGTTCTAGCTAAGACTTCCTGTCGCCCAGGTCTCTTCGTGTGTTCGGCACCCGTACCAAGAGGGCCCTTCACAGAGTTCAGAAAGCAGTCATCCCCCAGGCAAAGCTGAAGGAAGAGGTGTGTACCTTCATACTGGTGACCTCAGAATTACTATGGCTGGTCTTAGTGAGCTTTGAATTAGTGTTCCAGCCGCATACTTGCCAAGAATATTTATATAACCGACTTGTTATAACTAGTACTGTCCACCAGTGTTGTAGAATGGGGCCCCCCATTCCATTCCGATTCCGTTCCGGGGAATTAGAGTTTTGGATAATTCAATTCCTTTCAACTCCCAGGACTGAGGATACTGGGCCCATTCCCACTCCTGGAATGGCTGAATTGTTCCATTCCATTCCTCTAATTCCTAAACATAAAAAATGGCACTTGACAGCTACATTGTGTTCTGTTGCCGGCATAAGCAGCATAAAGCTGTCATTATCAAATGCATAGACAATTGCACAAAAATGCTAAATACCTAAAAAAAACACTGATTTTACTAAGCTCACGGTGCTGGATTGCCTGGGCTGACTCGTAGCGTCTGCAGCGGTCCATCGCAAAGTGAAACAAAGTATGCATAGACTTAAGTCAAAGGAAATGAATGGGAATCGGCTAGCTTTTTGTAACCCTAACCCACTTGAATTTAAGACATATAATACAGAAAAGAAGCATCGGAACAAAGACCAAGTAAAAGGCAAACTTACACGTAAAAATGCAGTATAAAAAAAAAAAAGAAGCGTCGGAGCAAAGACCAAGTGTAGAGGTGAGAAGTGAACCTCGCTTTGTTTTAATGCCGAAGCAAACCCAAGTTTCGCACTTCAAAGGACTGCGTGCGAATGAACGTGGAAGGCAGCAGGGTTGGCTGACTGCTAAACAACGCTCCTCGAACTATAAGAAAACAATAACTGATCATCTTTCAGCGGCGCGCGAATCAACGAGTCCTCAGAGCTCTGCGAGTTATGATAGAGTCGCCACTCGCTCCCTCAATCTGCGCGCGTGTGCATTCTCCATGCCATTGCAAAAAAAAAAAAAAGAAAAAAACGGCAAGAAGGACGATGAGGAGCCGTGCATGGCGGTTTCTTGCTTTGCCGCTCCCTTCGTTCCTTTTGCTTGGTGTCATGTTTTGCTCTCGTGTAACACCAAGGAAGCCCGTCGCCTGCGGCCTGCGCGTCCGTGAAAGGCGCCAACACCCCCCCCCCCCTCTGCTCTTTGCATTAATGCTTACCGTTAAATCCCGAGAGATAGCCCACCTAACATCAAGAGCAAATCGGGTGAAAATATGGAGTGGGCTAACTTTCGGTGTACAATCACGAAAAGTTTTAAAAAATTGCTATTTTTAGGTTGTGTCCCTTCGAAGCTTGTTGGAACGAGAATACAGCGCAAACGAACGACGGACCAGTAGAAGAGTACCGTAAAACCCGCGAATAATACAAAACATAATTTGAGGACCACGAAAAAAAAACAATTATCCGCGTATAATACGAAACAAAATCAGGACTACGAAAATATTCTGCGTAAAGTACGACCCTGGAAGTCTGAAGAAAAACGTTTATTTGCGTCATAATTGAACTTTAATCACTGTCATCACGTCCGTCAGACTCCTTGTCCGACACCTCCTCCCAAAGGCAGTATCTTCATTGCCGTCGAGCGCATTTGAAATCCCGCACTTGAAAGAACGAGCGACGAGGCGAGCGCCGGCGCGGCGCATAAAGCGAGTAACTTGATGTCGGCTCGCCAAAGTTCTCATGCAGCAGCTCGGTGTTTACGGCGAGGTGCCGTTCACGTTGCCCTTTTACAAAGCTAGGGCGAAGTGCCGTTCACGTTGCTCTTTTGCAAAGTCGCCCAGACTTGCCTCGACGTCGGCGAACACGCCATTCTTCGGGCTCCTAAAGCTTCTCGTTCCGTTGCACGCAAACAGAGCTTGGTTTTGTCGCCTCCATCGGCGGATGCTGCCCTCATTTACGGCAAATTGTCGTCCGGCTGCCCTGTTGCCGATGCCTTCCGCAACCAAAAGGACTTTTCTTTTGAAGGCGGCCGATTATTGTTTTCGCGCCGACGCCATTGCCGAGCCAACGCCTCCTGTACTAAGATGCCTGTCAGGTGGCTCGCTCTCCCATTGCGGCCGGTCTGCCATCGTATTGTAGCCAAACGCCACGAGGTGGCGCTCAGTTCCGACCCGCTAGGCGCGAGCAACAACATCATCATCAGCAACTCTTGCTGGGCGCTCGGCCATCTCGGCGCAACTGGTGCGGCTGGCCGCTCGCAACTGAGTGCTAATTTTATTTATTTTGACATTAGTTTTAGTTTCAGTTTTTGGTTTACTGTTTAGCATCCTTTTGAAGAAAAAGACCCAATTATTCTCCATGACCCTAGACCATAATACCCAAAGAAGACGAAGACGAAAGTGTAAATATACCAAAGAGTGAGCCAGCGCTGCGTAAGTTTGTCTTTCTTTTGTGTGCGTGGACTGGAGTAACTGTTTTGCGGGTGCGCTGTTCCACCTGTACAGCACCACATCATTCATAGCCTTCGCACTCTCTTTGCGCTGTTAATGCCAGGGACAATACTGCACTATTCGACTTGAAGCACTACTCGCACACCCCTAGTGGTATCACAATAGCAGACGTCAAATCTCCCGCGCTCTCGCGGCCGCGAGCGATAGGGTCAGTTAGCAGCGCCCCTAGCGGTCGTTTCGGTGAAGGGGAGGAGGAAAAGGGAGAGGGCACGGCAGGACGCTCGCCGCTCTCATGACAGGCATCTTAGTACAGGAGGCGTTGGCCGAGCCTGACCGCCTGACTGTGGACGGATGGTGGCGCCTCGGACGTTGTGATTTTAATGATGATGATAGCTGTTTTGAGCGCCTTATTGCTTCGAAACCGAAACTACGTCAAACAGCGTTAGATCGCGCCTCATCGAAGCTGAAAATTGTTAGGACCCGCGTATAATACGAACCGCAAATTTTACATGGCAAAATTTAAAAAAAAAGGAAACAACCTCGTATTATAATTGGGTTTTTACGGTATACAAAACACTACTATTACTAGTAGTGGGCTATCTTTCGGTGTTTAAAAGAATATAGCAAATCAAGCCGAAAATAGGGGTGGGTTATCTTTCGGGGTGGGGCATCTCTCGGGATTTTACGGTAGTTTTATATTTTTTTTTTTTTAGGGCTTTACGTGGGCTAACAGTTTTCTGCTCATTTTATTTCTAAGCAACTGACTCACTGACTGGCTCGATTTAGCAAAGCGTAAACCCCCCCCAAAAAAAAAAAAAAAAATTTAAGGCTTAGGTTTATTTTATTCTTATTCCATTCTGGGCAAATGGCATCTGTTTCCATTCCCATTCCATTCCCTCAACCCTCAATGGGGATGGAATGGCGGCAACCGCCATTCCATCCCCATTCCATTCCGGGTCACGAAAATGTGGAATGATTCCGGAATCATTCCAACTCCGGAGTGGCAACTCCGCAACACTGCTGTCCACCGTTGTTGTGGCACGGCCCAGTGTAGATAATAGAGGAACCACAGTGTTGGCCGCGATGTGCTCGGAACTGTGCATGAATGAAACTTCCTACATAGTCCAAAACTTGCAAAGAAAAAAGAAAGGGATTTTGGGGCTGTAAAGTGCATAGACCCTGGTCATGTAGATTCAATAAGTAATCTGGTTAGATGAGCAGTTGGCACACGGAATTCAAAATATCTGCATCATTGTTATTGACGTCTTGCTTAAGAGATGAGCAAGTGGTCTCAGATGCTTCTGAAAAGTTAGATTAATGGGTCTTCTTGCAATGTACCAAGAACATGTTTATATTTAAAGGGTGTAAAATCTGTCTTTTATGGCCTTCAGACAGATTCAATGTAACGTAGAGCTGCTTACCTTTTTTTGTCTGTTTCGTCTTATATTTATATCTCATGTCTGTGCATATCTCCCGGGGATTGCAGGTGGCAAGGCGTCCAGAACTCTTCTAGTCGACTGACACCCTCTAAGTTACATCTCTGCCGCCGTTGGCCATTCTGGCTTCTCTCTCCAGACGGAGAGCTGTTGGTTACACCTTGCGGGATAATTGAGCATGAGGAAGGAAAGGTCACCAACACTGTCTACGTCTTTGCTCGGACAAAGCTATCGGAGTAAGTACAGCTTTTCATTAATACTTCAGAGGTTTATCATGCTACTATGGGAGGTTTTTTTGTTGCCTTTGTAATAATAAAATAATTAACCCCCCCCCCCCCAATTGGTAAGGCGGCTTCCTTGATGATTAGACTGGCCAGTTTAGACATTGCTGTTGCTAATTCATAAATACGAACAAATATCAAAAAATTTGTTTTTGGAAAGCTTAAAGACCTTATTCTTAGAATCTTGGAAATAAACTGCTTCAGTGCTTATCATATCAGTATGGGTTACATGTTTTTGGGTTGTGAACAGGAGTGGATAGTATCTGCGATTCCATACCCTTAATTGTTTGATGGATGCGTATTAGTATATACAGGGCTCGCATGGGTCCTTGAAAACCTTGAAAAAAACCAATTTGAAAACGGGCTCTGCTCAGATAAGGTCATGTATGGAAGCTCAAACATATTTTTGTTTTTGTTAATATTTTTATACATTACTCTTCAACGTGTGTAGGGAACATAAGCAAAAAAGATTTTGCAAAAAACATATCTGAAGAGGAAAAAGCTTTTGACTGAACCAGAACGGCATGTTCGATTTTTGAAGTTTTTGTTTATGTCGTGTTTTGTGACACTTACTATGCAACCTACAAATATCCGAAATCTCAAATACTTTACACTTATAATAGATTATGGCAACTATTGATTTAAATATGTACAGCATTTTTGTAAAGGTTATATATTTTGCGTCAGAAATGCGCAAACATGACTTTTTTGACGTTTTGTCACTATATTTCTGAGCCATTATCTGAGAAAGTTAAATAGCTACTGCATTTAATCTTATGTCATATATTCTTATTAAAACCTTTCTTTAGAATAATATACAAATCATTGGTTTATCTCAAAAATTTATATTCTTATGTTGCTCCAAGTTTGTTCTAAAGTATTAAAAACTTCAAGGGGCAGTAAAAAAAAAAAATCTGACTTTTTTTATTATTTATAGTGACAGTTTTCTATCACACTCTTGTGTTTATTCTAGGGGTGTGCGAATATTCGAAATTTCGAATACGAATCGAATATTTTCCTTATTCGAAACGTATTCGATTCGAAAATTGCATATTCGGAAGTTCCCGAATATTCGGCCAAAGCCGAATATTCGGGAAAATGCAATATTCGCACAAACTGCGAATATTCGTGCAAGTAACGAATAATCTGCCTGCGACGCATTCCCCTATGAATATGTTTATCCACTGAGGAAGGCGTATGATGCGTGCGCTATCGGTCTGCTCCGTTTCTATCTGTCCGCTGGCAGCAAGACAAGATCAGTTTCGGTTTCTTTTTCACCAAGCCCTTTGATGTGTGTCACTTTTATAGCAATATGTGATGTAATTGCGCGTTCTATAAATTGATACAATAAAATAAACCTCGAGAGTGAAATATAAATATAAAATAAATCTCCAGAGTGTTAGCTAATATAAATGTTTGAAAATTAAAGAAAGAAAAGCTGGGTGCGAGCAGAACGTTGCATTGCCAACGACAAAAACTCCTGCCACTCCCACGCAGTCAAAACTAGGGATGTCGCGAACTTTCCCAAGTTCAAGTTCGGCCAAGTTCGACTTTTTCGAACTTTCAACGTACTGTTCGACAAAGGTTCGACTGAAGTTCAACTTTGTGTGCATGCACAAAAAGAAAAAAAACTAGTTGATTTCATTAGGTGGACGAAAAGTGCAATATTTGTTGGGTTTATTGGCATCACTGGTACAGATTAATAACTAATGAAAGCGTTAAAAGCGCATATTTTTCGCTTTTATACGGTATAAACCTTGGTAACCATTCTATAAAATAAAAAAATAAACTACCTATAAAATTATTTGTTTCCTAAAATTCGAAATATCCGTGTAGCAGCCGGGCGACACTGTTCATCGAACTTCCTCAAACTTTAGTGAAATTTCGCAAGTTTCCCGAGTGAAAGGATCTTTCTACTGGCGGAAATGTTGTCACGGCGCGTAGGGAGTGCTTACTTTCTGAACACGTTGAGCAGTTAATTTTCCTACATGATAATTTGTAATGAGTGCATTACTAGAAGTATCTTTAGCCTGCTGCAGCCCAGTAAAATGGCGTTGCATTGATTTATATTAAAAATGCAATAAAACCGGCAGTTAGCTCTTGTTTTCCAATTTTTCATTACTAGACACATATTCGATATTCGATTCGATATTCGAAGCCCGTTTATTGTCTTATTCGTATTCGATTCGTATTCGAAAATTTCAATATTCGCACACCCCTAGTTTATTCATAAAAAACATGTTGCATCATTTTGTTTCCTTCAAGTTACAGCGCTGCAAAGTGAACCTTCCACGCCGGTATTTTCGCCCAATGCCACAGACACGATTATCTTTTGATTCCGTGTATATATTTTTTTCTGCTGTATTCGGGTACTGGGCTCAAGTATTTTACTATTTAAAACAATGCCCGTTTGCTTTCCCTTTTTATTAATTTAACCAATAAGCATGCTTTGCCCTTTAAAATTACAAGTTTTAGGAGCATTAGCTGAGCTTTTTCCACAAAGGTGAGACAAAAATAATTGTAATTGCTACTTCAAAATGTTTTCTTTATTTTCTTTTTCTGGAAAGTTGTAGAAAAGTAATTACAATGGTGCAAATTATATGTGAATATTTATACCTATATTCACGATGAGGTGAAAATGTTTGAGCCCAAGCTTGTTACACTGCTATTCATGACGGTTGTACGTCCAGCTGACCAAGGTAAACCTGCGACTTCACTGGCAGACTTTCAGTAAGACGTCTGTTTAAAATAAAAATACCTAAAATTATTAATTTTAATAAAAAAAAAAAACTGGTAAAGATATCAAGCACATTGCAGCTGCCCGCGTTGGCAGAAGGGCGTCTTGAAGAGTCCGTCTTTTGTCCCTCTCCATACCAGACTGGCAAATTTTGCGAAGAACTTACCTGTGCTGCAATAATTCTAACGAGTGCTAGAAAATCGATCAGCTCCGAATGTGGCTACAAATAGGGAATGCACGAACTGGAGGGTTTTGCCCGATCCTCTTCGGAGAATTGACATCCAGATCTTACACACTGCGGAAATTGATCTGCTTTGCTATCTTCTTTTGTGTTTACTAAGATAGTCACCACAGAATACACTACAGAGGCATGTAAGCCTCTGCCATGGCTGAAGGCGTTCTGCCAAGACTCAACTACACAGGACTGGCAACCACTTCGTTTGTTTATGACCGCAGTGCGCATGTTGTCTCGTCTCACGATCACAAGACTCCGCGACCTTCCGAAAGCATGACAGGAGAGAGAGAAAAAAAGGAAAGAAAATGTGTTATTAGCTTTTCTATGAAGCAGCATACAGAGTAAGTTTAAGCGCGTGGCAATCCTCTGTAAAGAAAACTGCACCGCGAGAAAACGGGCGATAACTGCGTGTGTTCTACGGTCCGTGCCGTCTCTGGTTCCCAAAGCCCCTCTTAGGTTCACGAGGGGGCCACCGCCACCTTGTGGGGTTTGCTTTCTGTCTGAGCCGCCTTTCTGATTTTGCGCTGATTAGGTCGGTGCCGCTAGTATTGCGCGCGCTGCTTTAAGGGCTCGCAGCATTTTGCTTTTGACGCCGGCGTTGGCTCCTCGGGACAATAGTATATAGGCAAAAGTGTTGATAGCACCGGTGCCGCCGGCGAGTCAAAGCGATAGCACATCCCTTTGCAAACTGCGTGCACGTGGAAACAGGGTTACGACGGATGCCCTTCCAACCTCAGAACTCTGGAATTGGTTTTATGGGTGGTCGTGCAAGTCTTTAGGCTTAGCGGATTTGCTTTGCTTTCCGATCTGTTACGTTGAACGATGCAAGGCAAGAAAACAACTTCCGCGTCGGTAGAATGCCATCCTTTAACATAAATTTCAAAATTTCAACAAGAAAGTTTTCTTATGCGGCACATTTAGACACATTTAGCGGATGCCCATAAGCACCTGGCCACAATGGTAGCAGTCCCGGTGGTTCTGGATCCGGTCTCACCTGTCCGCCATCTTGCAATCTTGCTCCCCGTTCGCCTTGTTTCCTCGCGTACTGTTTGCTAGTTACTCCTGGTTTGCTTGTTCTGTGTCTGTTTTACGCTACACATGGTGGACGTAGTTTAAGTTGTGCGCGGTGCCCGGAATGTGCAACTACAGACACCGAGAATGCAAGGGCAACAGGTGGCATCACCTACATTGTCACGTCAAACAGCCTGAGGAAAACGGCGAAAACAAAGGTGCAAAAACTTCTAAATATCAACCAGGAAATCAAGGAAAAGCTGCAGTAGCTCTACTGAACCCTTTACTAGCACGTCTTTGGCATATGTGCCTTTTCCTAGGTATCGTGGAAAAAAGAATTTTCGGCGTGCATTTCAAAAGGATGTTATATTATAAATTTACTATATATAGTATTGGAAGGGGTCCTTGAAAATACCTTTACAGGCCCTTAAAGGTCCTTGAAAACTCTTGAATTTTTTATTTGAAGCCTGTACGAACCCTGATATACTCCCACACACACATGTAAAAGCAACTTGTGAGATAACTGAAATGGTAACCCCTATTTTACAGGCCGGCTTATTACCTTCCTATTGGGGACAAGCCGAGTCTGGCCGTCAGGTTTTGCCCCATCTTCTTCAAGCTTCGGGGTACCAAGAAGATAGAATCTGCAGAATCTGTGGCAGCTGAAAAAGTGGAATCTGCCGAGTCTACAGAAACTGTTGTGCCGGAGACAATGGAAACTGCTGAGTGCGAAACAGCACGGAAGACAGATTCTATGGAAGCTTGTCAGGAGGGTACGAGCTGCAGACATTCCAAATGCGAAAGCCACTTGACAATTTCCGTTCTTTTCTCATTAGACGGATCCAGAAGCAAGCTTTTGGATGGACCCTTTCTTGGGTGAGTATACGGTCCTTAGGTGTCTCAACTTGTAAGAGTTTCTACGAGTTTGCCCGTGTTCGAGTATTGGAGTTTGAAAACCATTAACTACCTCTCAGGTTCAAGGTGGAAATTCTAGAGCTGGTTTGTTTTCTGAAAGTATAATGATTCTCTGTGCAGGCTGCCATACAGGATGGTGTTTGCCGTGGCGACACAGAACGCAATTCTTCTGTACGACACCGAGCAGTCCTCTCCCTTCGCTCACATCACAAACATCCACTACACTAGACTGAGTGACTTGACATGGTGAGTTGATAAAGCAACGTCTTTTCAAGGGTCATTTTAGGAAAGACAATGTGTGTCATTGCTGTGCTAAATTACATCATAGGCTGTCAAGTTTTTGTTCCCGAGAGTTCCTCAGAGTGCCCTCTAGAGTCCTCCAAGCACCTGATTTCTGTTGATCATTCCTACCCCAAGTAAAGTGTCTGCCCAGTTTAAACAGTATTTTAATGCAAAAGCATTAACTGTCCCATGGAGCGAGCCGACGTCATCAGCTTTGAAGCCGTGCCAAATGGCACCTTAAATCCTTTCTCTAAGTGGAGCCAGCTCCCAGCTATGAAACCACGCGAAAAGCCTAGCCAAATGGCACCTAGTTTCCCAAATCCCAAAGGAGCAGAGCAAAGCTGATAGATTTCGGCTTTTGGTCCCATTGGCTGGCGTGCGTCGACGAGGCCATCCCGGCCATTGGGGTATCTGATTTTGTCTATGTGGTCCGCTTCCTGAGTTGACACTGCAATAGACAAAAAAGAAAATGCATAAAAATGCTAATTTGTACACTGTATTGAGATAAAATTTAATGAATGACAAAATTTCTACAGTTCAGGACTAAACCAACCGGGCAGGGGCCTGGTTGGTTATTCAGCATTGAGATTTTTTACCTTCTGTCTGTTTGATGGCTGTGATCATTGTGCTGCAGGTCTCCTGACGGACTGGTGCTTGTTGCTTCTTCAACGGACGGATTTTGTTCCATAATAACGTTTGGTGAAGGAGAGATTGGGAAAATCTATGACGGAGAGTTGCCGTTCAAGGCTCTCATCGACGAAGCCAGGTAAGCTTTTCTTCCTTGGAGAGGAGGGGCTTGTGAGTTTGGGGCTGTGGCAATGCGCTGCATGGCCCTGAGGCTTCTGAAGTATGTGACTTGCTCTGGAAGGCATAACGGCTTGGCAGCACGTCGGACGTGGGTATCATGAATTATATTTTCGCTCCAGACAGTACATGTCTAGACAGACATTGTACAGACGTCTATTTGTGTAATGGCAGTGATTATTTCGATGTCAACCGTGAAAATATTGTTAAAAGTATTTTGACGTCTGTGACGTCACTTCTGTAAAACGTCAAAATAGTGACTTTAGTATTGCGACGTCCCCGTTGGTACTGCCATTGCTGTGGTAGCGTGGTAGCCGTTTCATGATTTCTGAAATTTCATTCTGTTTAGTTTCTGATGGTGTTGTGTTGACGGAATCATGTGTCGCTGTGTCGCATGCCTAAGAAGTTTTGATCCTACTTGGCACTAGAAATGTCTTATTCAGCGTGTGTGTGCTCGATTGGCTTAAAAGTTCATCCTTTCGGACGTGACACGCTCGGCGGCGATCTTCCACGCTCTCGCACGTCATTTTGACACATCTCACTTCAGTTTTAATCCACAAGAAAGGAGAGCTGGATATCCCCTATCTTGCAACACTACATAACACTGAGAGTTTGGCATGCTTTTTGTGCCTCCCCTACTGTGCGAGCGCCTCTTCGTATGGTTGCAAAATTTCACTTCACATCTGGCTTGTACCCGTTTTTTAACTGGGTTTCATGAGTTTGTTGTTTAGTTTGGATTTTTATTTTTGTTTGCGTATAATGAGTGGGTTAACTACGAAACGATCGGGATGTTAAGTAAAATGTGAATGCAAACACTGCCATGATGTTTCTTGACCAGTGTGAATGAACAACAACGGTTCTGACGCACCGAGAAATACTTTATTTTTAAATGGCAGTTTGCGCCGCAGTTGTACAAGATACATGCACTTCCCAACAGCAAATGTGTGACCAATCAACTACCGTGAAATCCCGTAAAAACGCCCACCCAAAATGAAGAGACAAATGGTGAAAAACATGGGGTGTGCTATCTTTGGGGATGCCACAGCAAAACTTTATCAAAACTTAGTGATAAGCACCTGGGCGCCCGCTACAAACCACGCGACGTGGGAACTGAGACCGCAAACTGTGGACACGGCAAATTCGCGTTTCACGATGCGATAAACACGTGGGAATTTCCTACAAACTGCTGTGTCACAGGAAAAAATACCGCAAGTGGCCGACACAGCAGATTCGCGTTTCGCGGTGCGAAGGATCCGCAGAAACCCGCCGAGAACTTGTTTCTCGCGGGAACGTATACCACCGATCACGGACGCAGCAGATTCAAGTTTCATGGTGCAATAAACACGGGGGAACCCGCTACAATCTTGCCTGTCAAGGGAACTGATATCGCGCACGCAGATCCCAGACAGAAATGCGAGAATGCCCTACAAACTCGTGTGTCACGGAAAGAAACACCGCAGATCGTGCACGCAGCAGAATCGCATTTCACAATGCAATACACGTGCGGTAACAACTCGCGTCTTACGGGAACCGATATCCTGCGCGCAGATCGCTGACAAAAATTTGGGAACTCGCTTTTGGACGTACCGGTACCGCAAATGGCGCCGTTGATGCCCGATTCTCGTCAGACATCGCTTGACGTCCAACGGGAATTGGGGAGTGGGCGATGTTTCGGAATTTTTATGTTACAGATATTTAGCCAAAAAAGTGATATGGGCAATCTCTCGGGAGAGGCGTCATTGCGGGATATTACGGTACATATTTGATGACATGAAATTCAGCTCAGCTTCTTTATCTATATAAAACACGTGAAATAAATCATGACAAGCAACAGTGCCACATTCTGTAATGTTTAGCACAACCAAGCAAACGTTACATGGGGCCTGATAGCTGATGTTGTAACTTTGAGAAGTTTTTTTGCATTCCCCATTACTTCAAAGGTTATAAAAACTATAGTCGACTGCACATTTGTTTACAGAAAATGTGTGTTGAACCAGGATGCCACATGCAAAATATTTTTTTTACCACCACTTTCAATCACTTTCCAGTCTGGACTCCGAAGCTCCAAAGTTCTCAGTTGGGGACATTAAAATAACGAGAAAAATATATTTTGAAAGGGGACGTCAAAATGATTTTGAAAATATTTTTATGTCTTCCGGATTCATGGGCATCAAAATAATACTTGAAATTATTTTGAGTGTGGATGTCGAAATAGTCACTGCCTTGTGTAATTGCTACTGGTGTTAAACTAACAAGCTGTAGGGATAAATGTGAAAAACTGTTGACGCCTTATTCTTGGTAAACATACTATGCATACAATGTATTTTCCCTAAAGCTGCGAATGAACATCCAATGTGAAAAATTGCCTGTCATTTTTCTGATCATCATACATTGATAAATAACCAAAACATCACTAGCGCTATCAAATTCATACGGTCTGTGATATCCTTCCAGCTGTAGTGCTTAAAAGAGGATGTGCTGGGGTTTCAAACTGGGCTGGTTAGAGGAAAATACTGGGCTATGCCTCCGTCATAAGAAAGCATACTTTTTATTGCAATCTGTGTAATGAGCAGATATTTTAATGGCCAATGTCGTTATGCCACTGCAAAAAGGAATTGAAAGCATGCCTTAGGGGCTGTTTGGATTATGCCAAGTTAGCATTAGATTTCGTATTTAAAAAAAATACAGAAAGCACTCTCAAAGAATACTAATTTTGACTCCTGGGTGATCTTGAGGCAAGTTTCCGGGACTTCAGAGTGGCCCTGGTAAACCCTCACAATGGACGCGTGGGATACCGAACCGAAATTTCGAGCTCGCAGAACAAGGCTAGAGGGATAGGCAGGACGCTGCGAAACCCAAAAACATCACTCGTACAGCGATATCTCTAACAGATTGCCGTATTTTTGGAAAAGAAGTGCATGATTGAACACTGCCAATGAGGCCGATGACACATGTCGCATCACGATTCTCATTCTCTCCTCCTCACTACGTCCCATCGAGCTGGTGAACCGATGTGAGGAGGACAGAAGTGGGGGCCGCTTCCCCTCATTCTCAAAATTTCCAGGAGGACGATGACGTCATAGCCCTCGCTTGATTGCGCTTTTCTTTTCCAAAAGTATGGCCATCCGTTTGAGATATCTATGTATGAGTGATGCTTTGGAATTCGTAGCGTCCTGTTCGACGTTTTTGCGGCCTTATTTTGCGAAATCCACATTTTGGTTCGGTATCCCTTTAAGACCATGCTCCGAAGCTCGAGAGTTTGGCACTCTCTTCACTAAACGGACGGGAGCGCCACTGGAAACTGACACTCTAGCACGCTCTTCGTGGACCAAGTATCTTCCGGAGCTCGAGCGACTTCTTCGCGCTTCGTGACGTCACATCCACGAACAAGATGGCTGCGCTGACAGAAACGTTGTCGAGACGAAGGTTGCAGCTGTACCGCCGCCCCTTTTCATTTGAATAGAGCTTAATCCAGCAGGTAAAATCAATTTTGATTTGAAAGCCAAGACAGAAATTAGTATTCCAGAAAGGTTTTTTTTTTTTATCTGTCTAAATGGTAGCGTGTCGATAATGCCGGTTTCACAGCGACAGAAAAGTTGTAGAGATGAGATGACGGAGAAGACATTCGGACCGCTGCCCTTTTTAGAATGCTTAGCCCAGCCCCAGCAAATAAAGATACTTCAGTTGGAAAGCCGAAACAAAACACAAGAATGAATTTATCTATCGAACGGTAGCGTGCCGATAGCACAGCGACAGAAAAGTTGTCGAGATGAGAAGACAGTCGGACGGCTGCCCTTCTTAGAATGACTAGCCCAGGGAATAAAGATACTTTGATTGGAAAGCCTAAACATCAGTTAGCATTGCGGAAAAGTTTTGTTCATGCATTTCGCCTGAAAATGAATTCTCTATTGAACAGTAATGTGCCGGTATCGGCGTAGCAGCTCAATGTGTTCAGTCTTGCGCTGCAAGACAGAACCATAAAACATCTGACAGGTTTGACAGTTTCCTGCGTCGACAAGCGGGTTCAAGAATGTTGTCTTTCATTTAAAGCTAAACAGCACACACAGTCAATAAATAGATTGGTCGATGTAACTTTCCGCACATGTGCTCGAAGTAAGTCTTCAAACCTTTCAGGATTATTAAAACATTCGTAGAACATTCGTAACGTCAGTCTTTTTTTTTTTTACTTTACAATCTGCCGTTCTAGAGAGGCCTTCAGTATTTTATTTTTCGGGCTCGTCATAACCGTGCGTTTGGAACGGTGGCTCGTGCGGGTCGTCGATAATTTTGGAGTGTCGCGCTCCTGTACGCTGTGCTCCGTTTAGTTGCTGTGCTAAAGTAAAGGAGCGCGGACTTAACGTGCCCAATCACTCACCCTTTGCTCCATAAAACAAAGTGTTGTAGAGGGCATATATTATTTCATTTTGCAGCAACTCTCCGTCGGGCTCCAAGAAGGGGGAAACCAGAAGAAAAACCAAGCGTCCACTGCATCTCAGATTGGTACAACAGACGTCGGAGATAAGGTGCTAGAAGAACCCAATGCTTCTGTTGTTCCGATCGAAGACATGGAAGTGGACAGCGTCATTGAAAAGAAGCTCAACGAAAATGGAACTGCTGACGAAAGCTGTGGCAAAAGCGGCGAAAAAGAGCCAAGTGAAACTCTGGAACACCAGCCCATCCAGGAACATGGGTGCCTTGGGAGCGAAAGCAGCAGCGAGTTGAGGGAAGCTGCTTCAACAGAAACAAAACCCTTGGTAGTAAAACTAGAAAATCGGGAGAGTGGAACACCCCAGAAGGCACCACGGAGGGTCCAACTCATCACTCTGTGCTCAAAGAAATTGTGACTTGCTGGACATTTTAAGTGACTTTGTATATTGGACTTTTCTTTTGTATTTAATGTAAGTTAAATTGACCCTCTCTTTACACAAGTTTTCAGTTTTCTTTGTTTTGGATTGTGCACCAATGATATAATAAATGTCAATTTTCTTAGGTATTCACATGTCATCCTGACTTCCTTACCAGAGCACAACTCTAACCTTTTGTGGAAGTCTTAATATGAAGTGTGCACCCATGCTTTTGCAGTTGCAGTGATGAATTTGCACCAACATTCTGCCGAAACGTAATTTTACTTCATTGCTACATGGTCGAATTGTTGGAGTAGGCTTGTGCGAATTTTGAGAAGCTTCGATTATCGCCTCAAATAACATACTACTTGATTTGATATCTGTGTCAAACACTGACAGTTTGTCTACGAATGTCTTGCAATATTTATCATGGTCTGTTCTGGCAGGTTAGTTAGTTTCGTTGGGTGCACTTCTTGCCACACTTTGGTACACTGCAGTGAAGCGAGAACCGCAGAGCAGATATGATTTTGCATATCTTGCTTTGCCGCAGCACAACCGCATGCTAACGGGAAAGCACTACTGCAGAGCAGAATATCATACACGCAAACGCCGGGTATATTATAGAAAAAAAGAAATCAGTGAGTGTAGCAACTCCACCTTTCAGTTGGAATTTCTGAATAGAGCAGCGGCTAGCATATATAATGGACATCAATATAGGGTGATTTTTCTGTTTCAAAGTTGAGACTTAGCAAAGGTACTTGGGCATTTGAGAAGATTTATAGGTAGCGTGTGACACCTAAAGCGGGAGCGCCGATTCAGATGATGTGCACGCCAAATGACTCTGCCGAGAGTTGCATCGCGGCACCACCGCCTTGTCCAGAGCCAATGAGACTGCAGTGTGTATTACATTATGAACATCGAAGAAGGAATCGAGCAGCGCATGAAGGTAATAAGCCCTGCCACTGACAAAAGTAAGAACAGCAGGGCTTATGTTCATACGCTGCCCGATGTGAAGCCCAAAAATTCGGCCGCAAAGCTCGACGCTGATTAGCTGGCGGAAAGGTAACTTGATCAACGCTGATTGGCTGATTCCGATGGGTACAAGAGGTTCTGCAAAATCGCCACGCTTTAAAACCCGACTAGTGCCAGTATCTTTCTTCCAGGAACTGCTATCAAGTTTGTATGCCATGTGTTAACACTTTCACAGGTGACTTTTGTAGGCCCCGTGGCAAACTTCTTTTTAATGCGAAAGCATTAACTGTTTCATGGAGCGAACCGGCATTATCAGCTTTCTTTCTCTTTCATATGAAAGTATTTTAATGAGAGCTCTGTGCCAAGTTCAGATTTCCACCCTGGTGCCTTCAAAAGAAGACACCAGGGTGGGAAATATGCTTCCCGTGGCCCAGCGGCTGCTCAAAAAATAGTCAAACAATTTGTTGGAAACGGATACTGGAGGAGCTGAAGATCACTTTTCTGCAACTCACTGTGCTCTCTCCCCTTCAATCATGAATTAAGAAAAAGTGCCTAAAATTATTTACTTGATTAAATCAACACAAGAGATCATTTAGATTGCTAAAAAAAAAAAGAAAATAAGCTTGTCGAACGTTTGACCAAAACACATTTTTTACCGCGTCCTCATTTGTGGATGTTGTCTTGAGTCCCTTAAATATAAAAATGAAATGTATGAAACACTTTATTTGAAAATCTGTTCTTAAAACAAAATACAGCTATTGACTAATTTACAATTAGAAAGCCAGACTCCAATCGGTAGAAATCTCTGGGAATTCTTCATTTGAAGTGAAACTCCAGGAAGCAGTCGTTTCCACTCAAAAGACAGAGGAAAACTTTGCACTTCCGGCAATGAATGCAACTCTTGCCCTTGCAGCCCTAGCGTCGGCACCTGTAGGCAAAAGGTGCTTTCACATGTTCCGGCCAGTGACTTTGTCCATCATGGCGCACGGTGTATGTAGGCAAGGGTTCTGCGTTATGAGACTTGGATGGTTGGACTGTGTCGAGACTGGGACGTCCTCTCCTTCTGGAGCGTCTTGTTGGATGAGAAAAGGCTCTGTGCAACGTCCATCTGAAAGGCCAACATTCCTTCCTTTTTTTGCTTTCTTTGGAAGTCCCTCGTTTGCGGACAGTCCATTTCCTCGTCCTGTGCCGGATTGGGTAAAGGGACATGATAAAGTCAAGTTTGTCCACTCTCCCCATGAACGTGTACTCCAGTTTTTCTTACTGCAATCTAACCTGTGCTGCCAACTTGATGATGGCGTCAGTGGTGACGATAAGGAAAGGGAGAGACTTTGGCTTTCCTTGAGATGGTGCGAAAGGGCTGCTTGTGGCTTGGAAAGACCCAACTGCTTTTGTGTGGATAAGAAAATTATCTCATTTTCAGGGCGCTAATTATCTCATTTTCAGGGCGCTGCCCTATTAAGAACTACATTCCTAACAAACCGAACCCTGTGGGCCTGAAAAACTTTGTTTTCACAGGAAAGGACGGGTTGATTTATGACTGTATTTTACAAAGGCAAAGAGACGTCTCCCGACGTTGGCCTTGGCGTATCAGGAAACTCAGTCGTGAAGCTGCTTGAGACAGATCCTGCATGTTTCACGCTTTACATTGACTCTTGGTTTTCTTCGGTCCTTTTGATGGACGAGCTCACGAAGAAAAATATTTTTGGCACCGGCACTTTTATGAAGAACAGAATACCAAAAGAGCCCCATTTCACAATTATGGCAAGGATCTGTTAAAGAAATCACGGGGCACTTCGGAGGAGCTGCTGTGACAAGACCGCACTCTTACGTGTACAAAATGGGTCGGTCCTTAGGAGTGGAGCCTGAAGATGAGTGCAAAAGGTAATGCAGAAAAGATAAGTTTTTGGATGTCCCGCGCCCATCCGTCATCAAGAAGTACAATGAAAATATGGGTGGTGTGGACTTAGCTGACCGAATGCTCGCCCTGTATGCTGAAAGGAGCCGCGCCGCGCAAACAGGTGGACACTGCGCACGATGCTTCACATGTCTGATCTTGATTTCGTCAACAGCTGGGTTCAGTACAGAGTAAACAAAAAGACAGAGGAATTTAAAAAAAAAAAAACATTCTTGACTATCTTGGTTTAAAGGGGGGACACTACCCAGAAAAACAAATTTTCTGCAGAAATGTTGATTTTGAAAAATTACATATTTATATCCACCAACATCTAGAGAGTATTCCCAGAAAGTTTCATCAGTTTACACTGCATAGTTATTTTTTTATAAATTATTTTCTGTCCACCAAAGCTAAAGAAAAGGTAGGGATTGGAGCACTTTGAATGCATTTTTCTCCGTTCCACTTTTTGGTATAAATTCCATTTTAGTCAATCTATCGTTTGATAAGGGCAAAACAGGGAAGGCTCATTCTTCTCTGTTTGACTGAAATTTAATAAGGAATGCGGGTGTGGAATTTTTTTGTCACTTTAGGGATGTCTTTTATAAAAAATGTTGACATTTTGTCGAAGACAAAGAAGTTGACCAATTTTGCAGAAGAGAAAAGTTATAGAAATAAATTACTTTTTTTTTAAACATTCTATAGCCCCCTAGGCATTCTGCTACATGTCTAGCAAATAAAAATCTTGTATATTGCGATAGTTTTCTGATGACAGATTAACTAAACAATGTAGGTGTGTTGCTGATAGAAGCTACTCTAATTTCCTTTTCATTTAACCGACATACCTGAAATTTCGCTATACACCCTCTAGCACGACCATTAGTCTACCCTGTAAATTTCATTCAGGCAGTAGATAAGCTTAACTTCTCCAGACACTGAAGATAACACGAACATCGCGGCAAGGAAGAGGCCTCCTCAAGACGACGATGACATAAACAACGCGCCAAGAGAAAGGCGAAAAACTCTACCATCGGAACATTTTCGCAAACAAGACACACTTCATTTGCCTGCAAAGGACGGCCGAAACGCTGGCTGCAGCAACAAGGACGCTTTGCTCAATGCGACGTGTACCTTTGCATAGAAGTTGGCAAAAACAGCTTCTATGAATTTAACTTGTTAATGAAGTCGCAAAACAATTAATTTGGCGGTTTAATTTACTAGTGAGGTGCAGAGAACATACCTAACTTGCTTATGTTGTGTTTTGAGTGCTTCAAAAAAACAAAGAAAATTAATTTAATTCTCCTTTTCTGAAAACCGCAGCCTGGAAGCAGTTATTTACCGGTCCTTTCCGACTACACAAAAATTAACAAAATTTCTAACCATGCCTAAGGATGGACCCAGTGTCCCTGCAAGGGGACAAGCAATTAAATGTAGTTAGTCACTGCGCACATTAAAAATATATATTATTTTTTTTTTTTTTGGGGGGGGGGGGTTGGGTTGGGTTGGGTTTGGTTTCTGGGAACACAACTGTAAATATAAGGACTTCACCAGTTATTTTATTGTGGCATTAGTCTCAAGTCTGAGGAGGGCAGAACTGCGTCTCAAGCCATGGCATGCTGTTCTTTCGTTTTGCCAAAGACCAAAATAGCATCACTGACATTCACGACGTTTGGCATGCCATTGAGCACTTTGCGTATAGTGTTCTGGAAGATTTCAGCTGCACTGCTGTTGCCGAAGTTGAGACGTTTGTAGCGAAACAAACCAGCGTGCGTTGGAAAGTTGTTAGTTGCCTCAAAGATACGTCCAGTTCCAGCTGACGATAGCCGTTTTTTAGGTCAAGGTTTGAGAAAACAGTCGCTCCGTTGAGAGTCATCAACTGTTGGATACACATGTCGCTCTCGTTGAATGGCAGTGTTCACAACGCGCATGTTGATGCTTATCCGGATTTCATCAGGGTGATGTAATTTCGGGACAATCACCACTGGAGAAACCCATCGTGTGGGTCCAACTGCTGGCTCGGTGGATGTCCTATGACAGGAGACGGTCGAGTTCTGTCTCCACGAGTGCTTGCACTGCAAATGGGATGCGTCGGTGCGGTTGAGCAGTGGGAGGCACAGTTTCATCTGCGATGAGATGGATTTGCTGCTCCTTGAGCTTTCCAACTCCGTTGAACAAGTTGGCTAATGATTCCACGATCGACTCTACTGTTGGGGAGCCTTCGACTTGGCATGTGATTGGAACTAGACCAATATTTGATGCTGCTGCAAAGTTCAGAAGTGTTGCGCAGCTTCCTGGGGTGACGAAGCTGTCCTCTTGACTGCACCTCTCTGTACACAATGCTGATGGGAGGCTTTTCCCGAAAGTTGCAGGGAAGACGTTTCCCTGTATGGAAACACCTTTACATATGTTTTCTCGAGTTTCTCATCTAGGTGACAGTTCCAAAGTTTATTTTCATCAGCAACTGACACGGTTGCGGCTATGTCTATCAAGTAGGTGACTGGAACGTCGTCGTCCCTGATGACAGCTTTGGGAGACGTGCTTGCTGGAGGCAATGTTTTTGCTACAAAAACGTTTTCTTTGCCGCTTGAACTGCTCTCTTGGCCAGTTTGGCTGATGCTTTTACTGTTGTTCGTTGAACGGCACACCTTGACAAAGTGTCCGATTTTGTTGCAGGTTTTGCGGGGTTTTTTTTTTTTTTTTTCAATGCAGGACAGTTTGTTCGTCCACCGTCATGGGGCCATTTGCCACCACTGTTGTGACAGTCTGTCGACAGGCTGTTATGTCGTTGTGTCTGGTAGTTTGGTCGTGAAAGCGGTTTCGCGCTTCTTTTTGGCTTGCTGCCTTGATGCTGCTCATCCTTTTGTACTGCAAGGACTGGCTTGCCGGCACACCGCTCGATTTCAGGCACGTCGTGCCCCACATCCTCGAACGTGCCACCTTGCTTGAGGATGTCTGACAAGTCCAGCGAATATAGTATGGCATACTTCCGCAGGCGCGTGGATGTTGTTGCGATGATGATCTGATTCTTTATCTCGAGACCAGCGTCTGGGAAGTTGCAATGACGAGACAGCTGCCGGAGCCGCGCATTGAGTGACTCACCGGTGTTCTGTTGTGCCTGTGGGAAACGATTAATGCGTGAACATTGGGTTTATTTGCATGAAGTTAGCGTCGAGTTTTGCTCTCGCGGCATCGTACTCAGATGTTGACGTTCTCACTGCGCCTTGCGCAATGCTGCTGACAGTCGCCGATGACGTCGTCTGGGAGAGGCCGGTAGAGGTTATAAACTTCCTCATCGGTGTAATGAAGGAGGAACGCTTTCTTGCATACGTCCGACGTAATGTTGTACGCAACGAGAAAGTTCTCGAACCTGTCCACCCACTTGGCCCACTCGAGGCCGATGTTGGCATCCATCGCTTGGATATTGAAACTCGGAAACGGGGGCAGCATGTTTGCCATGTTGATCTGTTTAGTTGCTTGCTGTGGTGGTGCTCGCCGATGATTTTGTCGTGCACGAGTTCTAGGAGTCTTCCGTTACCACGGCTGGCACTTCTGATACCATTTGTGGAGTTGGCGTTTTTAGGGATTACTTGTATTGAGGATTGCAGCGTGGGTATGGACGTTTGTTTAATCCGCCGGATGGATGGATGGATGGTTGTTAATGGCTATACCCTTTGTAACAAGCGGCAGCTTGCACCACTTAGCCTAAGTCTAAAAAGACACAAACATATGATTCATCCTGCCCTTCTAAAACCAATTTTCTCCCCTAACTATCGCCAGGCAGTGTGGGATATCACCAGGATGGCCTTCGGGGGATCGGGCAAAAAAGCTAAAAACATCACCCGATTGCATCTTCCCCCGGCGAGGGAGTCGACAATTTTCCTCTGGTCAAACCTTGTCGGCGTTACCCCAGGACCAGACCCACTGGGAGACAGTGTTGAGACTTTGGGCCGGAGCTACGCGGGAGGGAGTCCCAATTTTCCTCTGTCCGGCCTATCCCCAGCTGTGCTAGTTAGTTGTCCATCATTCAATTTTCCCTAGATAATTTCCACCAATCTTCTAATCACCTCTTTGTGACTGTAATCCCTTTCTCTTCCGTTGTTCCATTGTCGCCAGTAAAACCCAGGACCCCGGCCAAATCCGTTACCCCTTCAGGCAGGGCAGGGCGAAGCCCTGTGCACTCCAAAACCAAGTGCTCTAGTGTCTCGCCATCATTATGGTAGGCAACACATAATGTGTCTGTCGCCTGAAACTGAGCCCTATACGTTTTCGTCCTCAAAACTCCCGTTCTCGCATCGAACACCAAAGAACTTCCCAGTGAATTGTCAAACACATTTTCCTTTCTTATGTCCTGCTTTCGTGACCTGTACACGGTTAGAGCTGATTGCTCCTGCATTCTTCCCTCCCACACTTTCCTCTCTGCCTCTTTCACCCCCTTTTCCACTGAGGAGCCAATTGGGCTGAGTTAACTGCTCAGCCCAATCACCAGTGTGTAGGTATTTAAATGTAAGCATTCGGGTTCAGTTTGTCCATTTTGTGTGTAAACTTTTCATGTATGAATACTTGAATACCTTCCGTGCCCACCACGGATCATTCATTTCGGTCAACCTTTGTTCAAAATTCAACTTACTAATTGCCTCCCTGCTCTCAGAACACGACCATCCCATGTCCCCCTGTACTCCATCATTTGGTGTTTTTCCATGTGCTCCCAGTGCCAATCTGCCTACTCCTCTTTGCCGAATTTCTAATACTGATTGAACCTCTGATTTCATACACAGTACTGCATTGCCAAAAGACAGTCCTGGTACCATCGCTCCTTTCCATATACCTCTGTCCACTTCGTATCCATTATAGTTCCATAGTGCCTTGAGCTTCATAATAGATTAATTTCTTTTCCCTTTTCTAATTATATTCTCCTCATGTTCCTTTAGATATTTCCTTCCCTTATTGAGCCAGACTCCCAGATATTTGTATTTTCCTACATAATCTATTGCAATGTCTTGTATCCTCAGGGGTTCCCTCTTTTCATCGTTACACACCATTACTCCAGACTTGTCACTACTAAAACTCATGCCCAAGGTTTCCCCTTCCTCTCCACGTATTTCAGCTAGTTCCTGTAATGTATCCTGGTTATCTGCCATGAGTGCTATGTCATCCGCATACATCAGTCCTGGTATTACCTGTATTGCATTTCTCCCTCCCATATAACTCACATCAAAACCTAAGTTGCTCTCCTTTAATTTCTTTTATATTTCACTGAGATATATCATGAAGAGCATAGGTGACAGTGGACAGCCCTGCCTGAGTCCTTTTTTTATTGCTGCGGGTTGTGTAGCTTCTGCTTCCCATGTTATAACTACCTTATTGTATGTGTACACCTGAAGA
Source organism: Ixodes ricinus (assembly GCA_037355805.1). NCBI lineage: Eukaryota > Metazoa > Arthropoda > Arachnida > Ixodida > Ixodidae > Ixodes > Ixodes ricinus. The sequence goes on from JAZHYW010002092.1 coordinate 284,561, forward strand.
AGCTTAAGCAAATTTGTATCTAAATTATAATCCTTCAGCTGACCATGCAGAGCTTTTTTGGCTCACATTATCGCGCTCCCTTGATGTCCAAATAAGCTAACCATAAAGGAGTTTGGTTCTTCATTGCTATTTCTATACATTGAGTGGTGATGATTAAGTTATCTCCCAGTCTTCTATCTCTTCGGAATCCATTTTGGAGCTCGCCCAGTATTTGCATATCTTCTGCCCATTGCTCCATTCTACGCTTTACTATCTGCATAGCTAATCTGTATAGAACTGAAGTTACCGTTATCTGCCGATATGACTTAATGTTGTCTTTGTTTCCTTTGCCTTTACATGTTAGTCTCATTTTACTTAGTCTTCAATCATTGGGTACCATCTCCTTCCATAATTACTTGGTTAATCACATGTCATAACTTCAATTTACTCGTTTCTCCTAGTGCCTTTATGAGTTCCATGGGTATGTTATCTGGGCATGTCGCTGTACCTGCTGGAACCTTACTTTCTGCCTTGTCCCATTAATTCTTCTGTAGTCGTCTCCATCGTAACACAATTCTGTTCCTCCTCAACACCGCTGCTGACCGATCTATTCACTGTCCCCCTCTTCTGAAGCTAGGAAAAAGGCTCTTCGAGTGTCTGCCTAATATATTCCCATGCCTCTTCCCCCTCTACTCTTCTCCCTCCTGTGTGGTCAGTAAGTATTGGAGACCCTGTCTTTCTCCCCTGCGCTTTAATGTGCTCCCATAACCTTTTTGCCGCATTCCTATCTTTTCTATTTATTTCCATCATCCAGTGCACTCCTGCACTTCCAATTTTCACCTGTATTAAAGGGATACTTCAACGAAATTCGAAATATTCCCGTCGTGTTCAAAAATAGGTTGAATATGATCCACAATATCTGTAAATGGCAATCGCACCTTTGTATTTTGAGCCTGATGGCTGTATTTTTCGTTATAAACGGCCCACTCTGGCAAGCGCTCGGAGAAGGCCCAGCTTAGAGCACGTGACATCCAACGCAATCGTGACGTAGGTCGTCTCGAGACGAGCAAAGCTACGGCGAGGCTGACGTCGAGAGGATGGCCTAGTCCAGTGGTTCCCAGCCATGGGTGTGTCGGGGACCCCTTGCGGACCGCTGGCAGTGATGGGGGACCCCTTCCAGTGGGGGGGGGGGGGGCAATTGGGTGAGACTTTACGGCACAGCCACCGATGGCAGTCGAAAATCAGGATATGCGATATGATAATCCCGCCCAGGGCACCCGAGACACGTAGTTCGGGAAGGTGTGGGGAAGAGGGAAAGGAGGTGACCGAGATGATCTCGTGCGGATTGCTGTCATAGTTCCGGGAGCAGGTTGCAAATTAATCACGGCCAAACTAAACTACAAAAATTGCGCCAACTAAAAAAAAAAAAAAATTTGTTGAGGGTCTTGCGGACCCCAGAAGTGGCTTCGCGGACCCCTAGGGTCCGCGGACCCCCATTTGGGAACCACTGGCCTAGTCGTTCCAGCCACCGAAGCGGCTGCTTTTGTACGAATTTTGAGTGACGGATTAATCTTCTATAATCTTGTAGGGGGACAATAGCGACTTCTGCGACACACAAAAGGGATTCCCGGGAAGAGGGGAGTTCCTCCTTCCCCCTTCTCTCGTCGTGGCCGGAGGCGAGACAACCTCCGTCACTAGCTGTCAAGGTTCCTAGACGAGCATTACAATTAACGAGGCGTTAGCGACATCCACCAGGTGCTCTTTGCTAATCCCTTTTCGAGGTATGTTCCATGTGATACTGCTCGTTTGAACACATATAGACCAAAAAATGAGCGCCGAAATTTCGTTGTAGTATCCCTTTAAAGCTGATGCTTCCAGTTTCCACTCTTGGAAGTTCTTCCATTTTGATGCTACTTCAGCTGGCAATGCTCCCCTTTCCCTAGATGCATCTTGGCGCCGCTATATGGCTGCTTTGACCTCCTTATCTCACCCGATTTTTCGTTTGTGTCTTCGTTTTTGCTTTCCTATTTGTTTAATTTGACGCTTCTTTATTTCTCTTTTAAAGATTCCTTTTAGATCCTCATGCGTCCATTCTCTTTCTGGTTGTTCCGATACTATGTTCTCGATGCTTTTCGATACTTTTTGTATTAGAGCTTCACCTTACCCGCTCGTTCCTGAGCTTGCTGGTTCGGATGCGCCAAATTTAATCTTAATTCTTTTGTGGTCACTCCCTAAGCTTCTTGTACCTTCCTCATCTATTTCCATACATCCTAACTTGTCATACAGTTTGTGGGACATGAGGCAGTAGTCTATTGTTGAGTGTGAGTTTTTTCGTTTCCACATTATTTTCCCGTCGCATTTTCGATACATCCCAATGTTGCCGACCGTGTGTAGTGAATTTCGCTAAATCAAGAACACTATACAGACGGGAAATTGGGATGTTTTAGGGATTGGTTCAGGACATTGTGTTCTGTCTGGGACGTCATGCGAGTGAGGACCATGCGCTCCATCACTTTACAGAGGTTAGTGGTTGGTTGATGAGATGGAGCGCAGGTTTTTGATGTTAGTGAGGGTCTTGCCCGGTTTAGGGATGATTGACGGTGGAGACCTTCCAGTCGTTGGGGAGGTCTTTCATTTCTTCCATCAGATTCCGGAGAGCAGTAGTAGTTATGTGGTCTGGGCCGGGAGCGGTGTTGCACTTGGCCTGTTAAGTGTGAACACTAGTTCCCTCGTGGTGAAGAGGGAGTCCTCGGGGAGATACAAACATTCCTGTGTGATCTGGTAGCAGTCAGGAGGTGATGAAGTAGAAGGTTGGGGGACGAGCGTATCTGCCGCCAGGTTTGCCAACTCATCCTCCCCAATGTTCAAATGCAGGACCAGGTTGCGGCCCGTGTTCTTCCCGGCCATGCGCTTGTAGGTGCGCCAGACCTTCTTGAGTCCCGTCTTTTCGTTAAAAGAATTGCAGTGCGTCTGCCACGTGGATCGGTCGAGCTCCAGAGTGAACTTCTTAGCTTTTACTGTAGCGATCGGTTCAGTTTAATTTTGAGGTCTTGGTTTTGCTTATTCCTGCGGTAGAATGTGAACACCTGCAGTTGGCTCGCCCATAACTTTAGGAGGGGAAGGTCCGGATTTATTGAGTCTTCTTTGACCTGATATGTTGTCTGGGCCTTGCGTAGAGCCTCTTGGATGAGCGCAGGGTGAGGTCCGGGATGGAGAGAATAGAAATGGCCCATTTAATGAAATGGATTTCCTCGCGTGGGCTGCAGCCGATGTAGAGCATGGTGCGGAGAGGGACGTGATTACTTCCCGTGGGATTTGTGCAGATTGTCAATCGAGTTTGGAGGCCCGGATGCCCACGTGAGATCCGGGGAGGTGTCATCCTGTCGTGCCGACACACCGGAACGAGTTAGGGTTTTGTCATCATTGAGTAGCTCGAGATTGTATTTCTTGCAGAGTGACGCATGGAGACGTCCCCTGCGAAGCGTGTTCTTGTAGCCCCCATCGCGTGTGGGCTTTTTGTCTGGCTTGGGGCACTTGATGCTGGTGTCGCCATCTCGTTGAACTTATTGAAAATAAACCTAGCAAAAACTGTCCAAATACTATAGGCTTCTCGTCATGGTCTTAAAATTGGGATTGTAAAAGCCTCTAGTACGTGCAACCATATGTTTTGCCACATTTTTCTTCTAAATATTGTGAATTCTAAATTGCCTGAAAATGCGCTAACAAGTCCAAAGGGTCATATTTCTGTATTTTATTCCAAATTCTCGAGCGCACTCAAGAGAAAATCTAAGGGCCGTACGACCTTCATTACGTTTTCATAATGAAGCTCCTAAAGAATCAACACTTTGGTGCATTCCTGAAACTCTGGTTTGTGTAGCAAAATTTGCTCATTGAGTGCCGAGCGGCTGAATACCGTAATTCATGTGCAACCCCATCATGCAGGCCGTTTTGGTTCTTTTTTGACGGTTTACAACTTACTATGTATTGTACTGTCATAAAGTCAATGCTGAATTCAATAACTGTTTTAACTATGCTTTAATGTCTCAATAGTTTATTACTTTACTTTTGATAAATCACTGATTCTGATGGTGAATTTTTTTCTCAACTTGTAACGTCTTAATGTCCACGATAATTTATGTGAACGGACTGTGGGATATCATAAATTAAAAAAGCAAGCAATGAATTGTACAAAGATTGTACAATTTTGAATAAAAAAATAAAGTTTAAAATAGTGTTATTATCTCGAGCTATAAAACAGAATCACATCAACTAACGGAAATAACGAGACATTAAATGACGAAGCATCTTTTGATATTACATTTTCCAGAAACTGCATATCGATAGATTACACGTGAACTTCACAATTCAATCACTAACTTTTCCCATTCAGTTACGGCAAGTTGCAGTGTTCTTACATCAAATACTGATGGCGACACGTGCTCAAGAATAGCTTGCATTTATCGTCAATTGCCGCTTAGAACGTCATGCGAGACAGAAATGGCACCAGATGTGCGAGTGTCGTGTGCCTGGATGCCCGCAGTGAGCGAGCCAAAAATGTAAAAACAAGCGCGAGGCTTCGAGTGGACCACAACTGCTTTTGCGCGCGTTCCGTGAAAGGTATTCTGGAAAAAAAAAGTCTCCGTGGCTGTGAGGGAAAGCGCTGGCCTACGGGTCCCGATGTGTCGGGTTTTAATCCCGTCCGAGGTGCCCGCAATCTGGTGGGTCAGCTGCACCCAGGGCGGTGGCCCGCCGCGACCCCCGCGACCCCCCCCCCCCCGCTCTCGTGACGCGCTGCGACACCCACCTCTCACTGCCCAACTGCACCCGATGCGGTCCCCCCCCCCTCCCCGTTTACGCCACTGACTGAGCACGCGCATTTGTGCAGTGAAAGAGTATTTCAAGGCAGCACGCTCACCCGCATTTCAATTCGCTTACACTTATGATGAAACAGAGTTTGCCTCCTGCATATGAGCAGTGCCAACCAAATTTCACGTGATCACACGCTTGTTTATTAATATTGACTTGGTTTACAGTCTACACTGCGATTCTGCTCGGATTATATACTACGCTACTGGCCACATGTGCCACAATCAACACAAAATGTTCACATGGGTCCGCTCGCGAGGGTAAAGTTGTCTGTCAAGAACAATTGTGGCGATGTAAAATCACGTGGCGAAAGTTCAGTCAGCGCGCGCTTTGTGGCAAGCCCTTGACCTAGAAGATTGTCAGCCGTCTGCACGTGGATTTTTTCCAGCAACCCAGAGTTGAAACGCTTCCACTTGTTTTATTGCAAGCAATCAGAAGGTGGCAAGCCCTTGACCGAGAAGATTGTCAGCCGTCTGCACGTGGATTTTTTCCAGCAACCCAGAGTTAAAACGCTTCCACTTGTTTTATTGCAAGCAATCAGAAGACACAGCTTACACCACCCAGTAAAGTGAAAATGCAAACATTACAGCATACGTGCACAAGCTTTAGGTTTCGATGCTCTTAAGGTACACTGACAGGGTATTTATGCTCTCCAATCCTTTTTTTGTACATGACATATGTGAGCCCAACTACCCGAAACAGAATTCGCGGTTCGAAATTTTTCTTCTTTCCGCCCGAAAACCGCCGATCATGAACGGGCCGGTTTGAGTCGCGCTCACTCTCTTCTCCGTGGTCACGTGCCGTTTTCTATGGTTTAGGCGCAACCACGGTGGAAGAAACATTTAGTTCTAATATAGCGCGCGATTAGCGCTTTAGTAGCGCCGTGTTAACGCTTCAGTAGCGCCTTGTTAGTGCTTCTTGTACCGCGGTTACTGCCGCGGATTAGCGCATGCACTGCGGTTCCGGTTCCTGTGGGTGAGTGTGCATCAGCAGCACCATGGCGAACATGTGGGACGCTCAAATAGAAACGCGACAAATGCTGTTACATATGCGCAATTAGTGCATATGTGTGACGGCCTAACGCCCAGAAGAGCCTTCTGGGTGTGCGAAATCTTCCGCCACCGAGATACCGACGGGTACCCGGCGAACCTTGTTCCCAGCAAACCTCGGCAAACTCACTCATGAACTCGCTCACTCACGCTCACTCACACTCACCGCGTGATTGTGAGTGGCTGTGAGCGAGTTCGTGAAGTTTGAAGAGGTCATGATGTGATTGTGAGTGACTTCGTGAACTCTGATCAGCTCATGATGTGATCATGAGCGACTTCATGAGCGTGATGAGTTCATGATGAGACGGTGAGTGACTTCGTGAGCGTGATGAGTTCATGATGAGGTGGTGAATGACTTCGTGAGCGTGATGAGTTTGTGATGAGATTGTGAGTAGCATCGTGAACGTGATGGGTTCGGGATCTGATGGGGAGTGAGCCTGTGAACTCTGAAACGTTCGTGATTGTGAGTGAGTTCATGAGTTCATTCAGACGCTGAGATGAGCTTGGCTGTTGGCGTTTCTTGCGAAAGTTGTGCGGCTTGACTTTGGAGAGCTGAGCTGGCTGAGCGGCGTCGCGAAAGAGAGAGAGGGGGGGGGATATTGATGGCACGGGTGGTGCGGACCGTGCGGGTGGGGAAGTGTTTTTTTTTCTTTTGTGAACGTGCGACTGTTGTGTTTGGTTGTGTTTTCATTGCGTTTCCGTGCTTGAGCAGATGGATGAGCTTGAGGGGGTGCTTAGCGTCGCAGAAGCAAAGATGTAGAGAGGTTTTTGTGTAGTCGGCATGGAGTATGGCGCCTTCCGCGTGTAAAAGAGGAGAGTCGTGGGCTGGGGAGGTGGCGTTCGCAGTGCAAGGAGCTGAAGTTTGTTCGCCAGTAATTTCATGGCGTCGAGTTGTGTTCGCGCAGCCTTTGGAACGTTTGAAGTGCTGTGTGCATCGCGCACATCGGGCTCGGGAAAAAGCGGCGGTAGCGAAACTGACAAATATACCTATAGAAATGGAGTCATCGAAGATGGTGGGCGAGAATATTTACTTCCACTGCCACAAACCGGGGAGGGGGGGGGGGGGGGGGGGCGGACGCTAGAAGGATTGCATTTAGCGCAGTGTCTAGCGTTACGTCCGGCGGAACCCGAAATAAAATTTAAAGTTACGTCCGACGTAACCCAATATGAAAATTAAAGTTACGTCCGACCGAACTCGAAATAGAATTTAAAGTTACGTCCGACGGAACCCGAAATAAAAGTTAAAATTACGTCCTGTGTAACCTACGCAACCTACGCGTATGTTTTGCTTTATGGCCAATACATGACGTAAATACAAAAAAAATATTGTGAATTATTACTGCGTTACGTCCGATGCAGCATTCGTGAATCGGCTAAAATCTCAACTCGATCTATCCGTATCTTCAGCTTTGTTGAGAAGCCCGAGTGGCTGAGCGTGTGTGGCCCTCTTCTCGAGATGCGGGAATTTTAATGTGCGCTGCCAAATGTGCTGCAGTGCACTTTTATATGGAATTTGTACCACCTGCTTTCTTGCAATAAAGAAAAAAAATCTTCAGCTTTGTTGAGAGGGCTGGAGTGTGTTCCTCGTACATCGAGGCTGCTGAAGCTCGGTGGGTTCGATGCCCGTCACATACATTTCTTTCTATCTTTTCTTTCCCCTCCTTTAAGACAATTTATTGCATTTTTTTCGATATGAAAACACGTCTTGCTATCCTTGCCGCGTTTGTTACACCTACTTGTAGCCCGTGCTGGCTCGGGCTGAGAGCATAGTTGATCTGGCTAAACTCCAGGGGTCTATTGTCATTCTCACACCCGGGCAGCACCCTCGAAACAGCTCTTTATTTAAGACACTCTGAAAAAAAAAAAAAAACACTGCCAAAGCTAGTGCGCGTGGCGACCTGAGTGATACGTGAAGATTGTGCCAGTTTTCAACAAGTCTGCCCGAAACCCTGCTGCTGTAAACAGCACGTTCGTATCACATTACCATTCTATATCTCTTAATAATTGCTTCGAACGTCCGCGATTCTCAGAAAGCGTCGCAAGAAATCGTCTTAAAGGAGAAAAAATTATTTTTAAAAAAGAGAAAACACGAGAAAGAAAAAAAAATAATGTGATGGGCATCTGTACTGGAGGTACAAATGGAGTCACGATTTTAACCAATTAACGAATGCTGCATCAGACGTAACGTAATAATAATTCACGATATGTTTGGGTTTACGTCATGTATCGGCCGTAAAGTGGAACATTCAATAAGGTTGCGTAGGTTACACAGGACGTAACTTAAACTTTTATTTCCGTCGGACGTAACTTTAATATTCATTTCGAGTTCCGTCGGACGTAACTCGAAACCTTGGGGTAAAGTTACGTCGGACGTAACTCTAATTTTTATTTTGGTTTCCGTCGGCAGTAACGCTGGACACCGCGTTGTTTAAACAAAGCAAGGAACGTGGTGATCACGTCTCCAAGCACGTGTCCACGGACAAAACGATGTCCGCGCTCAACACCTGCTATACGTCGTCTAACCTTAGCATGGACTATTGTTAGCCGCGAATGCTAAAAGCGCGAGCTAGTTGCTGTAGATGAAGCTTGCCGTCTGCACGAGCGCTCGAGTAGCGAGTGCTCCAGTCAAGGCAATTAAGGTTAGCCACTCGCGCTTGCACAGCCTTCGCAGTTAGTCCATTCTAAGGTGAGACGAAGTATGAACATTATGAAGCCAGGTGCCGTGTAAAGGCTGAAACAGATGTGCGGAAAACCGTGCGAAAATCGGACAAACGTCGAAACTTGGAAAATCGTTCAACTCGTTTTAAACAAGAATTAAGGTATTTACTTCAAGTAAATCGCAAATCTGATGCCATTAAACGCGCATATGCAAATGCTGTGCCACAAATATCTACGAATGTCCTTTTAATGGTAGGGAACGTTTTTAGTTTCGATTTTGTCAATTGTCAGTTGATTTTCCGCACACGTGTTCCAGCGGAAACAGACGTGCGAAAAACCATGCGGAACTCGCACAAATTTTGAACACACAAAAAATAGTTACACACCATATTTTGCAAGACGAACTGCGGGCTGGTATTTATCGCACAGAAATCTTACATGCTGTATTCTTTTAACGACATACTTGTGAACCTGATACTGGGTTCACAATCGTTTCCTAACTAGCTCGCCTGTACTCTCTCCCTTCTGAAAAGCTATTAACAAAACGATATATTTTATTTGCTAGCATCGAACACTTTAGTATCTTAAAGGTGGCATGAAACAGTTTTCGCATGGTCCGGGTTGCGTGCAATTTGCGGTTGCTTTTTTGCACATGTCTTTTTCGCACAATCATATATGCCTTTATGTTTGATACACGTTGTACGATTTTAAGTAAGATTTTGTTGTTGCGTCGTCGCTTGTGCGGCCATAAAAGTGTGGTGGAAGCTACGGTGCTTAACGTTACAGCTGAGACATTGCAAGCGAAATCTTATCATATTAATTAGGTTTCAATTCCCGTTTCACATGGTGCTTGCAATTTTCGCTTGCAAGGTCACTCGTGCGGCAAGAAAATAATAATAATAAACAGGATAACTGGGCGAGTTGGTATGGATTCATAACGGAACAGCGTCACTTTTGAAACCCCAAAAGACCAGACAATCCAGTTTTTGGATCTGAGCGTGGATGTGAGCCAGAGTCACGTTTGTTGGTGGCATCATCCCAGGACCACCAAGAATCTCCTTGATTTTAGATAGGGGCAATCTAAGCTCGTCAAAAGAGGCATTGCTAAATCATGTATTATGTCCGCAGTAACAAAGTCTTGCTACCACAGGGTGGGAGAAAGCCTTGCCGCCCAAGTAGGCAGACTAAAAGACGCCGGTTTCCCGGAATCGGTAATCGCCTCGGCGGCGGAAGCAATAGTGACAAGCATTAAGGGTGGGGCACGGGGAAAAGTAACAAGAAAAGTAACAAAGCAGGTCACAGTCATCCCTTATGTGCACCACATGTCACACGGCTTTAAAAGAGCAGCCTCGAAGTTCGGGGTATGTGGTATTCTCGGCACGTAACAAGCTAAGCAGTATTTGCTCTGCAGTGGAAAAGCGCGTTAACAAGGTAGAGAAACAGGGGGAGAGCCCGTGCGGCATAAAACACCGCATTGAGTTCGTGCCATGCACCTTGGGTGTAGTATACAAGATACCCTTCACCTGCGGGAAGGTATACATCGGACAGACGGGGTGGTGCCTCAACATTCGCCTGCGGGAACACCGTAGTTCTTTGACATGAACAGCAAGCTCCCACTTGGCGTTACACTGCAGGGACTGCGCCTGTACACCGTTACTTGACAAAGCCATTGTTTTGTATAAACACAGGGACCAAAAAGCTCGAGAGATTGTCGAAGCTCATAGAATAAAGAAGGAGGGGCCAGCCTGCGTGAGTCAGGCTTCTTTGAATTTGCTGGACAGTGAGGTCGAATTTTTAGATCAGGGATGACGCATATAACATTGTGTAACAGATAGCACCCAATCTTGTGAGGCGCATGCGCATTTCCATCGTGATTAGAGAGTCGTGTTGTCGTATGTTTTCTTTGTGGTTTCCTGAGAATAAACATTTCAGTAGTTAGTCAGCGCTCGTCCTGTCCAGTTCCTTCCTCTGTCCTTGCAAAAAATTCGCGCTGTTCCATTATAATAATAATAAACCGTGAATGACACTTCAAGTGCGTGCTGTATTCACTGGATTTGTGCCTCACGAGTACAAATATTACACGCACAATCGCACAACGTAAAATGGGCTTAATTCGGAGACATTCTGAAAGATCCCCAGATGGTCGAAATTAATCCTCAGCTCTCCGCTGGGGCGTACCAGATGCCCTTCGGCAAACGCGTAAACGTCAATTTTTTATTTTTTTTATTCAAGGCGCGTGATTGAGCTGTGCATTGGCAGCACACGCGGACGAATGCAGTTCTCACATGAGCCAGAAGTACAAGCAGCGACAAATACGCCTATATCCTTCGATAAATAACGATTCGCGATTACTAAAAGTCGACAAACATTATTCTTCAGACGTGCGAGAAACGTGAAGGCAGTACGTGCTATAGAACGAAAACTTTGTGTCTCGATCAATAGCTCATTTTAATACAATTTCAGTGCTGCGCCGCCATTTGTTTCCAAGAGCCGCACGAAGCGTGTACCTTGTTCATTGGCACCTTTCCTTTCTTTTTTTTTCGAATATAAGACATACGAAGCACATCGAGGGTTAAAGTGTCTTCAATGTTGCTTGTGTGCTGCGCCAGCACAGCATCATTGAGGAACTCGATAAAGGGGCTTTAACCAACACACTTACAAGCAGGGTGGAAAAAAAAGACAAGTTTATTCAAATCACATAATTTCTTGCTGCTTCAATTTGTATGAACCCTTTCCGCCAAATATTATTCCGGAAAACAGCATTTATTTCGATTTGGAGTTTCCGTCATTCGGTAGTTTTAATTTAAACGCTTATCTGTGACTGATATTTAATAATCATAAGGGAAGAATCATTTCTTGCCACCGCGAAGAAAAAAACTAAGTGGTCCACGTCTGAGGTGAGCACAAATCAGTGTTGGGTTTACCTTTTCGCTTTGCATTCCATAGCTCAATAGTGTTGAGAACTTGAAATAAATAACTTTACATAAAAGCTGGAGAGAGGAGGAGAAAAGAGCACCTCCCCTCCCCCCCCCCCCTTTCTTTCTTGAACCTTTTTTCAGCCTCATCAGCGGGTAGAATATACCGGCAAGCCACTTCAGTTCATCAGTTTTATCATTATTTCTCTAACGCGGTGATTCTCATATGTGTGGCATTCGTATAATATTAGCTAATATAACTGATTGACCGGCACAAGACATTGACGTTTCTCTTTTACTACACTTATAAAAAGCATTTTACGGTGAGAGTGTTGGGCTTTTTGAGAACGTTCAAATGTTGTTTTCACAAGATTTTAATATTTGTCTCAAGTGAATCATATTTTGACGTATGCCTTAGGGCAATTAAAATATATTCACCAACGTTTAAAGCCCAAATACGTTTGCCCTACATCAAGAAGCAGTAAGTGGTTTATAACGAAATCCAAAGTGTGTTTCATTCAGTTGTGCTTAAATTCGTAACTGAATTTAGAATGCATTACTTTTAGTGGGCAGTTGTTTTGAGGTTTAAGGCCCCTTGAAACAGATAACAAATCTGTCATGTTGAATAAAACTATGAAGGATAAAAATATATTTAAAAATATTTAAACCTGATTTACATAAGAAATATGTGATTTTAATTAAATAAATTTGATTTTTCTCAATCAATATTTTTTCCCCTACTTACAACGTCTGCTTACTTTCCCCTATGACCTAACACTGAGGGTGCGGTAACGGGCGACAGAACTGTCAATTCGCTCCCTCTTTTACGCTCGTGGCGTAAAAGAGGCAGCGCTTATGGCATTTTGCGCGTGTCTTTCTTGGCGCGGCCAATAGCCAGCTGTGACTCCGGACAACTAACGTTTCGTTTAAAGCACGCTGTGGAGAAAGAACAATGCAAAGGCCTGGTCCCGGGGGTGGATTAGAGAATGCATAAAACACATCCCCTTACGGCTTTAGGAACCAAATAGTGGAACAGTGCTGCAACAAAGCTGTTTTGATGTGATCTCTGATGTTTACAATATATGAGACATGCGTTGCTTTTAGCGTCACCTTCCGACTGTTAAAGCAATCTAGAAATAAAATTGAGCAGCGCCACCCTCCTAACACGGTGATCTGAACGAGCTGTCACATGTAAAGTCCGCGGCTTATGCCCCCGATGCTCACCACTGCCATGAGTCTAGTTTGACTGCATGACACAGGATACATTTGGCGAAATACGCCTCCAATCTAATTTGGCACTAACGTAAACACAAGTATCCACCAACTGATTGATTGTTACTTAGCGCAAGCCAGGTGCTTAGTCAGCTAGGCAGTTGGTCTGCCGTTAAGAAATGATGACACCAGTTCAGGCTGTAGATGAGCAATTTACTAATTACAGGACGGCTGCTCATCTGGGATCTTTAGTGTGAATCACGCAGTACTTATCAAAGCCTCTCTCCTATCGTAGACCAGGGGGTCTCCGCTTTTGCCACACACAACTTTCTGCCGGAAAAATGTGACGTTTTTCAGCCCTTCCGGACGTTTTAATACACATTTTGGTGAACTTTCGGTTTCCCCTAGAAACGGCTTATAACGAAGGCCTCCGACCTTCACCCGCATTACGTGTCCTGCCTAAGGATCTATTCTAGGATTTCAGGAGGCGAATGAAAGATATTAAGTCCTTCTCGTACAAGAGCCGCGCATGGCAAAAGCCGGGGACCCGCTTGTATGTGCATGGGGATAAGCTTTTGGAGAATCGCACGATGGTACAATATTCATCCATATCAAAACGGGCGCGGGCACGGAACGAACGCAGCTGCATTTAACGTTTTCTTACCAAAGAAATATTGAGGTACGTTTTCTCAACTCTGCGAAAACGTGCGTATCATAGCAGTCAGTTTTGCACGTTTACGGAAACGTAATCGAGAGGCCATGACAACACTACAGCTGGCATCAGTTCACCACAGGCACGCTCGATTTGTTTATAGCTACATATATGCTCTTGGATGCCCGCACCGGCAGAGTAAAGGGTAGACAGCTTTCGTTGACTTGATGGCATTTGGTGTAAACTAATCTGAGAGACTCAAACACAACGACAGCAACACGGAACCTTTGTGCAGGGTTGGAAAGTACATTGTGCTTAAAGTACCACTTCAAGTAGTAAAACCTGTATTTTACTTGAAGGACGTTCTCTGAACATTGTGAGGAATGTTCAACTCCCGACTTCAAAGTACATTACCCAAATGTTTTTCTTGTTAATTTGTATCGCAACATGATGTTTTGCCAACCCCCCCCCCCCCCCCCCACAAACAAAAAAATAATGGGAGGGATAGTCTATTCTGACCAGAAACGCGAGCAGACGACGCATCTATACTGGTGCGGCTTTCCCACAGCATTTCGAACTCCCGCTACTTCTAGCTCAGTCAGCGCAAGCGAAGAGATTAAAAATATCAGGAGAGGACACTCCTCCAAGAGATAATTGCTTGCGGAAGCTACGGGGCTGACGTCATGCTCTCTCTTAGTCATGTTTTCTCCTTTATGAAATATTGTGTTAAAAATTACTTAACTTTCACTTGAAGCATGACCCACTTTAAATTAGCCACTACATGTCCGCCGTGACATGTCTTTCAACACAATCAATTGCTCAGTCTTCTCTATCTGCAACGATCTCCAAAAATATTACCGTCTTCCATTCTCCCCCTTTTTTTTCTATAAAGGTAATTTTCTATATTTCCACCACCGCCACAATTCAACACAGCGGAATGCGTTTGCCATGCCGAAACTGCGAACACGTGCTCTAAATTGCCTGACCCTTTTTGATTGAGAAACCATGCTTTTGTTTTAAAAAAGGAAAGAAAAAGCTTTTTTTGTAAGTCTTGTTATTAGAGATTGATAAAAATCGTTCGGTTTTTAATGCAGTGACGAATTACAGGCGTAATAGAATACCGATGAACGAGAAATGTTTCCATAACGCTCCTTGTAACCTCGAATTTAAGTGGGCTCGCTCAGAGCGGAGTGGCGAAACGAAAACGAATTTCCATATTGTGTTATCTCGAGGTCGGCTTATAGTCTAGCTAGATTTAGCCAGAGCCTTTGATTTAGCGGGTCACAAGCTCCACCCATCTGCCGAACTTTCTCAGCATATGGCTCGGATACATGGAGCTCTATGCCGCCAGTTACCGAAAACGGGCAAAATATGGGTCCCAGTTTCCCACTGACAACTTTAAAAAAATAATTTTTGCATAAGATAACGGTTAGTGCTGAAACTTTGGCATCTGGTTCGAACCTCTAGCGCTACATTTGGGCGGAGAATGAACATTCAACAATGCATAGCTTAGTTTTAAAAGAAATATATATATATATATATATATATTTTTATTTGTTATGTAGGGGGGGGTGAGGTGAGGTGGGGGGGGTGTCAAAGTATGAAAGGCTCTGGAGGTGCGACTCATGCTATATATATATCTCCTTCATACTCCTTCATTTACAAAATTCGTTTCGTGATAATAAACAAGCCTGCAGATATCCGTACCGTGTAAAAATTCAACGCGTATAGTTCGTGGTCTGCAGTCCGGAAAAGACGTTCGATGGGTGGAAACAAGGCGACGGACAAGAGTTTCGGGTCTCGACTTTCGAGTCCGCAGCGCTGCAACCATGCTGGCCGCAGCACACGCTCCCTGCCTGCCCCGGAGCGGTTTTCCCCGTGGGATGGGGTCCGGGGACAACAGGAAGTTGTCGTCCCGATTCTGGTTGACCTTGGGAAAGCGGGTTTCGCGCGGTGCAATTAAAAGGGAAAAAAAGAAGAAGAAAAAAAAACTTTGCGGGGTTGACTTTTTTTGTTATAATAGTTCTTTTTAATCTTTTTTTTATTATTTTCAGTAGCGCTGTGGTGCCTGCGTGGCGTGGATGCCTCTGGCTCAATGTTTAAAAAAAAAGAAAGCTAGGAACAAACCAAAACAAACATTAAGAGCCGCAGGCGCCGGCCCGCTCGGCTGGTTCGGCTCGTAGCGACGAAGCCCCGCGACGAGGGGATGCGAGACCGTGATTGTGAGCGGCAGGGTGGCCGTGATGTGAGTGGCTGGCCGTGAGTGTGAGCTCCTCATGAGTGTGAGTAGCCGTGATGGGGTCGTGAGTGGGGCCCCCTCTTCATGAGTGTGAGTAGCCGTGATGGGCGCGACTCTGAGGAACCGTGATGTGAGTGGCTGGCCGTGAGTGTGACCTCCTCATGAGTGTGAGTAGCCGTGATGGGGCCGTGAGTGGGACCTTCTCCTCATGAGTGTGAGTGGCCGTGATGGGGGCGACTCTGAGGGGCCGTGATGTGAGTGACTGGCTGTGAGTGTGACCTCCTCATGAGTGTGAGTAGCCGTGATGGAGGCGAGTTTGAGGGGGCGTGATGTGATTGGCTATGAGTGTTTGGCACGGTTGAACTCTGTGATGTGAAGGGCTGTGACTTTTGAATGGCGGTCGTACTTTGTGATGTGATTGCGAATGACTTTGATGGGCTTCCAATTTTTGTGATGTGATGGTGAGTGAGTGGGTCCTGAAATGCCGACCTATGCCGGTGTCCAAACAGACATTCGACCGACGACTGCCGGACGGTTCAATTTTGACGACTTTTGCAGGAGTCGTGTGGCCTGACGACTTTTGTAGTAGCCTGTTTGGACAGGCCTTTACGAAACTTCAGTCGTCGGCGAAATACGCCCACACCAACGAAGCACGCGAAGCAGTGTGACTGTTGCCTAGACCCTAGGGGTTAGTGCAATATGGTAACGTTTTGAAATGAGAGCAGTTATTTCATTAAACTTTTCTCCCAATCGCAATCTTTAAACAACACCCTCCCCCCCTCCCCCCCTCCCCTACTGGGATGTCCCGTTTTCTACCTTGAGGAATATGATCACCCTACTCATAGAAAACTGACCAAGGGTGTTGCCCGTTCATCTTGGGGGAAAGGACGGGCAGGTCAAATGCACCTCCAAACAGAGCTTTATTCTTAACCATATTAGCCCGTAATTACTGTTAACGCAACTGGTTTGTAGCAACACCTCCTAGAAGGCCAGAGCGCTCCGAGTGGTTACGTCACAACGGCGGAGGAAGGAAGTCCATAGCGCAACTACGTGAAAAACATTTTGTCGCATCGACGTGAAAAAAACGTTTCTTGTCGAGCGGCGCGGGGTGTTCGTGAGCGTTTATCTGACATTAATATATGTTCTAAAAGCGCAGTATTGTACTATATATTATATATATAATATAAACATAATATACAATGCGCTATCAAGGTTGAAAGTACAAATGTTTTTATTTATGATTATCCCCGTAACCGCGGGACTGCGTGCAATCCCGCAGATGGTGGTGGTATAACTTTATTATTCAAAAGGTTAGGCAGACCGACGAGTCCCGGTCGGAGCCCTTAGTCCAGGGCTCCGTTGGCTTCTCCAATCCGGCGGGCACGCTGAACCAGCTCACGCTGGTCCACGAGCTCTGGGCTGGACAGGGCCGCCTCCCAGGAGGTTGGGGTAGGGGAAGGAGCGGGAGTGATGCCCTTGCCCGGAGGGCTAGGGCATTCCCAGATGGTGTGGTAAACTGTGGGGCGGGGATTCCCGCATCCCGGGCAGGTGCCCGGGTAGCGGGTTGGAAAACAACGGTGTTTATGAAAGAGATTAGGAAAAGAAAGAGTTTGGATTTGCCTCCAGTCCATCGCCTCGGCCCGGGTGAGTTCGGGATGGGGAGGTGGAAGTGTTCGGTGGCTAGCACGGTAGTATTCTGTGACGAGTGCGTATGTGTCCAGGATGGCGTCTTTGTGTGTTGTGGGTACATTAAAGTCGGTCGTGTCCTGTTCGGTGTTCGTGTTGGGGCCCTCCCACTCCGTCCCGTCCGGCAAAGCCCGGTTCATAGCTGCAGCTCGGGCTAGCGCATGAGCGCTCTCATTGCCGGGTAGACCGGAGTGTGCTGGGGCCCACAGAATTCGGATATCTGGTGTAGAAGACCAGTCCGTGGGTATTGCGTTGATTATGTGTGCCGCGCGTGATGAGATAGTGTTCCTAGCATACGCGCGACAGGCAGCTTGGGAGTCGGTGATGATCGTAATCTTGTGGGAAGTGTCGGTGTTGTGTGAACGTGTTATACCGTTGTCGTGTAGTGCGGCATGGGAGACGGCCAAAGCGATTGCCGTCTCCTCGGCCTCCTGCATGGACTTAATGTTGTTTATAGAGCTAAGAGTACGGAGGGATCCGTCATTGTTAGTAACGGCTAGGACCGCAGCCCCGGCCCTTTCTCTGTGTTGTGCGGCGTCTGTGTACCATGTATGCGGGTCGGTGCCGTAGGTCCGAGCAAGAGCTTGGACCCTGGCCGCCCTCCTTCCCGCGTGCAGGTCCGGGTGCATGTTTGAGGGTATCGGGGCCGCCCGAAGCCGAGCCGTGATCTGGAATGGTAGTCGGGAGGGTGAAGGGGTTCTGCATCAGTCAGGAAGGGTCCCGAGATACCGAGCCTGCGCAAGGTTGCCCTTCCCGTCCGAGTACTGCAAAGGCGGGTGAGTTGTCCAATTTTGTGAGCTTCAATTAGCTCTTCAATTGTGTTGTGGATGCCTAATTGCAAGAGCCGGTGTGTTGCGGTTTGTGGGGGAAGCCCGAGCGCTGTCTTTACCGCCATCCGTAAAGCGGTATTAAGGCGATCGAGCTCGGTGCGCGTGAGGCGGTGATACGGGGTATGGTACGTAAAACGGCTGACGATGAGAGCTAGAAATATACGCAAGGTATCCCGTTCGCGCAGTCCCCCTTTACGGTTGGAAACGCGCCGGATAAGGTGTGCGATCTGCATGGCCTGCTTTCTAAGAGAGTGCACCGTGTGAGTTGCCCTCCCGTTGGATTGAAGGTGCAGTCCAAGCACTCTTAGTTTGTTGACTCGGGGTATGGCTAAGCCTTTCAAGTGAAGGTTAATCTCAGGTGCCTTCTTGTTGGAGGGCGCCCGTGACCGTACCACCAGGAGTTCCGATTTCTCCGCGGCGCAACTGAGGCCAACCTCTTCCGCGTAGGCTTGTGTTGTATCTACGGCCTCTTGTAGGAGGTCCTGGATCTGCCCCTCGGAGCCTGACGTCGTCCACACGGTAACGTCGTCGGCATACAGAGAGTGTCGTAAATTTGGTAATTGGTCCAGTCTTTGCGGTAACCCCGCCATGGCCAAGTTGAACAGCAGGGGTGAGACAACCGAGCCCTGAGGAGTACCCTTCCCCGTGAGGTGGATGGGATCCGATCTGATGTTTCCGATCCCCAGGGTGGCGGTCCTGTCCATGAGGAAGGACCGCACGTAGTTGTACACCCGAGCGCCACAATGAGTTCCAGCCAGGCTCCGGAGAATGGCGTCGTGGGATACGTTATCAAATGCACCCTTGAGGTCGATTGTCAGGACCGCTCGAGCCTGAGTGCGGCCCGGGAAGTCGACGACCTCCTCCTTCAGTTGGAGGAGGATGTCATGGGTCGATAAGTTTGGCCGAAAACCAAACATGGTATCGGGGAAGTACGAGTTTGACTCGAGGTGAGGCTGCAGTCTCGCTAGGATGACGTGTTCTAACAGTTTGCCGACGCATGATGTTAGCGATATGGGGCGGAGATTTTGAAGGCCGAGGGGTTTACCGGGTTTGGGTATTAAAGTGATGTCGGCGTGTTTCCACTCCTGTGGGAGAGACCCCGAACACCAGACCTCATTGAAGTATGTGGTGAGTGCGGTGATGGATGCGTCGTCGAGGTTCTTAAGAGCTTTGTATGAGACACCGTCCTCTCCGGGAGTGGTATTGCGCGTTAATTTAGAGAGGGCCGCCCTGACCTCGGACTCCGCAAGGTCCGCGTCCATGGAGGAGGGTGTCCCCGTATGGGGGTAATCTTCGTACCTCGGTCGGGGTCCGGTGGGTATGTACCTGGACTCAAGTTCCCTAAGGAGGGCCCCTTCATCCAAGTGTTGAGTGTGTAGTAATTTAGCTATAGATTTAGATGTTTCAGCCTTGGTGTGTGATGGGTCTAGGAGCCCCCTGAGGAGCGACCAGGTTTTGGCCGTCCCGAGGGTTCCCCGGAGACCCTCGCACAGCTTATACCAATTGCTCTCGGCCAGTTTGGTCGCGTGTTCTTCGGCTTCCCCGGTGAGCTCGGCGATGCGTAATTTTAGCTTTCGATTTAGTTTTTGTTTTTTCCATCGCCTGGTGAGACCTCGTCGGGCGTCCCAGAGATGGAGGAGATGGGGGTCAATAGCCGGGGTTTCGGAGCTAGGCTGGACCTTCTTGGTCGCTCGGTCGACGTCATCGCGGAGTTGCTGGGTCCATTCCCGAATAGATGTGATGACGTCCCGGCTCTCCGGTGTTGGGGGGCCAGTTTGCGGGGTCCCCCTTCGACTGCGGAACTGATCCCAGTTCGTTAGCCGGAGGGTCGGAGTTTGCGGGCAAAGCGTCCTCCGTCGCAGACCTCGGTTTCTAGTATAAAGTGGTCGCTTCCTAGAGATTCCTCAAGATTCGACCACGTGCATGAGGCCTGCGTCCGCGTCAGGGTGAGATCAGGGCAGGTATCGCGACATACGCTGTTACCAATTCGGGTAGGGTGGTCGGGTTCGGTCATGATGGTGAGGTGAAATGTAGAGATGGCCTGGGCAAGTTTGCGACCCTTGGCGGATTCCTTCGCGTAGCCCCACGTAGTGTGGGCCGCGTTAAAGTCGCCAAGTATCACCAGAGAGTTTTCCCGTGGCCGGGAAAGTCGGACCGCATCATGAAAGAGGCCCTTGAAATCGTCATGCTTGGCCTTTTGCGGGGGCTGTATACATTAAGAATGAATAAACTTGGGTGATTTTTCTGTTTGGGAAGAATTTCGGTGAAAATGTGCGGTATGTCTGTGTGATGTGGAAAGGAATGATCAATGGCGGGGATGTGTTTGGCGACTAGAGTCGCGGCCCGGCTCGGTGTGGCAGCGTTGTTGGTATTCTTGTGAGTATACGCGACATACCCTTGAAGAGACGGGTCGCAGTTGGTCTCTTGTAGCGCGATAACGTCGGGGAGATATTGCGATTGCCGATGTATTGAAGCAGAGTTCCGCGTTTGCGACGATAGCCTCTGCAGTTCCACTGCCAAATTATGGTAGAATGTTTGGTTGCTTTTGCTTGCGGTGTAGTGTTATAATACGTGTGACTGTGTTTATTCATTTGCAGGCTTGTTAGGGCTGGCAGCGGGAGGATGAAGGGAGGGAGGAGTGAGGGGAGAGGGGTCGGTGGGTGTTCCGAGTTGTGTGGTGGGTAGGTTGGGATCAAAGAGGGGTTCCTGTATGTGGCTTGCTTCGTTGGTGATGGGTGATCTAGACCTAGGTCGGTGATAGGGTTTGGTGCGGCGTTTGTCATCATGCTCCTGGAGGATAAGACCTCTTAGTTCTTGCGTCTGTTTTGCTGCGACCTCCAGTACTAGGTTACGGAGGTCCGACTGGACGTGCAGGATTTCTTGGCGTAGTTCAGTAGCTAAGGCGCGTATGTTTGTGTTCATCTCGTCCTGTACTTGACGTTTGAACGTTTCGAATTCCTCCCTTATCTTTTGGAATTCTCGCGCCCAGGGGAATTGTGGTCTGGGTGCGGGTGGTGCGATGGAAGTGGGAGTGTTATGGGATGTGTGTGTGCTTGATATTTGGAGTGGAGCGGGTGGGCGGTGCGGGGGACCTCAGAAGCCGAGGCGGCTATCTCCGCAAAGGACGGGGTTGGTTGGGGGTTGTATTTTGGGTGTGAGGGTGTGGGGGTTGGGAGGCGAGGGCCCTGTCCAGCTCACCTTACTTGTATGCGCGTCATTGCTGTCACGAGGTGAGCCTTCCGGAAGCTCTTTTCTTCGGTTTGTGGGGGAAGACTGCGAGCGGGTCCTTTTCCTCGGGTTGTGGTTCTTGGCCGACGCCGCTGCTTCTGCCGGTGTCGGGTCGGGGGCCTGCCATGGTGGAGTCTTAGGTTGTCCCGGTGGATCGTGGTCGGTTGCGTGGGCGGTTCCTGTATCTGCTTCCACCTGTCGTGGTGAGCCGGCTTTGAATGGTCCCGGCTGGTGGTTGGATCGACGCTTGTTGTGGGGGGGGTCGTATGCGGGCCGGGCATTTCGAGTCCGTGGAGGGATGATCCCCGGAGCAGTGGATGCAGAAGGGCTTACATGCGTGTGGTTGGTCCGATGGGTTAGGTTTACCACAGGTCCGACAGCGGCTGCGTTCAGGGTGGGGACATACATCCACCCGATGGCCGACCTCGAGGCAGGCACCGCAGACTTGTTGTTTCGGGCGGTGGGTGTAACAGCGATATTCTCCGCCGTCATAGCAGATGAAGCGAGGGACAGACAAACCCTCGAACGTCACAATAGCTGTGTTGGTGCGGCCCATCATGCGGGCAAACAAGATATCAGTCTCGCGTGCATATAGGCCCTCCATGAGTTGGTCCGTCGTGGTTTGGGGGAAATGCCCGAGATGACTCCCCGACACGAGTTGTCGGGCAGTGCCACGTAGGCTTGTACTTCAAATTGCCTGCCGTCGATGGTTATGCCAGGGATTTCTCGCGCTCGAACCGCGACGCTTTCATCGGGTGTGCTGACGATCGCAAGGTTTTGATCTTGCCGGATCCGTATGGTGAGGCCCTTGCGTTCGGAAGGAGTGAATCGACACGCCGCGTTTATGGCACCGACGACTTGATCGGTCCTCCAGGCTCCTAGGTTGAGGCCCTCGCGCGGGCGAATAACCACTTTGACGTCGCTGGGAGGCAACGGCGGAAGGGGCTTGAGTTTTTGGGGGTCGGGCGGGAGGTCTGTTTCGAAGGGCTGTGTGCCTTATTGGGTGGTTCTTGTTGGGGCGGTGGGCCTGGCGTGGCCTCGCGTTCCCGTTGTGCGAGAATCTGTTGTCTGCGTGCACGTCGGCCTCGGTAGGTGAGCCAATCCTGCTGGTTGGAGGTAGTTTCAGGGTCGTCATGGTCCATGGGCGAAAACTCCGGGGCCAATTCTTCGTCCGGCTCGGCCAGGGAAGAGCGAGGGTCGGTTTGATGACTGATTGAAGCTTCGGTAGCTGCCATGTCGGATTCTTGGGTGAAAATTCGTAACGGACGGAGGCCGGAGCCGACGTGGGTCAGTGGAGGACGTCAAGGGCGCAGCGCTGTAGCTGTTGCCGAGCGCTCCTGCGCTCGGCGGTTTGTTAGGCGTAGCTGAATCGAGAGGGAGAGACTCGGCGAGGCGGACTCGGGGGCCAGGGCGTGCCTCGCTCCAGGCCAGGCGGGGGCCGGCGGCGCCGAGCGCCGGCTCGATGTTTATGCTCGCGGTCACGTAGTTCTCGGAGCTCGGGGAACGTCGACCGCTCTGCTCGGAGGTTGAAACGA
This sequence comes from Ixodes ricinus, assembly GCA_037355805.1. Classification (NCBI taxonomy): domain Eukaryota; kingdom Metazoa; phylum Arthropoda; class Arachnida; order Ixodida; family Ixodidae; genus Ixodes; species Ixodes ricinus. The sequence goes on from JAZHYW010002092.1 coordinate 307,410, forward strand.
GACCCTCCCGCAGATCCCCACACTTTTCGAATGAGCCGGTCCGCTGCGACGTTTTCTTCTCTCGTGCGGGCTCCGATTCTGGTAACTTTACGTTGTGTGTGAGCTGCTGACTGTCTAAAAAGGAACCCTGAGACTTTGAGAAGGGAAGGGAACCGAAAAAAATCCAGTCATCGCTGCAGGGAGCGCACGCGAGCAAGAGATGGGTCGACGACGTTAAGCTGTTAGGCCTCCCACACTGCTCGCCGCTCGCTGCTCTCGTGTGTGTGTGTGTGTGTGTGTGTGTGTGTGTGTGTGTGTGTGTGTGTGTGTGTGTGCGTGTGTGTGTGGGTTCTGATCCTTCCTGTGGTTTCTTGATCGTCACCGCAGTCTCGGGCAGTTTTTTTTTTTGTGTGTGTTCGCTTGATACTACGGCATTTACGTGGATTCGCGGAACAAGTCCTGCTACGGTTTGAGTGACATATATGGCAACCAGCCAACGATGACACTGGTCGAATATCGATAGACCTCTCTTTCGACAGTGAGAGACCTAAAGTTCGTGTTCAAATGTTTTCGCCACGGCTATTGCGGGACGTGTGGATACGATCGACAGGTGAGTAACAACTTATTTACGGGCTTTCTTGGTCATGTGATACGCAAGTAAAGTGCTGCAGTCGGGTTGTTTTTTCGTTTTTGTTTTTCGTGACAGAATGGCATCTTGTTCGTCGTTATCCGTGTGCGGTTGCGTCGACATTTGTAAATATGCTTGGTAATATTCTAGTTTTCACTGGAAGGTGAATAACAAGTTTGTGTGATTATACAAAGTGCGTTGTTTGTGCTTATGTGTTTATTTATACTAATGTTATTTTATTGCCTTTACCGCTTTTATACTAGAATCTTAACTGTATTTAAGGTAATAGTATTATTGTATACAAAATCAGATATTTTGTTCTAAGGCAGCTCGAGCCCAAGTAAATTAGTTGACTGTAAATAGTAAGTTTAGTACCCCTGCCACACGGAAAAGTTAATATATTTTCATTAAATGATATGGGACTTAATCAGATCAAGGTCTTGAGTGATTATATGAGCGTCGCAAGCTGATTTGTCGACCCATAATGTCATTCGATCGAAATTACATTACGTTTGCCATGTGGCCGGGGTATGATGCAAGAATTCAGTGACTGCACGCGATAACATCGCTTACATGATCGTAAGTTACACTTGTCTAGCCGTGTCCGCGTTCACTACGTCTACCTGATTTTTAACTGTGATTTGTTTGCTGTGTCCAATCACTGCGTGTCTCGCCATTTTGTCGAAGTATTTCTGTGTAAAATATGCATTCCTACAGCAATTATTGCGTGGCTCAATGTTTTCACTTATACGCCTACCCCGTACTCATTTCATCCCGATTATTTAGCGGTGGGATATTTTGCCCGTGTAGCAAAATATTTTCGAGACCCGTTGCTATGTGCAGCTTTCATTTTAGCTAATAAGACACGCGTATGTGACTAAAAGCGCGTTACGACGGTCGATCCACGCGCGTTGCCTTCGCTTCGCCGCGATTCGCCCAACCAGGGGCGCTTCGAAATTGCGATGGTAGCGCCACCGCAGTATAACACATGGTCGTGTCGCATCGGTCGCGTACGTAGCGTTGCATTGGCGTCGCAGGTGTTTCGAGCGTACGATGACGATTTAGATAAGGATAGAAAGCGTGCGAGAATTATTTCTCATGGTAAGTCAAGAAACGATAGAGAAGCTTCAACAACACGCATCTTCCGCCGAGAAAGCGGTTGATTTCCCCGCCAACGAGTCGGGTCCGCCTCGCAAGTACGGCCGTGCGGCGTCTTCGAGATAACTTTACAGGTGAGCGCCACTTGTTTAAATTTTGCGCTGTAATAACGTTGTGCCTTCTCCTCTTAAAAGACAGCTTACTATTCACAATGAACCACTGTTCTCGTGAGTCCTGTTAGACGACGTCGGGATACTATTTTTCGGTCGCTAAACCACCGGCAGACTACGTTCTCGCACTAGAGGCTACGAGTGGGATAGCTTTTCGGGCTCGTCCACGTCGAAGAAATATTAACGTGTCGCGGATCGTGCGAGCATAGGGTGATAATTCCGGGAAGAGATAAGTCCCCCGCGTACAGTTGAGACTACAGGTCCTCGCTGGGCTGGAGTCGCGGACCGGTGCGAGAATCAATAATGTGCCGCGAGATTCTGTCAGAAAGAGGGGCAAAACAGTTGAAAACGAAAAGAGGCTAGCCTAGACTAAATCTCCTGCATAAATGTCTCCTATGCAGATGACTGCACATAATTTGTCGAATTTTCATGACACTGTTCAGTTGGATGGATTTATAAAAACTTCATTTCTCTTTCAGGTTCAAGGTGTCCAATCCACATGCAAGATTTTCAAATATTGAATGGGGGCTTGATTCATACTTTCCTGTGTGGGACATTTTAGGAGGAAAATGTTGTGTAGCAAAGAAAACACCGCTGACACATGATAGGTTGCCATTATTAGAACAATTTTTATTTTCTGGAAAAATAATCCATGCCTGTCAGTGTTCAATTGCTGCTTCACTGAATAAAGTTTGTTTCGTTGCATGTTTTCAAGCGTTTCCAGGAATGTACCGTATTTTCCGGGCTATACTTTTAAAAGTTGAATTTTGAAGCTGTGCGGATTATGCGGGGATTTTTTTTTTCAATATTGTTGATTATGACGTGACGGATTTTGTGAATGAAAGAGTAAGTTAATGATGATTTATGTCAGATTATAGGCTTTTTTGTGAGCTAAGAAAGCAGACATTTCTCAAGGTGTGCCATCTATGAGAAGATATTCTTGACGACTAAGCACCAGGTGTGGACTATGCACCGTGTGTGTACAATCTAAGCAAAATCTTTTATTTTTTATCCCTAATTTGTCCCTGCGGACTATAGTCTGGAAAATATGGTACAGCAGCATATTGCAACGCGTTCAGAAATGTTTTGTTGACAGGGAAAAATATTTTTATTGAGTTTCATCACAACCAAGAGTAGGTAAACACACAACCTTGTGACAATATAAAAATTCTTCTCATGTTCTTAGCACGGTGACATTGGCGCAGACTCGAAGTATGGCTGGCAGGACACTTGCAGATGATGTACACATCTCGAGAAGTAAGGACTGTCAAAGAAATTGTAGGGGCGGAGAACCCCGACTATTTGAGGGATCTTGCACGGTAGATCAGCTGTTCATGATATTCCAAATTTCACGAAAGATGTCTCCCAGTTCATGAGAAAGCAGTCATCACCTAAGCTTATCTATCTTTAGCCAAGCTATACTGAATCTTGGGGTACAGACTAAACCAAAACATGTAACTCGAAGACAGAAGAGACTACAGAAGTTGCCAATCAACTAATGATACTTTTAACTGGCTAAGAACCGGGCTGGGCACATATAGAGAAGGCAAAATAGATGAGGAAAGGTCACCTGTATATTCGAGCGAGGGAGTGAAAATTTAAATTCACTAAGAATCTTTCACGAGCAATTACAGGGTTGGTAGGTTCCCTGCAATTAGTCTTTATTCAACACCTCAGCTGGCATCTCGTCTAGTAACTTGTTGCAGGATGAGCCTCAGTGTTGTCCTTGCAGGTGTTCACGAAGTGCACGTTGCAGATCCTCGCTGATGTTGGCGGAATCAAAACTGAACCGCCCCCACTGAAAAATAAATCAATATTATAAGATCTCCGGTGTGATCAGCGGAAAATCGACACGAAATAATAATAACTTATTATCCCTAACAAGTAAAAACATAATCAGGCTTTTTTTTTATTTTAAAAGGGGGGGGGGGGCTGGTTGAGGCGGTTTGGAAGTGCATTCCTTGTGTGTGTTGTTTGGGAGGGGGGATGCCTGTGCCTATTATAGGGTCGTACATGATGGCTATAAACAGCTCAAAAACCGGGAACAGCGATTAAGAAACACACACGGCAGGAGAAAGCTGCACTCGCAACCCGCAAAAGCCCCTCCCGGCCGACCTCCAGCACGTCTTCGTTGCCTTTCGCTGCGATTTGGCTGCACGTTCACGCTCGAGGCTCGCGAGACGGAAGGCCTATCGAAGGTTGGAAGCTAGTGCTGGAGGAACTGAAGCTCCTCCCTGTCCTTCTCATCCTGTCACTGATTCTAGTTGAAATATTCGTGCCAAAGGGATCCAACATCGCGATCGAGGCCCCGTCAAACACCTCTAGGGAAGAGACAGACGCGCACGTAAATCAAATATTCCGTCACGCAGGCACTGCCAACTGACTTTCCCGCGTTCGGTAGTCACGCTGTTCTTGTTCTGGCACCAATTATATTTCGGTTTTCAGGCGTATTTAGCAAAACTGATCTTCCAACGAACGAGAAACTTACTTTTGTCGGAGTACTGCCGTGGTTCGGCCTTGGCGCCGTCCGAGTCACAACCAGTTCGAGTCTCGTACGGCTTTTCAGGGGAGCGGTAGAACTTTAAGGACTGACTACAACAATATCGGAGGTTGTTACTGCAATCAACAACGACATATTTGTGCCAGCCGGGCTTTCATATCTTCTTTATCGCAATTTAAACTATCGACTAGCGTACCCGACAGCCTACGGCGGAGAAGCGAGGCGAAAAACAACGAGCCACTCGGATTGGGGCGTCCCGCCAGGGGCTGGAATGGCGCTGTAGTCAGCGGCGAAACTTGAGCGCTTCGGTCCTCGTAAACGGCCTTGTCTTCTAGGAGGTGTTGTTTGTAGTCACACGTTATTTAAAGGAATGTAACGACTGTGTTTTTTTTTTCTTTGCATGGTTTATGAATAGCTGTCTTGAAAATGCGTTTACCGCGACTTTACCTCTACCGGTTCAGACTATGTTTATTGATCTTAATTAACATTCAAACTGTTTGTACTACCGTGTCTCTGCCGTCAACAACCGCATCATTTTTCTATCAATTGTACTATGTAGAGCGAAAATAAACAGTTGCCTGCTTGAAATAACGCTTGTGTGAATAAATTACCTGCGATTGTCGTCCACTGGTGAGCGAAAACGCAACGCAAGCGGACGCGAGAAGCCTGTAAACAAAATGCCATGGGCGCCGCCATTTTTAAAAGCAAAACAATAACAACGATACATAAAAAGTGGTTAGTTACGCCATTTGTTGTGAGAGGGCGCTTTTAAAACTTTCGCTCTTTTTAATATATTTTATTAGCCATATAATAGACCGATCTCACCAGCCAGTTTGGCTACGCCACCGCTGCCGCAATGCATCGAGGGAACTTTAGTCTTTTTGCACGTGCGATAACCTCGCTGGAGCACTGCGCGTGTAAAGCACAAGAAGGCGCGAGCCCTCGGCGTGCACGGCCGTCTGCCTCCTGAGAACTAAAGTTATGGCGGCGTCACGCATGCGCCGAACGCTTAGTGAGATCGGTCTATTTAGATTGCGTAAATAATATATTATTACTTTAGTTTTACAATGTACTTTTATTCACAAAGGCCTCTCGATCACGTGGTTTAGAGCTTGCGCCCAACGAGCTTGAGTGAACTTAGAGCGGTAAACCAGCGGCCAAAAATGGCACCCCCTGGCTGCCGCCATCTTGACCGTTTGCCACATTAGTGATCACGTGACTTTAAGATGGCTGCGCGCATAGGTGCGCCAGATCAGATTGGCCAGATTACGGTAAGCACGGCCGCGTTCCAAAATTTATTTGATCTCACTCTAGGGTAAATATTTTGTACCTTAGCGTTGGAAAACCTACACGCGTCCATTTACTCTATCAGTCTTGTCACGTGACAAGACCCACCGGCGTAACTCGGAGCCATTCGAGCCATTCGAGGCATTCGAGTAAGATTGGAACGCAACCCCAGAGGGCGCCCTGCTTACCGTGATCTGACCAATCTGATCTGGCCCACCTCTGGGCGCAGCCATTTTGACGTCACGTGATCACTAATGTGGCAAACAGGCAAGATGGCGGCAGCCGGGGGTGCCATTTCCGCTGCAGGCTTTGGGTTGCGGTTTACCGCTCTAAGGTAATACTCAAGCTCGTTGCTTGCGCCATGCTATGGCTAGAGCCACTAAATGAGCTGCGCTTAGAGTATCGGCCGGTATCGGCACCCGTTCCCCGACATTGTTGTGGGCGCCGCCATTTTGGGGCTTGTGCAGAGCAGACTCAACTGCCGATCGTCATAATTCAAAAGTGCGACTTCCTCACCATTAGATACGGTGTTAGGAAGCTGATGCAATATTTTTTTGCTCTGTCGCGGACTATTTAAATATTTGTGGAGGACGGAAAGCGTTTCCTGTGATTTTAGATAAAGCTTCAGATAACTGGCAACCATGATTTTAAGCCACAATATGGCCAAGTGTCGTTACTCTGAAGCGTAGCTTATTTAGTGGCACTAGCTATGGCCATGCGCTCTAAACATTGACCTCAAATATGGCGTCCAGTGTATGCCCCCTATTCTACGTACAGTTATGGTCCTTTCAGCCGGAGTGCCGGAGTCTCCCGTTGAGCTGCCCCACCGGCACCGGAACAGCCGACGGTACTCGTGAGCTACGCCGCCATAGCCCGACGACCGCCACCTGCTGCCCGTCAACCTCATACGCCACAACGACGGGACGCACCAGCACAGCCGTACCCCCGACGTCTCGACGATCGACCTCAGTACGTCCGGCGAGAACAACCGGCGCCCAGGAAGACCGACGTGTGGCGAACGGCCGATCGACGCCCGCTGTGCTACCACTGCGGTGAAGCCGACCACATCTACCGCCGTTGCCCCTATCGGCAAATGGAGCTGCGCGGCTTCCACCCGAACGACCCACGCCCACGCTATGGTGAGCGACCACAAGCGATAGAAGAGTACCTTCGACGACCTGTCTCGCCCCAGCGCTCGATCCTGCGGTTTCGCCGACACCGACGCCCGCGACGCTCTGCTGTTTTCTTCTGTCCCCTTTTTGTTTTGGGTACAAGTTCGCCCCATTAAACGTTTAGTTTCTTCAGTTATCATCGCCTCATCAATTGTCATTCGTGACATTTTGGTGGAGGTGCTGGGTAGTGCATTCTATGCCCGTTGAGGGTAGTACCCCTCCGAAGACATCCCGGCCAAGCGACGTGCTCAGCCCCGGAAGGCTACCCTTCGCCGAAGACGCGGACGCCCGAAGAAGCCGTCGTATCAGAGGTTAGTCCCCCGAATTGGGTCTCACGCCCGAGAACCGCAGGAAGAAGATACCGACAATGACCACTCCACCCGTCGCTGCCCGTACACCCTTCCATGGTGAGCCCTATGAAGACGTCGAGGACTGGCTACAACAATACGAGCGAGTGGCCCAGCACAACGGATGGACGGACGAACAGCGCCTTCAGAGTCTTTACTTCGCGCTCGAAGGAGCGGCCAGGCACTGGTTTGAGAATCGCGAGACTTCGTTGGACCTCATGGACACGCCTGCAAAGGATGCGCTAGAGAGGGACGTCCAGTCAAGCCAACAGTATCGACGGGAGAAGGCCGAGGACCTTCTTCGAATGAGGAGCCAGGGTGCAAACGAGACAATCACCAGTTTCGTCGAGGATGTCCTGCACCTCGTCGCTCGCGCCGACCCCCAAGCCACCGACGAAAAGAAGCTACGGATCCTGATGCGAGGTGTTAGGGATGACATCTTCGGAGGCCTCGTCCGCAACCCACCGACTGTAAACTGCGGGTAAAGACACACCCGAACGCGGTGATTGCTGAGAGACAAAGACGTTTATTCGCGCGCTTTTGGTTCCGGCTATTGAGGGCTGGCGGCGCTGCTTGTCGGTAATGCGTATAACGGGGCTGCCTTAAAGGGGCCCTGCAATCATAATTAAGCTGCCTACGTTTTTGCAGGTTTCCACGTCTCTTGGGGTTCGGGCAAGCCAGCGGGCACGGAGAGAGTCACTGAACATCAGTGCGTCATGATTTTAACCGGATCGACGCGGTGAAACCTCCTCCACCGACGGGGGCGACCCGCGGTACCGAAAGCGCGCGTAATGTGACGTCTTAGGTCCTGGGCTTACTACTGGTCAGAGCCGCTAAAGCTTCTTTTTAGTCGAAATACAAAATATAAGTGGCGCAAGCCGTTTCAATTATTTATAAAAGTAGTTTTTGTTCAGTATTTGAGATCAGAAAAGAAACAAATGCAGTTTATATAAAGTACGGAAACAAGAAATGATCCAAGTTGACATACGCGCCACCAATCGGTGGAAAAGGCAGCGCCCTACTAGAAAGG